>JAPKLX010000263.1:118889-281034 GCA_026898415.1 Leonotis leonurus
CTCCCATGACTCGAGCTGTATTATCTCCATATTGCATATGATTCATTTTAGATTCATTATTATAGACATTGTCTTTGCATTGGTTAGCTGTTTGGGTTGTAAAATGGCATAGTCAAAGTTATAGAGGAGATGTTGTCCGATTTTCAAGGACAACTCTCACTTATATAATGCACACGAACACAATGCCCCCCTTTCTTCCCCGCTTCTTTTATCCCCGCCCAGTCATGCCCTTGGCGCGTGTGCCGTCCCTCGGGATTTGGGGCGTGACAAAATTATTTGTCGAAGGGTCACTGGATCTTTACAAAGCATGTCTCGTTGCTCTTGGCTTCAGCCAAGTTTCTAGATTTAACTTCACTCACATGTTTAACCATGTGGTTAAATCTTCTACAGTTGGGATTATTTTATCACTTGTTGTCATGCATTCTTGACCACTACACCAATTGAATGTCAAGAACGCCTTTCTCAATTGGTATCTTAAAAAGCCGGTATACATGGAACAATCACCTGGGACATTGGCAGTCTACATCCTGATCATGTATGTCGACTACGGAAGGCATTATATGTGCTCCACCAAGCCAGACTGGCTTGGTATCAGCAGTTTCACGCTTTTTTCCTTCAGCTTAGCTTCTCTTGTAGCAATGTTGATACTTCTCTCTTTGTCATCCACCATCAAAAGGTTCTTATTTATCTGCTCATCTATGTTGATGGTATCATTGTCACTAGCAACAATCCAGCTTCACTCCATGCCTTAGTCACTCGGTTGAGCAAGGAGTTCACAATAACGGACATTAGCTGTCTTCGTTACTTTCTCGGTCTAGAGGTCTCTTATCCTTCGTCTGGTTTATTCCCTAGTCAATTTATGTATGCTTGCGACATTCTTGCATGTGTCGATCTACTTGATTCCAAGCTTGTTCACACAAGGGGCATCGTTCACTTCTACAGGTACTGAATTTTCGGACCCTACTCTTTACAGGTATCGGTCGGATCTTTGCAGCACCTGACAATAACTAGACCATACATTTTATATTCCTTCAACATTGTGAGCTAATTTCAGCAGCAACCTTCTACTAATCAATTTATGGTGATTAAACGGATCCTCCGTTATGCAAAGGGCACACTCGACTATGGTTTGACAATTTCTACGGGAAGCCGTCTATTCTTGGTTATTCTCATGCCAATTGGGCACGTTGTTTGGATACCAGATGTTCCACGTACGACTATGCTATTCTCCTGGGTCCGAATCTCGTCTCCTAGAGTACTAAGAAGCAACCAATCATATCTTGATCAATTAGTGAGTCGAAATACTGTGCTTTGTATATTCTTTATGATGGGCTGAACTCATTGGGATTTTTATATTCTTCATGATCTCCATGCTCTACCATCGATGCCACCTGTCTTGCTCTATGACAACAAGAGTGCTTTTTTCCTTACTCGGAATCTCATTTCCCACAAACGTGCAAAATGCATCGATATTAATTGTCATTTTGTCTAAGAACTTGGTGAGGCTAGTTTACTGTCCATTAAATTTGTTCCATCTTCTCTTCAGTTAGGCCGATATCTTCACTAAGAATCTGCCTCGATCGCATGGGGGTTATTAGTGAATAATAATAATTAGTGATTGTCAGTTAGCAATATTGTATATCTTGTTTCCTTTTATTTGGGATGTCTTGTACTCTATGTTAATATTATCAATATTGTATATCTTGTTTATCTTTAGTACTTATCTTGTTTCCTTTTATTTGGGATCTCTTGTACTCTATGTGTAATACCCTCAAATATTAAGTAGTGCTTAATTGTTAATTAGAGTTTAAAAGGCTTTGCATCCTTAAGGTAGAAAGGTATAAATTTTAAAACTTAAAGCCCTTAGTTGCAATTAAAGAAAAGAATGACATAAGCATGAAGTAAGGATGAAAATATCTTATGTAGAGATAATTATCAAGAAATAAAATTTCTTCAATTCTCTAGAATAATCTAGAAAATGATAGATAAAGTGATAAATATCACTTAATTAATTAATTTTAAATTAAATTAATTATCATCTATAAACATCACCATTTACTATTCAAGATAGATAAAAAACACACAAAATCATCTTCTTCTTCCTCCCTCTAATTTTCGAAAATTATGTCTCTCCATAGCATACAAATTTTTCTTCTCTCAAGCTCCATAAGTGTGATTTCAAGATCAATCAAGTATAAAAATTAGCAAATTAGAGGTAAATGATGCTCTTTCATTATACTTTTATGTGTTTAGTTTGATCAAAGTATGATTTTAAAGCATGATGATGGAGAGTTTAAATTTTAAGTACTAGTTGTTATTTCATGATTTAATCATGTATAAGGAGAAAAGCATGAAGAAAAAGGAAGAATGTGTATAGATATAATGACATAGATGGAGATATGGCTTAGGGTTTGAATTTAAATTATGCTAATACTTGATATGCTATACTTAAATTAAGTTGATATTCATGTAATTGAGCATGTTTAAACATAAGATTAGAAAGAAATTTGATGAAAAATTCAAGTATATATTTATGGGAATTTTTGAAAATTTAAGAAATAAGTAGCTTGGAGATTATGATTTTATTTATTCAAATTGATATCATATTTGAGCTTATGGGTATGATTAATGCCTAGATTAATTTATTTAGAATTTTCCAAGCATGGGAAAGGAACTTTGAAAATTTAGTTAGTTATGGAATTTCTAAGTTCAAGTGTATGTGATGTTATTTGAACTAAGTAATGATCCATTAGAGTTCATGGAGCTATATTAAGCATAGTTGAAATAAGAAATTAAAAGTAGAGCCACTCTTATCTTAAGATTTTAAATCCTCATGGAGAAGGACATGATTGAAAAATATATATAGAAATTATATTTGTTTGATTTGAGTAAGTAATTGAGATAGAGAATGAATATGATGGCTAATGTGAATTTATAAGATTATATTAGCCAAGTATGTAAGAATTAGAAATTGTTAGTTAGTAGATAAAGAAGTTTAATATTGAGATTTAAGTATGAGAAGCTAATTAGATTTGAATCATTATAGAAAAAAGGGTTAGATGAGACCGAGAAGGAAATAAGAGTAGAAGGAAAAGAGGATCTAGAAGACGAGGATAGGTGGTGGCTATGAGCAAATTAGTTCCTTAGCTCTAAGGAACATCGAGGTGGGCTTTCTAAACTATGAATTTTATTTACTTAAAATGTGAAAATTTATTTTATGAACTGTGTGATTTCATGAAAAAGAATGATTTAACAGAATGCAAGTTTATGATATGAAAAAGATTGAAATGTTATGATGAGCATATGAGCATGATGCATGATGCATAAGTATGATGATAAGGGCTGACATGACCATTGATTCGCTCTGGTTATGGCCCAACGACAACCATTGATTCGCTCTGGTTGGCCGAATGAGAATGTTACAGACGACGTCGGGGCTTATGCTGGATGAGCTCCCAGCATAAGTCGTGTGCACATAATGGTGATCGGGGAGCCTTCGGGACCGGTCACGGTATTGAGAGGGAGGCCTACCTCTCAGTACCTAGAAAGTAGCTGTGAGCGGGGAGCCTTCGGGACCGACACAGCAAGAGAAAGAAAATGTCGGCATAGCATGTTGCATACTGCATGATTTTAAAAGATTTCATGAAGATAAGATTTTTCAATTATTTCTGTGATGAAGTGGAAGTTTTTGATAAAGTGAATAAGTTTATAGTTTATTGAGAGCCCACTGAGTACTTTTGTACTCACTCCCCCACAGATATGTTTCCTTTATATGCAGGTTGAGCTGGGAGATGGTGAGGAAGCTGAACACTGGAGTCTATCTTTAGATATGTCCATATTGAGTGAGATTGTGGTTGTCTTGGTAAACCTTGTTGGACATATTTTGTAAACTGAGTTATATGTCGTCATACATATAGCTCAACTACTCTTTCCGTTGTGCAACTCGGTTCTTTATTTTTAACTTGAAGGTTTGATAACTTTATGCTTGGTTAGCCTTAAATATTCATGTTAATATTTCCTTGGTGAATTATCATGTTCAACCCTTTCCCCTTGGTTGTTTAAGTTTCACCTTTGACAGATTGAATTCCGAGACCATAAATTGTACAAGTTTTGCTTTTGTTAGAAACAGGGCAGCAGATTGAAACCTCTTTTTCGTGAGTTTCATCTGTCCGAATTCACTGAAATTTGGTACCATTTTAAAGATCTTTTCGATACCTTTCCAACGGTTCTTTCGGATCTCAATTCGGAGTCCGAATGAGTAAGTTATGAGCTTTCGAAGTCAGGGTGTCCAATCTGCCCTGTTTTTCAGCGAAAGTTATTAAGAGTTTTATTTGTGATTAAACATCAATTGCAAGAGTTTTTTTAAGTTAATCAAGTCATGGTCTAATTTCTTAATTAAGAAAGGATTAGGAAATTGGGCTGTGACACTATGTTAATATTATCAATGCTAATTGATGAGTTGTAAATATTCCCTCTTATTAGAAAGCATGAATCGACTAGGAAGGGTGCTCAGTTAGTTGGATGCATTACTCATTTTCTATATTGTCTGGGGTAGAATGGGAAAAGACAAGGTCTCAAGCTGTGAATATTCCACGCAAGACAATTTGCCAATCAAGGACAACACCTAAGATGTCTGACTTTCCAGATATGAGTCAGAAGGCAAGTTCGGCAATGGCAGATGCAAACCAGGAACTAACAACATTATCATATCTGAAACACGAGTTGTCACACATCTCGTCGACGTTGGTCATGCCTTCGCTTGGATCACCAGATCTACACACCACTGTCCAGAATCAATAGTTTTGCCCACCAAATGGACAGCATCTGTGATGCCTCTGTTCAGATCACAAGTTATGCTATGTATCTTCCTATGTGTAGTGGCTTACAACTGATATTATTTTCTATCAAAGTGAAAATGTCACAATTAGATGATAAGACGTATATCTAATATTATAAAGATACCATGTATACATTAAAGAAGCAGATGATCCTAATAATAGCATTTATATATATATATACAGCTAAGTGATCCCAAAAGCATAACATTCTTCCTCATTAATGTTCACGCTGGCATACCTACTAAAGAGAAACAATTGAGATCTTGGAAGAGGGGACGAAATGGAAGGAGAAATCAACAACTTCATTCTTGTATGGACTACAGTAGTAGCATCATTATGCTATTGCCAGAAAGTAAGCCAAATCTACCCCTCCCCTACCAATAATCTCATGCGACGCGTCTCCATACTCCCAATCGTGCTGCTCTTTTTCTTCCTACCCCTCAAGCTCACCACCATTCACCTTGGCGGCGTCACCTCCTTCTTCATTGCTTGGCTCGCCAGCTTCAAGCTCATCCTCTTTGCCTCCGGCGCCGGTCCCTTATCTCAATTCCCGCCTCTCCCCCTCTCTCACTTCATCCTCCTCGCTTGCTTCCCCGTCAAGATTCATCACCAAAAGACTAGTACTCCTAATCCAAAAACTCATACACGTCTGAATTTTCCGGCCAAAATCGCCATCTTAGTTCTTCTGGTTCGTGTCTATGGCTACCGAGACCACCTCCATCCAAAATTCATATGGCTCTGCTACTGCATCCACATCTATTTCATGCTCGAGATGCTCCTCGCCCTTTTCGGATCCATGGCTCGAGCCGCCTTCCCCCAAGCCGAGCTCGATCCGCACTTCGACGAGCCATATCTTGCAACCTCACTACAGGTGTGGAACCAGGGGCGTCTGATCTATCTATCTATATATATATATATATATACACACATATATGACTATGATAACGTTGATAACGTTTTCTTGTTTTTGTTAATTCTGATTCGATCACTCCTTGCAGGACTTCTGGGGGAGGAGATGGAACCTAATGGTGACAAAGATATTACACCCCACCGTGTTTGAGCCGGTGCGTTCGCTGTCGGGCCGGATTGTGGGTCGGAAATGGGCCTCGATCCCGGCGGTTCTATCCACTTTCTTGGTGTCAGGCCTCATGCACGAGCTGGTTGTGTACAACTTCGGGAGAGTGAGACCCAGTGGGGAGATGATGGGCTTTTTCGTGTTGCATGGGATGTCTTTGTCGGTGGAAATAGTGGTGAAGAAAATGTTGCAAGGGAGGTTCGGGCTGCCCGGGGTTTTGACCGGGCCGTTGACTGTGGGCTACGTGATAGGAAGCAGCTTCTGGTTATTCTTCCCGCCGTTTATTCGGGCCGGGGCGGATGTGAAGGGGTGCACCGAGTCGCTCGCGTTCGTCGAGTTCCTTAAGACTCGCCGACTCGTCAGCCCGGCTCAACTCACCTGCCCCTACCTGTAACTCGGTGGATTCTTTTTCAGGTATATTTCACTAATTAATTACTTTATGTTTGTTTTAAAATTGTATTAATGTTAAATTAGTGTCATGATCGGAACTCTTCATGTAGCGACAAAGAAGAGGGTTACTTGGTCCAGATAAAGACACGAGTCCTCATAAAGGAACATTAAATTCATCTTCTACCCACTTTTAAGCGTTCTTCATTTACTTTTGGTTTTCTTCTATTTTGATGCTCTTATTTCTTAGTTGGGATTAGAACATTAAACTACACATTTTTTATTTATGCTATTATTTTCTAATTTTACATCAAAGTACACCACCTAAATTATTTAATATTTTAAAACTCATTTTTTTTATTATAAAAAGACGATTCAAACTAGTAACAAAAATACAATACTGACAAATAAAGTACTAGAGTGGTGTACACAGGGACCATAATTTATCCGCATGTACCTGATCCTAATAAATGTAGGTTTGACAGATATTTGATAACCACAAGTAGATCCGTGGGTAGAATATCCATATAGCCGCAGAAATTTAAACATGAAATACTCGTAAAATATTCGTGAAAAACTCGCATATCCATCTAATATTTACCATATTTATCTTTTTCTTTTTTATAAAATTATATATGATTTTCAACTAAAATTATATATAATATATGTTAAATATTGAAATTATATCCCACAAGTAGTATTTTTATAATAGGTTGAAAAATTATAATATAAATAATAAAATTAAGGATGATAATGATGTTCAAAATAACTATAACGATAAGAACCAAAACATATATAGTGAAATTGTAATCGACGATTTTAGAAACTGTAACTATCTGTGGCGGTTCGATTTTAATTCATCACCGTGTAGAGAATGGTTCAAATTTGATCTTAAATATTTAGAATCGTGAATTATTAGTATGTCAATATTTTTTATTTCGGTAATTAATTTTGTCTCTTATAACATATGTGATCATTATAACTTTTATAATTACATTTGAACTTGTAAGTTTATATAAAAATATTTACGCTATATTTTTAGAACGGTTAGAAATCAAAACCGACAGTTCAAAATTGAAACTACGTTAAATAATTTTGAACCGTGAACTGTAATAACGTAGATTCGATTAAAATCCCGAAATACTAATATTGTGAACCGGATTATAGACATAATCATGAACAGCTTCGTAAATGATTCTAAAATTTGATTGTCACTATAAAAATGAGTTTTTTTAAGATAGCGTAAGACAAAACTATTTTGTCTTACGATTAAAATTAATGTGCAGTTCAAAATACTCTACACTGTTCCTTGTAATAATATTTTTAGATACGTTCCTTCTAATAATAATTAATTTAAAGATATGATGATGTATTATTTATTCCTCATTCAAAGTGGTAGAAATTAATATACGCGATAATAAATCTAAAAATTAAGTCATATTTGTGATACAATTTTATAATTTAAATTTAATTTAGGTTTAATATACCAATTCAGTCATTTTTCAAATAAAAAGTAAATTTTAGCTACTTATTAAAAATAATAAAATATTATCAATTTTTTTCTAAAATTATTTTATTATGTTTTTTTCTTAATAAAATTTAAAAACATGATAAATTCTTTTCACTTAAACTATAATATTATTGCTATCGTTGTTGTTGCCGCCGTCGTTGTTACGGTTGCGGTCACTTTTGTCATGTCTCAAATAAATGCATACAAATTACATGAGAATGACCAAATTATAGTCGTACTCGTGTAATTTCATCACCATAATTATATATGTAATTACACGAGTTTGACCAAGTGATAACCGTGCTCGTGTAATTTTATCTCCAATATCATACATGTAATTACACGAACATAACCAAGTAACGAACGTGCTCGTGTAATTTCATTCCAGAATTATACTTGTAATTACACGAGTTTGACTAAGTGACGTTTGTGCTTGTGTAATTTCATCTCCACAATCATACATGTAATTACACGAACATAACTTGTTTTGATCATGTAATTATAACGGATAGGCGGGTAACAACTACTTTTTATTTTTCTTATTTTTTTACAAGGAATTATTTTTTATTTTTTTTGTTTGGAGATATTGTCCTTTAATTCAATATCAATATTTTTAATACATCTTACGAATTAAATCGGGAAAGACCAGCTGGTTGTTTGTGTCAAATAAGCTGCATATCATCGTCTAATTATTTTAATAAAATTACTAAGTATTTCGTGATTGTAATTTTTACAGTATTATGATAATATTAAATAAAGAATATAGATATATTTTAAAACTAGAACATGATTACATCTGGAGAACATAAAAAAGTTCCAAAAGCAAAAAAGTTAATTATATATTTAAAAATGATAGAGCAGCATTTAACAAAATTTGAAGTAGTTATAATCAAATAATATCATTTTTTGATTAGCATGCAGCTTTATTTTGTTAACATATATAATACGTATATTGACCTCTTCACAAGAAGACCAAATTGTAAAACATATTGATTCATATCATAACTAATTTTTATAATAAACTATGACATCAGATACTTTCTTGATCTTTCTTTTATTACAAGTTCATCTCTATCTGAAAACGAAATTATTAATAAACTATGACACCAGATACGTTCTTAATCTTTATTTAATTACAAGTCAACTCTACATGAAAACGAAGTTATTATGGATTATTGGAAAAAGAAAATTAAACTAACCATGTTATATAATTATTAATGAATGTATTAAATATGTTACAAATTCGAAAATTTGACTACAGTTTTTTGATGTGGCATACTAAATATCACTTTATAAATTGATGTGGGCATATAATAAAACATAAATTAAGTAACAAATTTATTATTATGGTAGACACTTATGTCGTGGATACCATCACTTTATATATTTTATTAAACACATCATATCTCTACAAGATGTTCATATCTTTCTTCTCTTGTTCTATCCCATCTTTTACTGAAATTTTATAGTAACTATATATTAATGAAATATTTTTCTTATAGATTCAAATTACACAATAAAGTGTTGGGTTGACAACAGCGTGAAAAAGTCAATTGATTTAATTTTTGAAGAGATATCGATATATACAAGAACATACCTTATAATAACTATAAATTTAAGAAGAAGATTATAAATTCAAGAAGAAGATTATGAGAACTTACGTCCCAAAACAATATCACACCAAAATTTCAATTTTGTTTATGAAGATTTCTATTAGGGAAACAATGTTTTATAAAATATATGCAGTTAGTTTTTTTTTTTTTTTTTAATTATGCCACGTCCAGAGGCTATTGCTGAATTTTTGGATTTAGAACATAGTTAATAAAGTTATTTATAATTTTTGAGTATCTTGTCGTAGGTGTCTCTACATGAGCTTCGTCTAACTAAATATGAATTGGTACCATATGCACTTTGATGGCGAAAAACACGAAAGAAACAATCCATAAAAAGATTGGATTCCCTAACAATTTAATAAGAGAAGAAAAGAACAACTACTCTTGAGAAAGCGAAAAGCAAAGAAAAAGATTTACCTAGTAGACTAAAGCCAACAAGGGAGCTGCTCTCCAGGAAGCATCGGCATTCTCACTCCACTTCAATCTATTTTGAATGAACGAATTACTCTAATAAAGATATTTATAATTTTTGGTTTATTTTAATATTTCAGATAGTTCACATATATTTAATATGATGTGAATACATTTTAATTTTTTTTTGTTATTAACTAAATTATTATTATTAGTATCTTATTCATTTTTTTCTTAGTCATAAACGGAATTGAATAACGTTAATGTGTATAATTACGCACTTTCACACATTAAAATAATACTCAAATTTATATGTGTATATGAGTGTTTTTTTTAAGAAAAAAAAAAAAAACTCAATGAAATACATGGATGCGTGATTTATTCTCTTATGTTGTAATATACTTCATCCCGTTCACCAATGTTCTTTCCATTTTGACCCGACACGAGTTTTAATAAAATGGGTTGACTTTGGTTGGTATTGTTTGACCAATAACTTATCTTAAATTAATCCAAAGGAAGTGCAATACGTGTAAAGTCGACCTGAATGTCGTATCTCAAAGGAAGACTATGCAGGGCTATCAATCATTAGTACTAAAATGCAAAGAATGAAATCCTAAACATACTATGACCAGAATTAGATTGCACAAAGATTAAGAACTCTAAACTAATATGAAAAGCAATAAACGGGGATACACAAGTGACTAAAGTCTAGGGTAAGATTATCTTCAATCTAGGTCAATGCTAGTTTAATCAAACCAAGTCTTAAATAGGATTTCTCTAAGTTGATTATCCAATAACTTACGTATTCTTAAAGCTAATCTGTGTCTAGCACTTACGTGTATAGATCACACTTAAAGTAACACTAATCAAGATATGATTACCTATTTTACGTTTCCGATTAATAGGTTAGGTTGTTTGATTACAAAAGAGAAATAGAATCATTCATTGATCAAATTAATCCTACTTCTAGAGTTGCACATGGTGATCAAGCATGGAAAACTCTTAAGCACGGATCAAACAACCATAAGATCAAATTAAAGCATTAAACCATAGATAAGAAACAATCAAACCCTAGATAAGAATTTAGCCAACCATAGTGAAGAGTAAATCCATAGAAAGGTTCATCATCATAAACTTACTAAGAATCCACAATTCGGTTGATAAATTCCTTCAATCCTTGGATACCCCAAGGCTAAAACTAAGAACAACAGTAATAACAAGTGTTTGAGAACTATTCTTCAAGTTACAAAGGTTGGGGCCAAGATAATACGCCCAAGAACTACTTAAAAGTCGCCCATAACTGATTGCCAGTGGCTGCTGGCCTCTGCTTTCTGTCCCACTGCAGCAGCACAGGCCTAGCGACCGCTGGAAACCCAGCGACCGCTGGCCTGTGTAAAATACGAAATTTTTGAAAACACCAAATTGAATCTTGTCTCGATAGGAATCTGTAGCCGTAGATGGATCCGAATTCGGAGTAGTAACGAAGGAGAACGAGCCAAAACAAAATTGTTGCGCATTGCGCAACAATTTCGCATATGGCCATGCACCCGCGTTCTTTCTCCTCTCATTTTTTGCCCATATCTCCTAGTAAGCTCCCATCCGCTTTCCCCGGCTTCGTTCGTCTTAGCATCTTCAACATTTACGGCATCATTTAAGCTTCTATTCCACCTCTTTTCCACCTCCTACATCCAAAACACGAAACAAAGAACCCGGCGTAAAAACGAACAATAACACAACATAAAACAAAGAACCAACACACAAAACATAACAAAACAATATACTAAAATACTACCAAAACACGACAAAAATATACTAAACAAAAGGTAAAGTGAGTGTAGTGAGTGGATAATGAGACTCACGTTAAAATATAGTGAGTGGAGAAGGGATTGCCAAAAATAGAAAGAAAAATGGGAAGAAACTTGATGGATGGATTAAAGCGGCAAAGTGGGAACAAACTTGGTGGACGGAATGAGTAATACTTTATTCATCCATAAATGAGTCACGGTGAAGGAGTCGGTACTGCTTTGATGAAAATTTTATGAAGTGTTATTTTTAATGAAAAAAATGATCTTACAAAGTAAAATATGCGTGAACTTTAAAATAATTACTATTTTGTGGGATCATATCTAAATAAGAAAGAATACATTTTTAATGGAACACCTAAATAGCTAGGCAATAAAAGAACATTTTTCGTGGACGAATGAAATAGATAATTACACGTTACGAAGAGTAATTTCCAAAAATCGAATTTTTATTTTTCACTTTATAAATTTGATAGATATTATTTTTAATTTTTTTTTAAATAAGTATGTTTTATCTTTTCATCCTCATAAAATATACACATCACCTAGAATTTAGGGGTCTTCCCTTACAAATATACAATATCCCACCTACAATTTATCAATAGTATATATGATTTAATTTCATATAAAAGCGTGGCCTTGTACTAGAGTTCTAGATAGTTAATATATATGTGAAATTATTTAGTTTTATAAAAGAATAATAAAGAATATTCACTTTAAATTAAAAGTTATAAATATTCATATTTTATATGAGAAAATGTTCATATTATCCATTCATTATACGACATAGTTTTTTATTTGTTCATGTAATTCAGTATCTTAATGAATAAATAGATGAATGATTTACTCATATACTCATATTATTTCATATAATGCATGAACACATGATCACAAGTCTATTCTTCTCATGTAAATGTGTGTCGAATGTACTTTTTATTTTTAAATATATATTTCTTATATTTTGTTTATTCAAGTAGATATTTTTATATGATTGTGTTTGCTTCTTATCATAAGAATAAAATAATAATAAAAAAAACTTCCTTTAAATCACTAATTTATTATTTCTGGTCCCTTCTATCCACCTTTTCCTTTTCCCTTTTCTTATTTTTATTTCTAAAAAAAGTACAAAAGAGCCATATGAAAGGAATGATTATGATGCATCACATAGAGCGAAAGCGAAGAAAAAATAGTGGAAAAAGAATGCAGTTAATAACATTAATGAAAAGAGCAGCCCATGCTGACAAAGTGGTACCTTCAACTCTAAAAGTAGCTTTGTTATGTCTAAGAAAAATTAATTTATATCAATGGAGTTACTTTGTCTACTTTGCAATTGTATTATCAAACCTTACCTAAGCAATCAAATAAAATCGGTTTATTTTTAAGCATATTAAAAATAGAAAAAGTCAAACTACTCTCTCCCTCCCACTAAAAGTGATCACGTTTAACTAAATCTATGAGAATTTTTTGGTTAAACGTAACCACTTTTAGTGGGAGAAAGGAGTATCAAACTTAAACAAATTCCCCTGATGTGAGCTATTTAAAGCCAAATATTGATCAGACTCTCTCCATATATGAAGAAGAGTATCAAATTTTAATTTATTGGAAACCTATGATTCTGAGACTTTCTAAATTTAGATATATATATATATATATATATATATATATATATATATATATATATATATGAAGAAGAGTATCCAATCATGACATCATTGACATGTATGTTTGGAAAATATTTTTTAACACTCTCTGTGTTGTTTACTCTCTCAGTACTTATCTTCTAATTTCTCTTTCAATATTGACAAGCACTCTGTACATACGAATCACTGAAGTACACTTGCATAATATTAATTAAGTGAAAACCACAATTGTTTTGTGTATAACGATTTTTTTAATCATTAATTAATTTTGCTACAATATTAGCCTAACTAATGAACTTCTAAGCAATTATTATGACTGTTATTTATTGATATTTACACCTAAATTCAACCTCTCTCTTTAAATTTAGTGTCAAATTTGAAAGTGTCTACTCGATATTATGTTGAACTATTCAAGTAAAACAATTTGTAAAATAAGTAGATAAAAAGTATATATTGCAAAAGTACAAGACATTTAGTAATCTAATTCGGTGATAATACACACTTACGTTTGAAGGCATGTTCAAATAGTCAATTGACTAAAA
This sequence comes from Leonotis leonurus, assembly GCA_026898415.1. Taxonomy (NCBI): domain Eukaryota; kingdom Viridiplantae; phylum Streptophyta; class Magnoliopsida; order Lamiales; family Lamiaceae; genus Leonotis; species Leonotis leonurus. The sequence goes on from JAPKLX010000263.1 coordinate 132,708, forward strand.
TTATATATTGAGTTACACAGGATCTTTACTCATTATTAAGGAACACACGTTATGATCCATTTTCACTCTCTAACGCATTCTTTAATGAATCGAAACTAATGTCTCCCTAAACTAGTCAAACCCAATACTCTTTGGTCTCTAGGTTTACCCTTGATTTATAATTCAACCAGTTACAAGAATCGCACACCCTAACTCATACTGACATGCTCATTATCGGAGTAATCTTCCACACACACTCGTATATGTGGGTAAACATTATAAACTTATTTGACGCATTCATATACGTATGAACATCAATATATAGGGTCTCTTGTCGAACCTTAGATATTGTGCGTGCTTCCTAAGAAAATAGAGATATTATATCTTCAAGCTTCATGTATATCATTAAGATCCCATGTATATCACTAAAGATATTTTATTTGTGAGAATTGGATTATTGTTGTTCCAACTTATTATTAAACTGTAGTACGTGGCGTTGTTTAGACCAGACCCACTGTCCGATAAAGGGACTCAGTATCGGGCACGAGGAATTTTTCCAGCCAATATACTTACAATTTATTATATAAAATTGCTCGCAAGAGTACGAGTTCGTTGTATATTAATAAGTTAACCCTAAGTCGTATTCTCAAGGAAGGCTAAACAGGGTTTCTATCTATGTCGCAGAACAGAAAGCAATTAAAAAGAAGAGTTTTGATATTTTAACTAATCTAATTAATCTATCTAGGCGAATGAAAATAAGGAATTTAAAATACGAATTACCTAGGCAAGAATTAAGAAAGTTATTAAATCCTAAATCTAAGAACGAAGAATTAAGGAAACTGAATTTAAACATGCCTTGAATTAATTAATTAACATAATTGAAAGATTTGTATTAATGGATTTGAAATTAATTAAGAAAAGGACGGAAAGAAAATAATTCATAAAGCAATAAATAAAGCAGTAAAAGAACTCACTGATTGAAAAAGTAAACAATGCATTAAAATACTCCGGGTTTGAATCACGAACGAATCCACAATGAATTTGAAGAACGAACAAGAAATAAAAATCTAGACTAAAGTGTTTTCTCTCGTGGTCTAAACCCTAGACTAGAAAATAAAAACGTGAAGTAGAAGTCCTTGAAAAATCACGTGTAGAGGTTTAAATAGGAGAAGAAAATCCGTCGGGCTAGCGAGCGCTAGGGGGTAGCGCTCGCTAGCTTGGCTCTCTGATAAGTCATCCAGCGCTAAGGGGTAGCGCTCGCTAGGGGGTAGCGAGCGCTACCCCAACGTTCTGTCTTGGAGATTTTCCAGGGGCCAGCGGTCGCTAGGGGGTAGCGCCCGCTACCCCCACGCTCTGTTTTGAGAAAGTCCATGGGGGTAGTGAGCGTTAGGGGGTAGTGACCGCTACCCCCTTGTTCTTCTTAAGAGACCTAGTGATCACTAGGGGGCAGTGATCACTACCCCTATGAAATATCTTCACTCCTTCTTTTTCACGCCTTTTCATCTCGTTTCTCTTTTCGAGTCTTGCTACTCCATTTTTGTCGATCATAACCTACAATGCATCATATAGAAGACCAAAGCATCAATCCGAACAACAATAATCAACATTATGAATCTAAAATGCGAGAGAAACGAGACAAAAAACAGATAAAACAATTGTTTGGAAACATAAATACATAATTTCGTAATAGAATAATGTTTTCCTTAAATCATGGGCATATCTTACAAGTAAACTTTCATGCAAATTATTATACTAGTTGTTGTAGAAATGATTGCAATGTAGAACAACTCTTCGCAGTGGATAGCAAAGAGAAAGTTGGCTGCCGTGATTCTTTCCTTTTGTGGATCTGGCGAGATAAATGAAGTGTATCTTTCCTTGTTGTTGTGCAACAATTAGAATTTGCATTCGCTCCTCCAAATATCTAGTCATATCATTCATTTTACCAGCTCCTCATTCGTCTGTTACTCAATATAGGACACAAAAAGTCTCGGACCAGCTTGCCCAATGTATTCCTCAAGAAATCTTGCCTCTAACTTTGAAATGTGTGATCGCACTATTTATAACACAAAAATAGGTGTAGTAATAGAGCAATCAGAATATCATATCCATAGAGACTGATAATCGAAAATACACTAGTTAACTCACACAGATATTCAATTATTATCTAGGAAACAAATAATGAATGAGTATTATAATAATTAATTAAATAGGCAGACATATTTGCAAACGCCGGTATGAAAATCAAGTAATAATAAAAAGATTTCAAGGCAATTTATGGACACTAAATCAATTTACGGATTTACATAATAAATATAATCACCCTATGTAATCCTAATTCATGTGAATGTTCACTCAGATATTCATATACTCCCGATATGGCAGTCTAATAACGTTAATTAATATCTAGTCTATCACCCGTAAGTATCAGAAACTAAAATACTAACTCTCTAATGTACGATAAGGATATCCTTATACAGTTCACATATCTCGATCCACTAAGTCTCAAGGTGAGTATTACGCACAATGTTCACCCTTGAACATCGATCACAATCCAAACAAAATACTATTTAAATTGAGAGACAAGATCAAGAAATGAAAAGAAAATAATATATTGATAGAGATAATATCTCAAGTTGGAAAATACAAAAGCTGCTCCCACAATTCACGTACTAGTTATTAGGACTACTCTACAACAAACCATAACAACCTTACATGACTAAACAACTCTAGACCACGTGTTGTATAACCAAATGTCATAAAGCCTGTATTATTAAAGCTATTTACAACTAAGATAAAGCATGCAAGTCCATACTCACACCCATGCACCTCCATGCATGATATATAAGTCCATGCATACCCTAGACCATAACAAGCCCCCTTCCTTAAACATGACTTGTCCCCAGGTCAATAAGTGAAGGAAAGCGAGCGGTGAACGACTGGTAATCCTCCCACGAACCTTCTTCTTCTAGCAAATGGGCCAATTGCATGAGCACTTGAGTTGTAGTATGATTATGAACTTTGACGAAATGATGGACAAGCGCTTTCACATGAAGTAATAAAAGCTTCCCATCATCATCAAATTCTGGTAAACTAGGCACAACATGAGAATTATCCTTAACACTCCACTTGAGCAAACTCACATGAAAGACCGGATGTAGTTTGGACGTAGGATATAATGGAGCTCATACTTAGGAGGCCATTATGTTTAAGCACCAAGAAAGTTCCAGCAAACTGAGGACCTAGCTTCCAAGCCTTGTGTAAACGAAGATAATGTGGCTTGTAAGGTTTGAGCTTGAGGCAAACCCAATCACCAACCGCAAACTCACGAGCTTGACGACGGCGATTAGCACTATGAACCATACGTTCCTGAAATTTTTTTGCAACAAATGTCGTAGTTCGACTTTTATGTCGACTTTTTCCTGTAGTGTATATTTGACACCAATAACCCATGGAGACACATAGGATTGTAAGGCAAGAGGAGTAGGCTTATATCCATATAAGGCCTCGAAAGGAGTCATCGCTGTTTCCGTATGATAGGATACGTTGTACCAGAATTCAACAAGTGGTAACCATGTAAACCACTTCTTAGGGGTGTGGCTACACATACAATGGATGTAAGTCTCCAAACATTGATTAACACGTTCACTTTGACCATCCGTCTAAGGATGGTACGCCGTACTCATGTGATGCTGCACTCCCAAAGCATGACACAAATCTTTCCAAAACGAACTAGTAAATATGCGGTCCCGATTAGAAGCAATACTTGTGAGAAATCCATGCAACTTATAGATTATATCAATGAACAATATAGTACAATCAGAAGTTGTGAATGGATTCCTACGAGCCATAAAATGAGAGCACTTCGTAAAATGATCAACAATAACCCATATAGTAGCCTTATTTTCAGATTTTGGAAAACCCTCTATAAAATCCATAGTGATGTGTTGCCACGCCTGGGAAGGAATTGTTAAAGGTTGTAAAAGACCTGCAGTTCTAGAGGTCACATGTTTGCAACATTGACAAGCATGACACGCTGCCACCCAAAGCTGAACATCCTTCCTTAAGTCAGGCCAAGAGAATGTTGCTTTGATCCTCTGGAATGTAGCGTTGACACCTGAATGACCTCCATAACCTGTGTTATGTATGTAGTCAATAATATTCTTTCAAAGCTTAGTGTTAGAACCCACAAATAACTTGCCCTTGAACTTCAACAACCCATAAGTGATAGGAAAAAAAGATAGGTTGTAAGGTGTAGTGCAACATTAAGAAATGGCTTCTTGTGCTATTGCATCTCCTTCATAGCTAGCTAAAATCTATGTCTTCCTAGATAGAGTACAGGCTGTCAAGGATAAAGCTAGAGTTTCACCTTACTCCAACTCTCCACGGGACAAAGCATCTGCCACACGATTGTCATTACCTTTCTTGTATTCAATTTTATAATTGAGTCCCAGCAGCTTGGTGATGTATTTATGTTGTACTAGAGTAGAAATCTTCTGCTCAAGTAGATATCTTAAGCTCCGATGATTAGGTTTGATGATGAACTAACTATGTAACAAATAAGATCTCCACTTCTCAATAGCCATAATAATAGCAAGAAATTCCTTCTTATACATTGATAACCCTTTGTGCTTAGGAGCTAGTGATCGACTAAGGTAAGCAATGGGGTGACCATTCTGAGTAAAGACAGCACCAATACCTCCATAGCATGCATCAGTCTCAAGCACAAATGTCTGAGAGAAATCAGGCAACTTAAGCATCAGTTCATAAACCATAACTTCTTTGAGAGTTATAAAGGTTGTCTCAGCATCCTCATTGCATAGAAAATCCCCCTTCTTTGTGAGATCAATCAATGGCCTAGCAATGGAGCCATAATTCCTAACAAACTTCTTGTAGTAGCCTATCAAACCCAAGAAGGCCCCAAGCTTTTAATGTTCTAGGTCGACTTGCTTGTGTCTTTTTATTTTATTTATGCCTCCCTTTCTTAACTGTTTGTTTGTCCTCTAAAATTGTTTGATTGCATGCATATTTGATGATAGTCGTTTATTAGCATGTTAAGCATTGGTATGTGGTTTGAATGGTGGTAGGAATTGGATTGATTCAACTTTTGATTAGGCTATGATGTTCGACTAGGCTTGTTTAGTGGGGCATGTTTCTTAGCTAGATAACTTGTGCACAATCATGATTCGGATTATGAGTGATACTCCTTGTTATTTCTGTGTCTTATTCCTTTATTCTCTAAAACAACAAAAAACAAATGAATAAAAACGCTAGAAGAGCGTAATGAGTTGTCGAGTTAAGTTCGCGGGCTCTACTCCTCTTATCTTTCATAATGAGTATGAGAAATCACATTGGGGTAATCGATGAGATCCAATGAATTTTATACCCAATGTTCAATGTCCTTAAAATGTTCTTGCTCACCTTCTTAACAGAAAGAAGAAGAAGAGATATTTAAGGGAATTTGACTTGTTGAGTGCTAGGGAGATGTGAGATGTTTGTATATCGTGATTGTGTACTTGTTAGATGATTTATTTAACAGGCAACACTACAAGCTTAATTGAGTGACTACGTTTGATTGAGAGTTGAGTCTAGTTTAAGTCCTCTTAGTGAAGGTATGAACGGTTGTTGAGGCTTGCATGTTGATTTTCTACTCGACTCGAATGTGTTTGTAATTAGATTTTTGCTTGAGGACAAGAAAATAGTTAAGTGTGGAGGGTTGGTTTGGTTTTTTTTTTTGTCATGTTTTTACAAAAAAATTTTAGTCTTGCTTCATATATTTAGGTTTATTTTATGTTATAATTTAGTTCGTTTTTACCCCTAATTTCTGTAATTGCATGTTGGTTGTTTGGTGTGCAAATTGGCACTAAATATATTTTTAATGATGAATATTGGATAGAATAAGATTAAAGATCATCTCAATAGGATTCCGTAGCCGCAAACAGATCCAAATTTGAAGTTCAAACGAAAGAGAACGGGCCGAAATAAAATCGCTGCGCATAGGAGGGCCAGGATCCAGCGCCCGCTGTGCAGGAGGTGCGGCCAGGGCAGAAACGCGAGCCCAGCGCCCGCTGGACCCTCCGCGGGAGCTGGGCGCGATTTTTAAACGTTAAATATGTTATTTAAACCCAATTTCAAGATTTCTTTTCATCCCCTTTTCATATTTTCTCTTATTTGAAACCCTAGAACACGTTCTTTAGTTAATTTCATTGTAATTTCACTTAGGACAAAGGATTGAGGGGAGATTTGACGCTTAATCCAAGATTCTTTCTTAGTAAATTTTATTTAATTTTTATTTTTAATTATTTTATGGATTGAATTTCATTCTCTACCTAGGGTTTAGAAATTCTTGATTATCTATTGATTGTTCTCGATTCATGTTTCGTGACAAACTTGTGCTTATTTAATTGAGATGATTGACCACCGTTTTTGATTATTTGTTTATTGGTTGAGATCGAGAGACAATTCCAATAAGAACTTAAATCACTAATAATTCCAAATCGGATACGTATGAATTATATTCGCTATTTATTTGTTTTTTTCTATCTTGTGATTTGAATACGTAAGTTAGAATTGTGGCTTAATTATCGAATACGTAAGTTAGTAATTAAGAGACTATAGGGAATCATTGATTAATTGCGAATGGTTGTTCTTAATTAAGGAATTCTTCTTAGGGTAATCTAATACGTGAGTTGTGGTTACTGTCTAATTAAGAATACGTAAGCCATTAATTATACTAACTATTATAAAGCCCTTTATAAACGAACAATAACATGAATTTAGGAGCATGGTTTAATTAATTTTAGATTTTCTTAACTCTAGGCCCTTGAATCCGGAATCCCACCTTTTTATTATTTTATTTATTTATTTATTTCTTATTTTCTCATGCTTCTTACTGATTAGAGTGTTTAAGATTTCTATTTATTTGTTCTTGATAACACTTAAGATTAGAATCGCTTGCTAAGATTTCTGTTGAGATTCGACTGGGGTTAACTTGCCGCGTTTAATTAACCTCGTATACTTGCGAGAACCTAGAGTGTTACATTTTAGACCAAACAGTCAAGGCCACTCAAGCATAGTTTTCATCTTATTTGGATCGGCTGAAACCCCCTCTTCACTAATTATGCGACCTAAATATTCAACTTTTGATTTGCCAAAGATACATTTAGAAGCTTTAGCAAATAGTTGATGCTTGAGGAGAGTTTGGATGACAATTTCTAGATGTTCTATGTGTAGCTTCAGGTTGTTGTTGTACACTAGAATGTCATCGAAATAGACTAGCACAAATCTCCCTAGATAAGTCTTGAAAACTAAATTCATAAGGTCTTAAAACGTTGCTAGAGCATTGGTTAATCCAAAGGGCATCACTTTGAATTCATACAAGCCACTAGATGTGAAAAGGCTGTCTTGTGCACATCCTCTTCACGCATTCTTATTTGATGGTAACCTGCCCTCGATCAATCTTAGAAAATACCATAGCACCACCTAATTCATCAAGTAAATCATCAATTAAAGGAATATGAAACTTATCCTTTACTGTCAATGAGTTAAGTCTCCTAAAGTCCACACAAAATTTCCATGATCCATCATTTTTCTTAACAAGCAACACATGAGAAGAGAAAGAACTAGCACTAGGTTATACAACTCGAGTACTAATCATTTCTTTTACAAGTTTTTCAATCTCAAGCCGTTGAATGTAAAGGTACATGTATGCACTTTGTTTGAAAGCCACCGTGCCTGGCTTTAGGTTGACTTAGTGATCTTGATCTCTACTTGAAGGTAGCTGTGTAAGGACCTCAAAGATTGGTAGGATCTTAGTGATTAGAGGTTGCAATTCTGGATGTGGTTTGCAATCAAAAGTCACCTTCTCTGCATAGATCATACAAAGTCATCTCATGTAGGACCCTTTACCTTTCTTTAAGGTGTTGGAGAGCTGTTTACCCGTGATCATTCTTAGTGCCACCTCCTGTTTGCCTCCTTACAACACCACCTTTCTTCATTCTCTAATAAATCTGATGTTTTGTTATATAAAATCGAATGTAACTGCCACCATCTGTTTGAGCAAGTCCACCCCCACCACCATATCACAACCTCCCAACTGCAACATCCTCATGGCAGCTATGGACTTACACTCTCCCATCTCCCACTCAAGTCTAGAACACCTTGTAGTGCACTAGCTTACCTCCATCAGCTACAATAACAAGTAGAGGGTTAACTATACTCCACTTCACACCCTATTCTTGTAGCTGCCATAGTGTCAAGAAAGCTATGAGTGTTTCCCGTATCTATCAATACAATCATCATATTCTTTCCAACTTCCTTTGAAACTTAATAGTACAGTGGTTGTTTGTCCCACTAGTGCATTGACATATATCTGAACCTCTGCTTCTTCATAATCTACCTCTTCCAATACTAACTCACTCTCTCATTCACCTTCTTAACATATTATAACGAAGAGCTTGCACTTATACGCCAACTGATAAGGTTCTTCACAGTTGAAGCGAAGTTTTTTCTTCCTCATTTCCTCTGTTTCTGCGGGTATTAACTTTTTGAAGGTGGTAGGATATTGATTGTCCTACCCAACATTCTTTCCTACTGGTTCAACAACCACCTTCCTAACTCCACTCTCAACTCCTCTACTCAACTGTCTAGGGCCACTTCCCAGAGTTAATAGTTGTAGCTCTTCTTTCTTGGCCAACTTAATGGTTTGGTCAAGCTTCCCTAGATTAAACATCTCCACAACACTACCAATCTCATCTTTAACTCCCTCAATATAACATTTATTGAAGTAATCCTCATCCAACACCCTATTACTAACTGCTATGAATGACTTATTAGTATAACAAAAGACATCCACTATTTGTCTAAGCTGATTGAACTGAGTAACAAGACTTTTACCAACTTCCTTAGAAAACCTTTCTACCACCAGTTCAATGAACTCATTCCAAGTTATATCCTCCATATTTTCTATATACTCAATGTACCACAGATCAGCTACACCCTCCATGTACATTGCAACTATATAAATCTTATCATAGTCATTCAATGGGTTTATCGCAAAATATTTATTGCATTTTCTTACCCATTGCATAGGATTTTGCCTTTCTTTTTACTCGTTGAGTACGAGCTACAAAGATAAATCAAAACTAGATTTTATCTTTGTGTTTGCAATTTTACTTCTTTCCAAGATTGAAAACTACAATCTAAGAAATACAAACTTTGATCTACACCACTAGATCTTTGGCTTTTGAGTTAGAAAGATTTCCAGAAAAGTAAAGCTTCAAGCGGCTGTAAACAATCAGAGAATTCTGGAAATATCGGGAGCGTTTTGAACGATGAATGCTTGAAGATTTTGAGCAAAGTTTTGGCTTGTTTAATCGCTTGAATTCTCATGCTCTTCTTTGGAAGTGAAAGTGGTATTTATAGATCTATGGCTGGAACTATCCGTTAGAGAGATGGAGTTTCCTTTTTGATCGCATTAATGGCTGCATTAAATACATGGCATGGTTGATGTTACACACGCCGCCTGTAATGTTTGTTGTCCCACCTTTCACGCGATTTCCCAGTGCTTTGCCCTAATAGGAATTATCTGCCGTACATCTAATTTGATATTCTTGTACTTCATTCCTTAAAATATGTTCTTTGATGTGACAAGACACTGAGTGGTTGACTTATCACAAATTTACATATGTCGGCAGTCCACCATAGTTATCATATGGACCAACTAGCTTCTTGTAAACTAGCAGCTCGTTTATAATGATCCATCCAATGATCTATTGATCAAAGATTAATTTGTTTGAGTCCAAATTAATACATTGATTCTTCACCTTGATTCTAGAGCTCATCTTGAGTTGAACAGCGAGATAAGATAAGGTCGATCTGTTCTTTTTGGTCCCGCGCGCTGTTGTTTCAGGATAACGATATGTTTGTTCCAAGATAGTTATCATAGATGGATCTAAGTCTTCTGAGAACCTATGCTAAAGAATAGCTCGCTATCTATTGGACTGGTCATTTTCCATCGACATGTTCTTTACAAACTATCGAGTTGTTCTTTCTTACCTAGATAAACATATTGTTCCTATAAGTAAGTTTGAAACTTCAAACTTCCTTTTACAATATCGATCTTTATAGAATCAAATCTCAAAAAATAAGCTAAGTCTAAAATCATAACAGGTGGTCTAAGCAAAGAATACAACTAGATGCTAAATAGGGACATATCCTTATTATTGATCTGTTCCTTTACATTTCAACTAACTATTAAAATAAACTTATGCGTGTTGCAATAGTAATCAATATGTCCAAGATAGCTCATAAGAATAATACAGGTCATTTAAATATCAATCTGCTCCTTTTATAAATTGAGATGTTCTTTAAAAGATGATATTGATCACTTGGTTTTAAAGAACTTATAATTACTAATTATTGTTTCGATAAACATCATCGAAACTTAATTAAATTCGTGGGACCCCTAACAAGAACCTCACAAGAAGTTTATCGCTCATCACTTAAGTGTATAATAGGGAAATCACCACTCAATAAGTCAATACAATGCAACTCACATATCATGGGCTTGCAGATCGTCTAATTTTCCAACCGCTTTCACATGAGCATGAACAATTATCAAATAAGACTTGTATTTGGCTTATAATGGAGGGACATTGGTTAAGGTGAGACAAATTTTGCAAGTGATTAGATTTAATCAACTTTCTTATTTCTTCTTCAACTCATCAGTCTTTATCAATTATGCTCTACACTAAATATTCTTTACTTTTTCAATATACAACTCAAATCTTGGTGCATTCTTGTATGCTCTTATTCAACAATTAATCTCTCTTTCTTTATCTCTTTGAATGCATTTTTCATATATTTTTTTCATTTATTTCATTGCACAAAACGTTATACCCACATACGAGCTTATGAGAATTGCACGTCTTCTCAATGGAGTTTTTTTTTTCTCTAATCAAATACCCATATCTGATAAATAAATCATGCAATCCACAGTTTCCTAAACCTCCATCACCCCTCTCGTCCGACTAGAAAAGAACGACTATAAGGCACCAAAATGGGTTCACATGAGATTAAAAGTAGGGACATTGTTCCGGTAAGATGTGGCTAACAAAAATGGCCTAAAATCATATACAAGTTCTTCGCACAATAATAATCTTGAAAAAGAAATCAAAGAAAGTTCTAGAAGTAAGAATGCATGTATGACAACCTCTCAATGAAATTAATAAACTGCATATGATGACAGTCAAGGCTCAATTCCTCACTAACTTTTTGTTTAAAATGTTGAAAAAAATCGAAATAAACTCTTAAAGCTTAAATTGCACAAATAGCTTAAGGAGAACTTAAATCATGAAAGCATATAGTATCAAATCAAGAAATCATCAGTGGTATCTCACTTAAACATTAATACTATCTAAACACTTAAATTTACTAATAAAACAAATATTGACCTACTAACTCTAAACTCTAATAAAAATAAAATAATAAACAATACAAAAATAGAAACAAAAATTAATAATACACATATCATATTCAATCATCCTCCCCCAAACTTATTTTGGTAGGAAAAAATATATATGAAATGTGTTATTAAAATGAAATAAAATTAAAAATAAAATATGTTGGGTTACCTCACAAAAAGTGTTACGTTTAACGTCCTAACTCTAGTATACATAGCGACATCAGGAGATGCGGAAATTGGAAGTGTCTTGGGGTTGGTGGGAATTTGTGGACGCTCCCCCCCCCCCCCCCCCCATTTCTTGCTTGGCCTTGTCCGTCGAAATTACCACATTCTCGTCGTCTACATGCAGAGTCAACTCGCCTTCTTGCACATCGAGTAGTGGTCGCCCGGTAGCTAGATATGGATGTCCCAAGATTAACAAGATTTCCAGATCATCATTCTCATTCAATACAACGAAATCAGCCGGAAATAGGAAGTTGCCCACTTTGATGAGCACATTTTAATTATTCCCCACGGAACAACAGTGTTATCGTCGGCTAACTGGATTTTCATTTATGTACAATGTATTTGATCAATTCGTAGCTGGTTGAACATGGCTAGTGGTATTATGTTAATACTTGCACCCAAGTCACAGAGTCCCTGCTCGATCTTTCGGCCTCCAATTACACATGTTACGTTAAACCTCCTGGGATCTATTTGCTCCTTTGCTATTTTACTCTATAATGTTGCACGACACTCTTCATGTAACTTGACACTTCCAAACTTATATAGCTTATTATCCCTCACAATATTTTATTTTGATGATGTTCTTTCGAAACAAACACTTAAATTTACTTTATGTTTGCTTGTTAGACTAAGCCTGCTCAGAATGTAATAGGGAGATCACTTAATTTAAAAGTGAACCTGATATGGAGCAAGCCTATTTTTACTTCTTTCTAGCGTTGGTATGATGTAAAGAAAAGACTAAGTTATAAAGTCTTATCTATAGATAACCAACCTCTTAGAACATGTTAGCTGATGACTAAAATGTAAAGGACCTGAATACGTTAAGTGTTCTGTCCTATAGGAAGTCATTTGATCTAGTTAGTCTTCTGATACTTGGAAGCAAACTAGTGAACCTGATGCAAGCATACAACCTGACAAAGTCACTGACGGAGCTCGGTCGTTATCACTCCGTTCAAGATAAATTTATAAGCCTACACTCTTCACTAGGTTCCACTAGTGGAAAGTATAGGGTCGATACCACATGGAGTTGGTAGATTCATCTCTCGATATCACAATTTGGGGTTTTGAGTTGGGTCTTGCCTTCGGCAAGAACTGTAATCAAGCAGAAAATAAAGTGCTGCAAAATAATTGAAAAGAAAACACTAAGAGAGTTAAATAAGAAAGCAACTTGACTTGGGTCAGAATCCTTGAGTATTGACTTATGTCTTGATCATCGGTGCAAAGTTGTTTGTTGTACTAGCATGTCATTAGTTAAAGGCGAGCGTAAGAATGAGGTTTTACTCCTACCACCCAAACGCATCACTCAGATAGCCCCCTTTTTAATTGTCACGTAGCCACCCAAATCTAGCCCAACATACATTTTCAGCCCAGAAGATAAAGGTTACTCACTCCCCTGTCCCCCTTGCGTAAGATTGCTCTTGGACCAAGCCTACTCCAGCATACCCAAATAGGCATTAGCGGTACACCATCTCAGACGCTCGTCCCATGGAGTTCCCACCTACATCACCACGCTGATCCCTCTGGCTGGAAAATAATTGTAACCCGATCTTGCCTAAGACTGCTACTGGCCAGACAACACCGAGAACTTGATCAAGTTGTATAGGATTCAGATCCAGCGCTTTAAGAACATGCCAATACAACTATGCGAGCGATTAGACCTCTCAAGACGTTATAAGTCTTAACTCAATTCAACTTTCCCAAGCCAAGTTTAATAAACCTAGCTACTCATACGCAAAGAAAAGAACAATAATGAAATAAACAAAAGCATACTTTTATTAAAATACGGAATGAAAGTATTACCGAAAGATCCTCTTGCCAGGACCAACCCTTGGCAAGGCTGAAAGCATTAGCAGAAATTTAAATAAAGTGTTTGCCCGTAGGACTTGTTTCTTCCTCCCCAACACTCATTGAAATAAAACCTAGACTAAGGATAAAAGTAGTCGTGCGTCGTTCCTCACCACGAATGTGTATGTCTCTGATTCATAGCGTGCGGTATAAATAGTGTCTTCGTGGGGTTGGGCTTCGTGGTTCACGATGAACTTTTCTTCCCAGTCAGATCTTCTACGTAGAAGGAGATAATCCTAATCCTCCCCAAATCATTGGTGGAAGGAAAGAGAGATATATTTCCTTTTCCGTGGAAGGAAAGAAATCCGCCATGCATCCTCGTCTCTTGCCCGTTGTCTTCTGCGTATCCCGACTGCTTTAGTCAGTCGCATTGTCTTGGCCAATGTGCTCCTCTTGCCCTAGCGGTTGCAGCGTGATCTCCAGCGGTATCTTGCCTTAAGCTTCAGGTTGCTCAAGCTACTCCGTGTATAATCTTGCCTCTCTCTTGAGATGACCTGCAACCTTGACCCGTATCCTGCTAGCCCAGACTCGTGTCCTCCCAGACACAAAACACGACACAAATAAAGGAAAATGACTCGATCTAGACCTAAAAAGATACAAAAAGAGCACGAAAAATGGGCTTGTCACATTCACAGAACTTTAAGCATGATTGTCCTCAAGCGTGTAAATACAACTTGCCCAAAAAGAAGAGAAAAATAAAAGACTCAAACAACACACACACCAACATAATTGCATCAAAAACAGTCAAGACAGATAGGAGTTAGAGCATAAATCAAGCAATGTTCTCAAGCGGTCAATATAGCAATCAAGTGAGCATAGAGATGTCTTCCTTACCCGCTCAGCACTCTGTGTTTAGGTTAAGTGTTTACGCTCGACAACTGCTTGATCAAGATAGTCTCATAGGTTTGTCTGCCTTCTACATGTCTCCACCCAATTAGCCTAGTCAAGGTATCTAACCTCAGGACTTCAAGGGTTATAACGTGGCTTTGGCAAAATGTTGGAAAATTAAGGAACTGGGCTAAGGTAGGTATGAACTATAGTTTTGGGCAATTCCTTGACTAGAGAGCACACTAAAACTTTTCTCGGGCCCTAGCACACTTATTTTATGGGGTGTATACATAATTTTATTTTTTTGAATTTTTCTAATTTTTCTACCCCTTTCCTTTTAAACTCCCCCCGTGTTTATTTATTTTTTTAGATTTTTGGTTTTCGGACTGCTCTGGCTTGCCGGGCAGCCATTCGGGGGGTGTGTGTCTTGTCCTTTTTTCTTGCTCCATGGGATTTCTTTCTGTCCTATGTTCATCCCGACTGGGGTAGACTTTTATGGGGTTTTAAATATGTGCGTGAGGCGAAAGAAATATTAAGGCTCAAAAATTGGCTAGCAAGGGAATATGAGTGATGGTATGATATTTTAGGCTCTATCCTGTTGAACAAAAAGTGTCTAAATCCTCTAGAGACTTGACTAGGGCTGTAGGGTCTTAACCAAGAAAGCAGGCAAGTTCTAGGAAAAATCAAGCCAAACAGTTGTATACTCACACAGAAAAGAATCATGCTAAGCAAGTATATATAGCATTTCAGGCTCAAAAAATCTCACAGGGTATACATGCTCACTTGACCACATTTCTGTCATACCAAGCTATCCTAGAACATGCTTGACCTATACATCAAAACTCCTACGTCTATCATGCTCAAGACACATATACAATTACCATGCTGGCAAGACACAAAATAAAAATAGACTCTAAACAAGAAAGTAATAAAAACTGACTCTCTAACCTAACAGACGTGGGAACCCTTCCCACTCACACACTTTGCTCAAGGCAAAGTGCTAGAGAAGTCAAGGCTCCGTAGTCAAGATTCTAACTAAAACAAGACAAAAATAGAAAATAAGAAAAATAAAAAACCTAAAAAAAAGGGAGGACTAAATCAAGGGTGAACTGGGGGATACCTAAAACCTACGTGCTCAAAGTAGGCTGGTTGGGCTTCTTACATCTGCTTCACTGTCTTGCCGATGCGGTTGAGATAGGTGGTCCATTCTTTCATCGGTGGGTCGGATGAGGGAGCTCTTGCTGCTTTCACTGTGCTCTTTGTGGGTGGGGGGGAGGGGGGTTAAATCTACAAAGCCGCTATTTGTAGTTTTCCTCAGCTTGTTTTTTGGGTGGGTAAGTACCATGCAAGGTGAGTGGTGGAGAGAGTGGGGTAGTTGGACAAGAATGGGTTGGAGAGGGTTTCTTGGTGGTGGTTATACTTAAGGTGAGAGAGTTATGAGAGAGTTATGGAGTGAATGAGAGTAAGGAGAGAGTTATGGGATTAAAGCGTGTTGTAAGTTGTAGAGGTGAAGGTTGGGGGGGAGGGAGGGATGGTTGTAACATCTGGAAGGGGAGAGAGTGGGTATAGGCGGTTATAGAGGGTAGGCATACAGGTGGCAGGCACTTGATTGCCCCGACTGACGCGCTGACATGGGATGACAGTTACTTTTCAGCGTAACAGCCTCCCATGGCGCTCCGCCTTCTTGCTTCTCAACGCTTCTTTGCACAAGACAAAAAGCTAGGGTTACCTTGGCGGGAAATTTCTTTCCTGGAGTTGGTCAAGAGGAATCTCAAGTCAGGAGCCTTCTTTCCCTCCACTCACACACTTTACTTGCGGCAAAGTGCTAGAATGGGCCAATTGGGCACCTATGCTAAGATGAGAAAATAAAACACACCAAAAATAAAACGAAATAAAAACAAAAAAATAAGAAAAACGTAAAGCGATAAAAATACCAGGTTGCCTCCTGGCTAGCGCCTTGATTTAACATCGTTTGCATCGACGTAGTGCTGCTTCTTGATCAAGCTTCTTCAGAGGGACCTTCTGAGGCAAGGTCCGTGACTTCCTTTCAAGGGGGATATCCATAATCACCTTGAGCCTATTTTCACTGACTTTAAAAATTGTCTTGGTCTTGAGATCTTAAATGTCTACGGAACCATTAGGGTAATGCTCTCAGATCATGTATGGTCCTCTCCACATGGTAGATAGCTTGCCAGAGGTAAATCTGAGGCGATTTTCATATAAAAGTATCAGCTCGCCTTTGTTGAATCTCCTTCCTCGAGCTATGTGATCATGCCACTTCTTCAGTTTCTTCTTGTACAAGGCACCATTGTCATAAGCCTCAAGTTGGATCTCCTCTAGCTTTTACAAACCTAACTTCCTTCATTCGACACCTTCATCCCAGTCTTGATAGATCTTGCTCACTACCCAGAATACCTTGAGTTCCATCTCGACAGGTAAATGGCAGAGCTTTCCATACACCATATGGTATGGAGACATTCCAAAGTTAGTCTTGTAGGCTGTCCTATATGCGCAAAGTGCATCGTCAAGGTGGTCACTCCAGTCCTTCCTTGTCTCGCCAACTGCCTTCCTCAGAATGTTCTTCACAATGGGGTTGGAAACTTCAACTTGCCCATTGGCTTGGGGATGGTATGCAGTAGACATACGGTGGTTAACTCCAAACTTCTTAAGCAAGATAGTGGTGGTAGAGTTATAGAAGTGTGAACCTCTGTCGCTGACTATCGCCTTGGGCATGCCGTATCTGGTGACGATGTTTGTCTCTACAAACCTTGCTACCGCCCTTGCATCTGCATTTGGAGTTGCAATTGCTTCTATCCACTTAGAAACATAATCCACTGCTAGCAAGATGTATTGATTGTCTTTGTACTTAGGCAAGGGGCCCATGAAATTCATGCCCCATATGTCAAAAATCCGCTGGCAATGTGCTCCTCTTGCCTCTAGCGGTTGCAGCGTGATCTCCAATGGTACCTTGCCTTGAGCTTCAGGTTGCTCAAGCTGCTCCGTGTATAATCTTATCTCTCTCTTGAGATGACCTGCAACTTTGACATGTATCCTGCCAGCCTAGACTCGTGTCCTCCCAGACACAAAACATGACACAAACAAAGGAAAATGACTCGATCTAGACCAAAAACAAGACACAAAAAGAGCATGAAAAACGGGCTGGTCAGTCACTCAACATGGACCAAACCTGTTCCACACCTAGCTGTTCTTATCAACTTAAGGAGCAAATCTGGACCAGATCACTGCGCTGGAAGTAAACCTGACCTGACCAGCGTGAAGAATGAACCTTTCCTTACAAATCGCTAAGATGGAGATTATATAAGTTCCGGGCATACAATGAGTCACCTGAAGTTTGCATAGTCATCTGACATTCTCAAAAGTCATCTGGGTATACAATGCGTCACCCGACGGACTTAGAGAGAATCTCATACTTATGCCACGCCACCAGGATCTTCCAAAAAGGAATGATAATCTAAATCAAAGTTCGAAGAAGGAAGGAGAATCAATCAAAGATCAAAGATGGAAAGAGATCAATTAACTCATCTATTACCAAATCAAGGAGATCTCAAGAATCGTTCTCTACATGGCATGAGGATCAATCAAGGATTCAAATTTGTGATTAGCAATCAAGCATTTAAAGCTCGCTAATCAACCCAACTGTCAGAATTTTAATTATGAGCCTATAAAAGTTACGAACAAAATCTGGGGCAAAACATAACGAACGTGCGCGCAATTATACACGATAGTTATCGACAAAGTTCTAAGTGCTGAAACGCTGCCAATAAATCTACGCAATATCGAAGGATTCAACGACAAAGATTTCTCATTCCAGAATTTTTCAAAGCCTTTCGTGAACTTAGTCACACCCACCACCCTTGATTCAAGTTTGTCTTATCGAGGAGAGTTGATATCTTCACTAGCTTAGTAGTTTTCTAAGTGGATTATCGTGGAGGTATTGTATCAAATTTATCTGCAAGTTCTAAGGCACACGACCCCAATTCGTGTACAAGTTTCTATTTAGATTTGACTGGAATTTGTGGCTCGTTCTCAGGGAGTTTAAAGAAGAGAGATTATCATAGTAGTAGATATCCGATCTAGTTTGATTGGACCGTGGATGTAGGGGGTTTCTCGAACCACGTAAAAAGAACTGTGTTCTTTACTTTTTGCATTTCATCTTTCAGTTGTTTATTCACTAACCCCTTCACTTGCACTCAAACTTGCATCGATTTAATCAACTCTTAATATATTCGATTAAGTATTTGCAAAAGTTTTCATATAAGAGATATAATTTCCTTAGACAGATCGAGTGAACCTGGTTAAGTGATCAACCCAAGAAATCTCCCAACGAGAAAGCTTAATCTCTCTACTTAATTAGTCAAGTAAACTGAAAAGTTGGTGTTTGGTGCATTTCCCCCCCGCCCTTACACCAAACCTTGCTCTTTCGGGACCAACACTTCTTCTTTCGGGATAATGCCTTTTTCAAATACTACACACACTTTGGTAGATCTCTTAAAGGAACAACACACATAGGATTATGATATCCATGTGATGATAATTTTGAGTTAACTCGTTACTCAGATTCTGATTATGCAGGATGTAAGCTAGATAGAAAGTCTACTTCGGGAACCTATCAATTTATTGGAAACAAGTTTATCTCATGGTTCTCAAAGAAGCAAACCTCCGTAGCTACATCAACCACTGAAGCTAAATACATGGCCGCTAGAAGCTGTTGTGCTCAAATATTATGGCTCAAACAGTAGCTCAAAGATTATGAAATCAATGTGAAGGAAATACCTATATTTTGTGACATCTCGAGTGCTATCGCGATTACACAGAATCCAGTCTTACATACAAGGTGT
This sequence comes from Leonotis leonurus, assembly GCA_026898415.1. Classification (NCBI taxonomy): domain Eukaryota; kingdom Viridiplantae; phylum Streptophyta; class Magnoliopsida; order Lamiales; family Lamiaceae; genus Leonotis; species Leonotis leonurus. Next base: position 151,905 of record JAPKLX010000263.1, read on the forward strand.
AAACATGTGGATGTGAGACACCACTTCATAAGAGATCACGTGGAAAGGAAGAATGTGCAGATCGAGAAGATACACACTGAAGTACAGTGAGCTGACATCTTAACCAAAGCACTACCTGAAGAAAGATTTAAGATGTTATGTGGAAAGCTAGGATTGCTAAGCTTGGATGATAAAAGCAGAAGCATATCGATAGATCAAGAATAGATCACTTAGCAGATTACTAGTATTAGATTGACAGAAAGCAGATTACTAGAAATAAGAAATACAGATCACTTCAAAGCACACGATCACTCGAAAAGCATATCACTTGCCAAATTAGCAGATCTCTGTGAAGGAACAGATCACATGAAGTCAAGTTTCAGACCCAGATTACTCATGCCACGTGGAAATTATTTTTCCATTAATTAAGGGGGAACTCAGAAATTTTGTGTCGATTTCTAAAATCTTTATTTAACGCGTTAATTTCTCTAAGTATATTATCTATAAAAACTGAATGATTTGACTTATAATGATTTTTGCGTGTATGGGAAAGCGTATCGAGAGAAAGAATGATTACCAAAATTGGGAAAGGAAAGTTAAACGCCGCTATCTAACCCTACAAATAAGATGCGTGTACTAGACGCACTTTAAAAGCAGGAAAATGAAGGAATGGAAGCAGGAAAACAAAAAGGGAGAATTCATCTCAACCCTTCATCTTTTTACTTTTAATCTTAATCGTTTATCATTTCCTTATATAAATGTTCACCGCTTAACTGTTCATCTTCACTTTTTATGTTACCCTTAGCATATTCAACCTATACTCTCTGCGAAAATTCCCATAATTTCCTCAAACCTTCAAACTTCTTTTCGAAAATGGTGGAATCAATCATGAAGTTCCCATAATGTGTCACAGATGTTCAAAAACATATTTTTCCATAACCATATGTGGTTTACAACACCCACCGTTTTAAAACACTTGAATAAATTTATGCCTTAATCAAAAGATTCAGAGGTTCTACTTTGATTTATGTTAAGCTTATATGAGTTCTTATGTCGTTTATGCAAGAATTTGAATATTGAATGCTCTGTATTTATTTTACCGATTGCTATATTTGTTTTTTGAGAATTTCTTTATATGTCTGAGTTTATGCTTTAAGTTCTAGATACTTATAGCATTCTTACTGTATTTCTAAGAATCATGCTTATATATTTGTAAGATCACTGAATAACTTGATAGGAATGTTTGTTAATAGAACTCACTTGTAGACATGAAGAAACCTGGAAAACTGCATATATGATGTTCATATTGTTTATGCTTAAGTATAGTTAAAACTGATATAGTTTGGTTTAGGCTTGGATAATTATGTGTTATTAACTTATCAAATTCTTGTCTAGGATTCCATAATATAGTGACATCTCACCCTGAGATGTATTTACCAAGGCAACTTGTTGTCTTCTATTTGACATGGAAAGACGACAAGACAAGAGACGAATCTACAATACTAATGCCAATAGGAGATTGGAATATAAGCAAAACTACCTATGATGTCATTCAAATGATTTTGCACGCATACTAGCTAAAGGATGAGGGAATGAACCTATCTGAGATTACCCAGGCTCAGTTACAAGAAGCAGTTGAAGAGATAATGGTTATTCCAACAACATATACGGGAAGAATGTTCTCCAGAACATTGCTAGCTCCCGGCTACAAACTGTTATTTGACTTCGTACAGAGGGTGTTTATGACGCACAACGGATCGTAAGACCATGTCACTCTAGCAAAGATGAGAATACTTACTGTTGTTGTTCTTGATCTACCTGTTAACTAGAGCAGAATTTTATTCAGTCTGTTGTCAATGGAGGCCATATTGGTGATGGTTAGTAAGAATGACAAAGGACAAATTGATGGTGTATCAGTAAAGAGACAGTTGAGACATGCCATGAAGATAAGCTTTATGATTGATTTCTTCAAAAATCAAGCTTGGAAAGAGGCCGTACCTTTCAACACGCAGAACACCTTGCCCAAGAAGCAATATCATATCAAAATGGCACTTGGATTATCTACTGCCCTGTTCAACAAAGTGAAAGATAAAGTCCACGTGGAACACTTATTAGCAATGGGAAAATCGAACACAACCTGGGTTGCACCAACCAAAGGGGAAACCAATAAGAGCAAGAAGGATAAGAAGGAAAAGAGCAAACCTGCCAAGAGGACAAGCTCATCTGACACAGAGAAATCTTCACCACCACCACAGCCCAAGAAGAGGAAACTGAGGAACCAACTATCTACCTCACCTGAAATCTCTCCAGATCGAGATATTCTAGACGATGTCCAGCCTAAATTGTCTTATGATCCGAGGCAGGAGAAGAATATCTCTCCAGCCAGAAAACTTCACCTTTGCCTTCACCAGATCACTTGTAAAGAATTGATGAAGAAGAAGAGGAGGAGATTGATGAGATCACTACCAGAAGATGACATGCAGAGGAGATGATTCAGTTGATAGAAAATGAAGTAGATCACTCAGTGCTTCAATATTTTCCTGGAATTGAGCTAACTCCCGAGAGTTATGCCTCAACTTGATGTATAAAGACTTACCTATTACCTATTGATCGAGGACAACACGTTTTACCTACTAGACGCCTTGCTTACTCTCAAATCGATGGAAGAATTGTAGATTGAGGAGACCACTCTTCAAAACATTTTTGATGTGTCCTCGGTAGTAGAGATCAGGGAGACATATTATGAGATGATATTGGGGATAGCCAAGCACGAAGCAAGGAAGCTGAATGTCAACCTGAAGTCATACTACAAGGAGAAAATGGACTTGAGTCGGATAATGAAGGAGTAGAGGACAGAGAAGATAAATCTATTCCATCAGATCACATTAATGATCTAATGGAATTTCAAGAGGAAGCACACCCAGAACAACCATCTACATCACAACCGGCGAAGGAGACAGGGAGTGAAAAGGAGAAGGAGAAGGAGTCGGAGAATGCACAAGGAGATGTTAATGAACCTACAGCTGAGGAGGTCGAGAAAGAACCTGTTGAACATGTCATAAGAGGAGAACGAACAAACGACCTGTACACACCAGGAGCAGCCAAGAAGTTAAAGGTTCACGTCGGATTTTACGATATGGAAGAGCTATTGAGAGAAGAATCCAAATCATATATCAATGAACAAGTTGATGATCTTATCGACATAAAAGTTCAAGACCACCTGACATTTTCTTGCAATGAGATCCAGTCCAGGGCAACCAAGGTGCTCACAGACTTCAGCAACCATCAAAAGCAATACGTTGATGACATGGAGAGAGTTCTGAAGAAGAAGATCAAGAATGCTGATGAGGGCATGGAAAAGACTCTTTCTGATGATAAAGATGCAGCTGATCTAGCTAGAGAGAAGCTGGATTTAAGATTGGAGAATTTTGATGAGAAGCTTGAAGAGATTACCAAGTCACTATCTACTGTTACAGATCAATAGAAAACACAGATCACGGAAGTAGTTCAGCAGAGATCAGCTTCACTATCAGCTGAGATCAAGGAGTCCACTTCTCGCGATCTCCACAAACAGTTGCAGAATTTTGAGCAAAAATGGTGCAAAGAGATCATGAAGAACAATTTATACGATGCACTCATTGATATAGAATATCCAACACAAGATAAGTCATTATTTCAAGAAGGTTGATGATCTGGAAAAGGAGAAAGATGAGTATACCAAGTCGCTGGCTAATGTTGGCAGCAGGCACAATAACCAGATCAACGAGATCAACCAGAACATCAGCCCAACTTAATTTCAAGATGAATGCTGAAGAAAATCATGTTGCATTGGAAAGTGAGATCGACTCCCTTCGTACACTCATCAAGTCCGTTATTGATGATGTCAAAAAGGGGGAAGGTCGAGGAGGCGGTAAAAGCAAGGAGAAAGGCAAGAAAAAGCAGACAAAGAAGCAAACCACTCCACCAGCTGCCCACACTTCAAGCAGAACAACCAGAGCTTTCAATTCGAGATAAAGGGAAGAAGCCCATGGTTGAGAAGATGGATGAGGGTGAGCAGATCAGTGAACTGCTTTTACTGGGTGTGAGTCAGGCTGAAGTTTGTGATCTAATTTTTCGTGCAAGGTTCTATAAGGATAGAACCAGACAACTTCAAAAGGAAGCAGAACGTGTATAAAGAGAGAGAGCTTTTAAGCCACCACCTAGATCAGCCCATTCAAAGAAGGAGAAAACTAGAACGTTTTCAAGCGTGTTTACCTTGTAAAAGAAGACCCTAGATCCCTGGGTTGCAGATAGGGATCAGGCTGAATGGGAATTAATTAAAACTGGGTTCATCTTGAACCACTACTTTTTGAGAGAACCTGCTTATTCCCAATAGTCAGCAAATCAAGACTTCAAGCTCTATCTTAATGACTACAAGAATCAAGAATTGATCCAAAGAGTGAAGCTGGCAACACAGACAGCTCAAGTTGAGATCAAGGCCCCTTCCAAGCAGCTAATACAGTGTCCATTGATAAAGGGGAGCACGATGTCAGACAAGACCGAGATTTTAAAATTCATCACCACCATAGCTCACTCTCGAGGATACAAGATTGACAAACATGATCCAAATTACGCAAGGGTATATGGTGGGATCTATGAAAGTTTTGAACTGATCTCAGATGAGAAGAAGAAGCAGATGAAGGAGGCAAGACTGCAAAAGAAACCAGCTGGTAAATAAACACAATTGCAATATCTAGTAAACTTGTCTGCTATCTCTTTTGTGCCTTTAGTTATTTTTGTTTATATGATCTGGACATAACCATCTTGTAACCTGTATGAACTTATCTGATCTATATTATTTGAACGGGGTATCTGATGACAATATCTCTTTGTCCATAACTCAATTTTAATGATTTATAATCGTTATAAATTATAACGAGTTTAACACTTCCGGTAATTTAAACTAGATCACTCTTATTGCTTTATTTAGGGTCACATTGTAAAGTGTGGTTTCGACCTCATCAAAAAGGGGGTAATTGTTGGGAACCCTCAAAATATTTTGTTTTGATGATGTTCTTTCGAAACAAACACTTAGATTTACTTTACGTTTGCTTGCTAGACTAAGCCTGATCGGAATGTAACAGGGAGATCACTTAATTTAAAATTGAATCTAATAGGGAGCAAGCCTATTTTTACTTCTTTCTAGCATTGTATGATGTAAAGAAAAGACTAAGTTATAAAGTCTTATCTATAGGTAACCAACCTCTTAGAACAGGTTAGTTGATGACTAAAATGTAAAGGACCTGACTACGTTAAGTGTTTTGTCCTATAGGAAGTCATCTAATCTAGTTAGTCTTCTGATACTTGGAAGCAAACTAGTGAACCTGATGCAAGCATACAACCTGACAAAGTCACTCAACCTGGCTCAAACCTGTTCCACACCCAGTTATTCTTATCAACTTAAGGAGCAAATTAGGACCAGATCACCGCGCTGGAAGTAAACCTAACCTGACCAGTGTGAAGAGTGAACCTTTCCTTACTGATCGCTAAGATGGAGATTATGTGAGTTTCAGGCATACAATGAGTCACCTGAAGTTTGCATAGTCATCTGACATTCTAAAAAGTTATCTGGGTATACAATGCGTCACCCAATGGACTTAGAGAGAATCTCATCCTTATGCCACGCCACCAGGATCTTCGAAAAAGGAAGGATAATCTAAATCAAAGTTCGAAGAAGGAAGGAGAATTAATCAGAGATCAAAGATGGAAAGAGATCAATTAATGCATATATTACCAAATCAAGGAGATCTCAAGAATCGTTCTCTACATGGCATGATGATCAATCAAGGATTCAAATTTGTGATTGGCAATCAAGCATTTAAAGCTCGCCAATCAACCCAACGGTCAAAATTTTAATTATGAGCCTATAAAAGTTACGAACAAAATTTGGGGCAAAACATAATGAACATACGCGCAATTATACACGAGAGTTATTAACAAAGTTCTAAGTGCTGAAACGCTGCCCAGAAATCTACGCAACATCGAAGGATTCAACGACGAAGATTTCTCATTCCAAAATTATTCAAAGTCGTTCGTTAACTTAGTCACACCCACCCTCGATTCAAGTCTGTCTTATCGAGAAGGAGAGTTTATATCTTCACTAGCTTAGTAGTTTTCTTAGTGGATTAACGTGGATGTATTTTAGCAGATTTATCTGCAAGTTGTAAGGGACACGGCCCTAATTCATGCACAAGTTTTCGTCTAGATTTGATTGGAATTTGTGGCTCATTCTCAGCGAGTTTAAAGAAGAGAGATTATCATAGTAGTGGATATTTGATCTAATTTGATTGGACCGTGGACGTAGGGGGTTTTCCGAACCACGTAAAAACAACTGTGTTCTTTACTTTACGCATTTCATCTTTCAGTTGTTTATTGTTTATTCACTAACCCTTCACTTGCACTCAAACTTGCATCAATTTAATCAACTTTTAATATATTTGATTAAGTATTTGCAAAGATTTTCATATAAGAGCTACCAACTAAATCCACCATCTTTCGCACACTACTCAACTTTACATAACAAGATCACTCTTGCTTTCTATTTTGCGTAACTCACAAGAGAGAATTTCCTTGGACAGATCGAGTGAACTTGGTTAAGTGAACCTAATCTGTCAACCCAAGCAATCTCCCAGAGAGAAAGCTTAATCTCTCTACTTAATTAGTCAAGTAAACTGAAAAGTTAGTGTTTGGTGTATTGCCCCCGCCCCATACACCAAACCTTGCTCTTTCGGGACCAACACTTTTTCTTTTTGGGATAATGCCTTTTTTAAATATTACGCACACTTTGATAGATCTCTTAAAGCATCGCATCAAGTAGTGGAAGATTAATGTGTAGTTGTTTACATCTCTTCATGAACTGCTCTATTTTCTCGTTGAGCTTGCGTTTGATGATACGTTACAGAAATGGTTCTTTAATCGACTCCACAGGCAAAATTGTAATACCCCGAATTTTTCTAATAAAGTTTAGATATCTTACTACGACTAATTAAGGAATTTAGGGAGACACTAGATCCTATTAGAACCTAAAATGTGAAATTGGCACCCGGTAAAATTTTTAAGCGTTTCTTTTAAAAATGATATTTTCATATATAAGTCAAAAGCATGTCAATATTATACTCATTTTGTAGGGTTTAACCTCAATACTCATTAGTTTTTCCATGCATGATCGAAAGTATATCAATATTATAGCCATTGTGTAGAGTATTAAGAAAGGGAGATGTTGACATTGAGTTTGCTTAAAAAGGAGATCGTGTGTAGAAGTTACGACGTTTTAAGATTTAAGCAATAATAATAATATAATATAATATAATATAAATAATAATAAATAATCAAAATTTTAGTGTATATAGGGGTGCTTGGACGAGGCTTCACTCGCTCATTTCCTTCAGAGAAGAAGCTATCATTCTTCTGCTTCTTCTCTCTTCTTCTCTTCTTCAATCTATCATTTTGGAGTATTAAGGTTCTGCGAGTTTGAGAATCGAGGATCGGTTCCAGTCAAGGTACGTCAGGGTAAGGTCGAAGGTAAGCATGTGGCTAGACAAAGGTGGCTCAGCCGCCGTCGAGTCTCCGCCGCCATCGTTCTGATACCATTATTTTCATGCTTTTCCCTCTCATTCTCTTCTTCATTTATTTTCTCGTTCATGACTATCGGTCTATCAGACGACTAAGGTCCCTTAAGGTTTTGAGGTTCTGACCATAAGATCTGTTACTCTGCCGGATTGAATTTTAGATTTGGTCCCCGATTTGGATCGACATGCCATGATTTATTGCATTATTTCATATTTTTCTAAAGGAAAAATATTCACGGTCTATCATTTCTCAATAAAATTTATAGCGCGTGTAGACAAAAAAATATAGAATTTTATGAAAGAGATTTCTTTAATCTTCATTGGTTCAATTTTCATAAATCTGAAAAAGACTACAAATCTTCTCGAGTAAGCTTCGAGGTAAAGTTTCATATTTTAAAAAATGTTTTTACATATTCATATAGGGAATAATGTTATGAGTATTTTTGCCTTCTCGAGTAAGCTTAGAAAACCCTCGCTTCCTCGTTTTCACTTTATTCGCGTTACGTTTGGGATTTAAGTCCAAAAGTTGTTCCATATAATTGTTAGGTGCTTACGATTGCGAACGAGACGTTTGACTGATTTATGGTTATCACACGGTATTGGTATTTGTTAACAGGTGGATGTATATATGTTTCCAAAATGTATTTTTGAGTTATTAAGCTCTGATATTTATGAAAATCAAAATGGATGTCCATATTAAAATATTTTGCTCCTTATTGGATAAGTGATCCCTCAAGCATGACGATCGAATCATGTGTAATGCTAGCGCATTGACACATGGTTAGTGTACACGTGGGTTTATGTGGGCTGTCCCCATATATTCTCGAGTGAAGTAAGTTTGGGTAAAAGTTCCCTACTGATGAAGGACATAAATGATGGACCTCTATGGGTTGTCCCCATATGTTCATAGAAGGGTATCTAATGCCAATATTGAGCCAAGGAAAATGAGATCTCAATGGTTTTGGTATGCATAGAATGACATTTCTGTTTTTAAAACTTTCTATGTGATACTGTGCAAGCATGGATATTCCTTTTCAGAAAATGATATCGAAAAAGGTTTTTAAATGGCATAACCCACGGGGTACATTAGTACTCAGCCCTGCAAAATGTTTTCAAATTGTTTTGCAGATTGAGCGGTTGGTGGTGTCGTGCGAGGCTAAAGCAAGGGTTGTTGCAAACTATCATGTTAAGTATTCCGCTGCCAAGCTCATGTTCTTTTTCAGTGTCTAATTCATGAAAATAAAATGATTCATTGTTCGTTCACTAGAATTACTATTGTCTATTACATGCATTCATGTTCATAGGAGAGCTTAGAAGTAGTCGACCCCTCTTGGACGCTCTACTCCTAGACCCCTTGTGATATTGTCGTGTAGCACCGACCACACTTGGCGAATTGAGTGAGTGACTCCTTTTGGCGAGCTAGGCTCACTAACCCCCACCCTTTATTGACTGCTCCTATTGGAATGATTTGACCGCTTGGCATTTTGGATTACCGCTCCCATATAACGAGCTATAATCTCCAACCCCGTCTTGCATTGCATCTCTTTGCTTGCGATTGTTCATTGATCATGATATCATTGTTGACTATATCTACTGGTGGATTTATTTGTCTCTTCCCCCATTCAGATTAGTCCTAGTTATAAACGAGTTACTGTCCATTTTTCAAGGATAATTTCTACACCATGATTATGTTCCATGCTCCCCTTTCTTCCCCGCTTCTTTTCTTTCCCCCCAGTCACGCTCTGGCGCTTGCGCCGTTCCTCGGAATCGGGACTTGCCAAAAATAGTCTGACTTTTAATTGTGCTCTTGTTGGTAGCTTTCTATGTGGGGCTCATATTAGCGCAAGTTTCATATGTCGGTCCCTCTATCACATGAATCGTGTGACACTGCTTCTTTGGGGATAATTTCTATGTTGCTTGGAAACTGGCCCGACTTATGTTGAGTTGCATTCCGATTCGCTATCTGCACAATCTGTATTTCCAGCATTTTTGCTACTTCCCCATCGATGTGACTGTGGTCTGTAGAGTTGTAATGTAATCCTCTGTTTGATTAATGAAATTAGTTTTCCGGGCCTCCATTTGTTGCATCATCTCTTCCAGTGACAACTTACTGGGTTCTTTAATGACACCATTCTGAACTGCAAATCCTGACGGCGGTTGTAAGACATTGTTTGTATTAGATGGGAGAAATTCGGATGGTTTTATTTGTTTGAATGATAAGTTGGATTCTCTCTGTGAAATCCTCCCGACTGGTGAGAGTGATAATTCTGCTGATAAACGTAATTCTCTCTTTGATCGGCCTCGACTTCCCTCTTAAGTAGTGTGAACTGCTCAAATAAATTATTATATCTGGCCTCTGTGTCAGTAGTTGCGACTCGTCTAATCGACAGTCTCTTCATAGACCACACTGATAACAGTTGGAAGCCATCTCGCCAATAATCTGCAAGGCTTCGTGCACATCTAAGTTATCAAACATCCTCCGGTAGTAGCATCCACGATACTTTTGGTGTTCTGAGATAATTCGAAGTAAAATTAAATAATTGCAGCTTCTGCGTGAATCCATGTTGCGGACCATAATCTACTAAAAAATATAATAATTTCTCGTCAATTTTTTTATTTTCATATTTTATTATTTTTTTCAAAATTATTCAATTTTGTTAGTAAGAATTTATAATATGCATCTGATAGTGATAAATAATATTTGTAATTAATGATGAACTATTAAAAAATAATATGTGCGGTACCTCCGTTTGACTTAATGCAATTTGATATTGTAAGGTCATATTCTATCTTCAATCTCCTTCAAAATATTTAAGATATTTTCTCAAATAATAATTACAATAATTGATTGACATCAATTTATGTATAATAAAAAAGTATAAGCATTACGTAAATAATTTAAATACTATATCATGTACATTGGACACGCCAACATATATTATTATACTCAGATTTGTAATGTAAGATTTAATGATTTATGTAGAGCTTATGTATTATATAGCACTATTTATATTTAAAAATTATATTTATATTTATCCATGTTGAGATATGAGAAATATCATTTATAATGTTTAATTATTTTTTTAGAATTCATTTAAGAGTACGAGAGTATCTAAAACACATGGTACATCAAGTCTACTGCTATCTCAACCGGTGAGTTTACTACACTCTCGACCACAAAGCCTTTTGTTGTCTCCACTAAATTGGATCTTTGTAAGATCGAATGAAGCATGACATTTAGAAGTTTGCTTTAGTATTTTAATTTTTAAACACAACAAAAATTATCTTTATTTCTAATTTTATATACATAATGATTAGAAATAATGGAACCACGAGATAATCCAATGTCAATAAAGAGTGTTCGTATTCACGTGGAAAATGAGCTCGTAAAATAATGAAAAGTTCCAAAAAAAGATTAAGGGTAGAGTTTGATTTTAAGACGGGCTATTATTGTGTGTCATTATCAAAATTGAACAATGAAATTGGTGTAATTACTTGTAAAGAGTCTAAAGACTCATGTAGCTTGTAATACAAGAATTGAAGGCTCATCCACATAATGTTAGAGCCTCACTTCCGCAAAAACTTCTTTAAATATTCAATTTATTTATTTACAATTCGATTCAATAATTGAAAAAAATTAATATAGAAAAAATAATACCAAAATTTTGTTTTCCAAACACTGCATATCCACTTTTTACTAAAGGGAAAGAAAAGTTCAATATGGAAAATTGGAAATCATCAAAGAAGGAAGATCTTCTCGTGGAAATACTGAAATTTTTTCATTTTCTGAATTTGTTGCTCAATCCATTCAAAATTTGATTCTTGAATCAATTGTTTGTTATTTGCATTTTTTTTTTTTTAATAATGATCGGATGTTTGTGATCCCATGTTGAACTTTGTGGGCATTGATGTACGAGTGTGCTTTAAATTATAATTACTTGTATTGCTTCCTTTTATTAATCATCAATGGTTATTGTGTTGGAATTTCATTTTAAAGAAGTGAGAACATTGTTACTCTAACAAAGTATTAATTCGAAGAAGAATGCCTTGAGATCCATAGCTATACACAAGGGGATCCCTTGCTTGGAATTTAGATCAAACCGACTCCCATCTTCAAATCACTCCATTTTAAATTTGAATTTTTCTAAATTTTTTAATTTTTAAAATCTCAAGAATTACTAAAATTAAATTATAAAATCTCAAATAAAAAACATCCATTTAATTTTCTACCATCAAAAAAACTGATCAACTTCTTCGGTTGTTTATCTATCTCTTTTATTTCCTTTGATATTATATATTTATAATATTTAAATTTATAGTACATATTATTAATATGAGTCTAAGATGAGAATTAATTGATTGAGACGCGTGTGTTTAGTAGGTTTTTAGTTATGTTTTTGTGTGTCGTCTTGTCGTGTTCTTTATATTTGTCTTTTGTTTCATGTCATTTTATTTCTTGTTTTATGCCGGTTCGTGTGTTCTATGATTTGGATGCAGGAGTTGGAAAAGAGATGGAATTGAGCTAGAAAGGATGTCACGCCCCGTCCCCAACAGAGTCCGGGCGCGCGACTATAAAATGAATAAATGAAGGATAAATGGAACCCTGAAAGCTTTGACTGAACGAAAGATACTTTGATAACTGAAGGATAGGATAAAGTGGAATCTTGAAAGCTTTGAAGGAACAAAAGATAATTCGATAACTGAGTTCAGCTCAGAAAACAAGTTAATTTACATAATTGGCAACCTCGCCAAACAAAAATTTATAGAAACTCACGCAGCGGAATAAGGATCGACTGAAGTCTACGTGTATGAAGACACGTAGACACCCAAGACTTAATAAAAGACCGAAAAGCCAGCCATAGCATCTCCCATCATTACGTCTCAACCTGCACATTTATAAATATATACAGGGCTGAGTACAAAAGTACTCAGGAGACACATGCCAAAACACATACATACATATATAATTGTCAATGCCGTAGGAGTGACACGTATGGATATTGTCTTTAAAAGCACCTACGTTCACTAAATCCTTTTTGTGAAAGATCCTATATTCGACAGCGCTGTCTAATTTTCTTTAGTATAATGTCATATCTGCCCTTTTAATGGTACCGAGAAGGTGGCCACCTTCTACGGATACCGAACCGGCCAACCCATATCGATGACTCACGGTCCCCTCTATGTACATTAGTTCGAGTGGGGATGATTACCTACTGGAACCCGAATTCGATTTTTCTCTTCCAGATAGGCATTTATACAAAACATAAATCATTTTCGGCAAGACAATACTTTGAAACATTTTTCTCACGTTGAAATCATTTCGAAAACAATATAAATAGCATACGGGCACACATAATTTTATTTGTAATAGAAAGCCTACCTGGATAACTTCTATTTGCACTTGATTTGATCTCGAAACGCGAAACAGATCTCTCGTAAGAACCTTGGGAAAATCTCGTATAAATTAAAATGCCCTTCGTGCATTTGAAACATTTAATCGTAAGATATATCATTCTTGGTTCTTATTTTGACTTGTAATCGAGATATTGATACTTCAGATCAATATTATTTAAGATGTTGAATTCTCGATTCAATTCATTCCGGTAATTGCCTTTAAGTGCAATAAGTGTATTAATACTTAATGAGATAATTAATTTTCAAAAATTAATTATTCAATTAATATTATGAGTTCTATTTACTTAACTCATTACATGACCTTATAATATTAATTCTTTAAATCAATCCTTAATAAATTTAGAGACATTAATTCTCTTATTTTAGAACCCAATTATTTATTAAATGGATTTCCTTAATTATATACTTAGGCTTAAATTATTATAAGCTCTAATTATTACTACTTAAGGGGTATATATCTTACTATTCCTTCTTTAACATTTAATATTTCTAATTAGTGTAGCTCAACCTTAATTAGAATGATACTCTCAATTTAATTAAGTCTTATACTATTACATGTTAAACTAATCCCTTTAATTTAATTAAGTGGGCTTTACTAATTAATTATAATTAGTTAAGTATTAATTATCTTAATATTAATATACTGGGCCCATTAAACTTAAATATTTCGGCCCATTGGATTTAATTAATTCGGCCCAGTAGATTTAAATAATTAGGCCCAACATTTCCATTTATTTAGCCCATTATCTAATTAAATTCTCAGCCCACTCTTTGTTCAACCCGGCCCAATACCCGGCCCATGACCCGGCCCATCATCTAGAAACCTCTACCCCCTTCTATCCCTAATTCATTTTTGTTTCTATCTTCTTCCCAGATTCAACCCACGCCTTCTTTCTTCCCTCCCTTCTCTCGCTCTCTCTCCCTCTCGATACTTTCTGTCTCCCTCGACTCTTCCTCCTCTATTTCTCTATCCCTCTTCTCCATCTCCCTCTCAGTGTCTTTCTCGCTCTGTGTTCTTCTTCCCCTCACTCTCCACACTCTCGACTTCCTCAGGTATTTTCATTTCCCTTTCTTCTCTTTCTTGCTTTGAACATTTTATTTCCCTTCTTTTATTTATTTGTTTTAAATTTCTGCATGTTTCAATACTCTACAGATTTCTGCACAATGTGGTTTTGGATTAAAGTTCAATCTGTTACTTAATGTTTTCGAACAAGGGGAATCAGTTGCGGGTTCAGGACTTCAAATCTGTTCTATGTTCTGTCACCCGGTGACCTTCTACTTCTCAGATAAGCCTTCCTCCCTCTAGTGTGCTCGATTTCTGATTTTTGAGAATGTAAACTGATGGTTTTGATTCCATTTAATTTCTGTTTTAAACTTTTAAAACCCTTAACCTCTTCTGCATAAGCTATTGGATTCAAGTTTGGGTTAGGGTAGGGTCAAAACTGCCAAAAGCACATAGCTTGCATAAGCTATGTTCTGAATTATGCTATGTGTGTTAGTCTTAGTTCATTCTTGAATTAATTACGTGCTTTCTGTTTTATAAGGGATTTAATTTACAGAAACCTATATTCACGCTCAGTTTCTCATTCTGATGAGAAATGTTACATTCTGTTTTCTATGTTTTATTAACAGAACCAGGCATTCTTATTGAGTCCTTTATTTTTCTGATGAATAATGCTATTTTCTGCTTGCTATGTTGTGAAGTTAAGATATATAAGTGAGTATACCATGTTTTCTATGTTTATAAATGTTTGGGAACCAAAATGGAATTGTAGGTTTTGTGTTCTAGAATCTGAAATTCGTTCTATTTCAGATTTGCATTCTCTGAATCTAAATTTTGTATTTTCATTTCTGAAATTCCATAAGCTCATAAGTTAGGTTTCTAAATCTGAATATTTGATTATGTGTCTATGTTCTTTAATCTGACTGCATAGTTAGTATTCTGTTTTAGGTATAAAAATGGTTCTAAGCATCAAGCTTCTGTTTTGGTTTTATTTTGGACTTGGAATTATTCTACTTCTTACTGCAATCTGGATTGTTTATAACTGTATGTTTTCTGTTTTCATAGATTTAATTAGAGGGCAGCATGCAGAATTGTTTTGCTGATAATTTAGTTTAGGATTCAATGTTTTTAGGATTCCCTTGCTAGAACATAACTTGGATAATGGTTGAGAATGGTTATATTTTGGGCTTAGCATCATTTCAACTTTTTACTGAATTTGGACAGTTTATATATATACATACTTTCTGTTTGCCTGAATGACTTAGGAGGGCAGAACAGTTTATGGTTTATGATTGTGAGTTAAAATTATAATAGATTTAAATGGAAGGGATAGTTAGATCTTAGTTTCATTACCTTTATCTTTAGCTACTTCTTCTTCTTGTGTGAACTAGAGACTGCTGCACTGTGTTTGTTTTTATGAGAGTTTGGGGTGATGAAACGTTTAAGCCAGCCTTACACCCCTATTTATAGTTGGTTGTGGTGTGTTATTGATAACTTAGTGCTTAAGACTTGGTAACTAGTTATAATAGACTTGTTGCTATTATTGTAGGGTATGGGATGAAAGCATGGATGGAGGACTTCTCTCCCCTCACTCAACCGAGCAGCAGCTTCTCTGCACCAATTTTTCCTTGCAGCAGCAGCATGGCTGCTAGTTCTCACTGCAGCAGCTATGCTGCTTTGTTCCCTCCTCCCATTTTATATTATGATTATCTCTTACACATATAGAAATGTTTTCTTCTTACCTTAAGTTACTTGCTGCTGTGCAGCTGTACTGTAATTAAGCTTAGATTTAGATTGACTTTATTCAATGTATGTACTAATTTCCCTATACATATATATCCATATTAAATGATGTACACTCAAGTGTTTATACATTTTAGTTTTCCTTCTTACTTTACTATATATATATTTGCATGCATGTATCCCACTTGAGTGCTATCTCCTTTCATTCCAATCTAATGCAGATCATACTCATTCTAGAAACGTATATATGCGTGTGGTTTATTTTGTTTATACAGGTTTTTAAGTATGCTACACATACATACATATATCCAACATAAGTTATATACATATATATATATATATATATATATATATATCTAGATAAATTTATACCACATTATCTTTTGGTGTATGCAACTTGTACATACCATTTTAAATTGTCAAGACACATATACTTACTCTTGAATGATTAATTTAATTTGTAACATATCCTAATATTAACATTTCTTAATATATATATAATTCAAGAATTCTTTAAATACTTAATATCTTAAACCAAACTCCTCTCTAATTAAATTAAACTTTCATTAATTAACAACAATGATTAATATATATAAATAATAATTACGTTCGAATATTGTTATTTCGGAACTTAAAAAGACGGGGTATTACAAAGGATGTTTGGCGAAACCGCGTGAAGAAGAAAGGGTTGAGACGAGGACGAGAAGAGAAGCAGTCCACAGCCAATACCAGCGGTCGCTGGCACCCTAGCGCCCGCTGGGTTGCCTTCACTGAGGATTTCAGAGAGCAGGGCCCAGCGACCGCTGGGAACCCAGCGGCCGCTGGCCCTGCATTGCAAACGAAGGCAGAAACCCAAAGCCAGCGACCGCTGGCCTGCAGTTTCAGACTTACTTAGTCTAATCTTTGTCGTGATTTTGGGGGTAAAAACTGATAGAGATAGATTAGAATAGTGAGAAAGACTTTTACTTTTTGCTTTTGTTAGATAGAAGTAGATTCTTGAGAGATTGAAAGATCGTTCTAATCTTTGCTTGTGGATTCTAGTAAGTTTATCTTTATGAATAATTATATGGATTTACTTTTCAATATGGTTGGCTAAATACTTCTCTAGGGTTATATTGTCTTAATCTATGGTTTAATGCTTTAATTTGTTCTTGTATGGTTGTTCGGTTTGTGCTTTACGAGTTTTGTATGTTTGATCATCATATGAACTCAAGATATAGAATGGATTGCAATGAATTATTCTATATCTCATTTGTAGCTGAACAATCAAACCTATTAATCGGGAACGTAAAATAGGAAATTGTGTTTTGAATTGGAATGTTTCTTAAGTGTGATCTATACACGTGAGTGCTAGACACGGATTAGCTTTAAGAACACGTAGGTGTTTAGCTAATCAACTTAGGAAAAATCCGATTAGAGATATGATTTGATCAAAGAAGCATTTAACCTAGGTTTAAGATAATTGTTACCCTAGATTGTCAATCTATTGTTATCCAGTTTAATTTTCTCTTTAACTTAGTTATAATTCTATCTCAAGTTTATATAGAGTGTTTTAGTATTTCTTTTATTTCATTTTAATGCTTTTAATCATTGCCCTGCATAGTCTTTCCTTGAGATACGACATTCGGGTCGGCTACTACGTATTATAATTTCTTAGGATACGTTTTTAGTCGAACAAAATTTAATATAAGAACTGGAAGTATATTGGCTGGAAACATTCCTCGTGCCCAATACTGAGTCCCTTTATTGGACAGTGAGTCTGGTCTTAACAACGCCACGTACTACAGTTTTGAATTAAGTAGGAACAAATTTGGCGCCGTTGCCGGGAAGGCTATAGGCATTTTGATTTTTAGTGCTTGTTTGTTTTTGCTCTATTCTTTCTTTGTTTTCCGTATTGTGATTGTTCAGTTTAGTGATTGTTGTGTTTTTATTTTCATTTTTGTTGTTGTTTGGAGTTTTCAACCGCAAGTTGCGTTTGACCTCTCTTTTCGTGGTGTTAGGTAGTACATGCATGGTCGCCGAAGTTTGAATAAGAGATTGGCACCTGTGTTGGACAACGTACATCGAAGAAGTGAGTTGCAAACAGTCAACCTGGAAGAGGAGGTTGAAAACGGCTACACTTTGGAGTTAGGGTATCGATCGGATCATTCAGAGAATTCACTCCCACGAGACTCAGACACAGATTGGAGTGAGTCGAGTTCTCACACAGTTATGGCAGCCCGTCAGATGAGGGAACTTGCTAGGCCGGTGATAGGAGCTGCGGCATCACCCATTGTGTTGGGACAAGCAGCTCGGAACTACGAGCTCAAGAGTATCCACTTCAACCAGCTCCCGTCTTTCTATGGTATGCCGGCGGAGGACGCATTGAACTTCATCCGGGAGTTCTATGCCATCGTCCAGACTTTTCCACTTGGAGGACTGACTGAGGATCAGCTGAAGATGCGGTGCTTTTCGTACACTCTCAAGGACCGAGCTAAGACATGGTTTATGTCTTTAGCTCCTAATTCTCTTCAAAACTGGAATTAGGTGTCTGAGAGATTCATGTCGAAGTGGTACCCGAACCAAAAGACGCAAGAGGTTAGGTCACAGCTGGTGACCTTCACACAGTTGGATGGAGAGCCTCTTCATGAGGCTTGGGAAAGATTCAAGTGTCTGCAGATGCAGTGCCCTCATCACAACCTATATCCGGAGTTGCTCAACTAGTTCTTCTATGAGAGTCTTCATCAAAACCTCCAGTATATGGTTGATAATGCAGCTGGAGGAGATATTGGAAACCGGACTGCAGAGGAGCTCACAGAGATATTTGAGAACATGGCCATGAATTCTCAACAGAGAAGCTCCAGGGTTCCGAAAAAGAAGGTTAACGAAGCAACCTCTAGTAATGATTTGGTGAGGCAGATACCAGAGCTTACAAGGCAGGTACAAGCTATCCGTACAGCGGATGAACAACCAAGAAGAAGTGGAGGCGAGACTTGTGGTATTTGTGGAGAGTTTGGGCACGGGGCTAATGTTTGTGCTAATGTATATGTGCAACACCGAGAACATGAAGAACAAGTAAATGCTCTTCAAAACTTTCAGCAGCGCCCGAAATTTGATCCATACTCCAACACTTATAATCCGGGGTATAGGTATCATCCAAATTTCTCTTGGAGGCAACAAGCACCACAAGGACAACAAGTACCACCTCAGCAAGGGTTCCAGCAATTCCAACAACCCCAACAACACTTTTCACAACAACAGCAACACCAAGCTCCATCTCAAGGTCCTTCCAAATCATCAATGGAGGATAATTTGAATAAATTTATTCAAGCTAGTCATCAGCGATTTGAGACAGTGGAGGCCTCTATGAAGAGGATTGAGACCTAAGTTGGGCAGCTAGCAGGGACAATTGGAGAGCTTGTTCAGATGAACAAAAAGGATAAGCTTCCAAGTCAACCAAAGCAAGCTCAAGCAGTCACTGTTTTGAGAAGTGGTAAAGTTGTGGATAATCAAGTCCGAATGCCGGTTGATGAGGATATTCATGAGAATGAAGAAAATAATATCACAGTAACTCCTCCTGAATAGGAGATCATTGATGTAGCCCCTTCTGAGGAGAAAGGAAAGAGAGGAGTGTTGCATAAGGCTTCTAATCCTTATAAACCTCCTATTCCTTTCCCAGGGCGATTGAGGAATGAAAAGCAAGACCAACAATTCTTGTATTTTTACAAGATGCTTTTAAAGGTTAATGTCAACCTTCCTCTCTTGGATGTGATTAGGAATGTTCCAGCATATGCTAAGTTCTTTAAAGAACTTACATCCAAGAAGAGACGCTTTATGGATGACGAGAAGATTGTTGTTTCTGAAGTAGCAAGTGCAGTGTTGAAGCATCAACTTCCTCCAAAGCAAACAGATCCGGGTAGTTTCGTCATCAAAATTTCACTTGGCAATGGTAAGTCTGTTTCAGGTATGTTAGATCTAGGGGCTGGAATTAATTTGATGCCTTATTCTATTTTCTTAAAATTAGGATTAGGTAATTTGAAGCCCACTAGAATGTCTTTACAACTAGCAGACAGGTCAATTAGGTACCCTAAAGGAATCATTGAAGATATCTTAGTTAGGGTTGGAGATTTGATTGTACCGGTTGATTTTGTCGTGCTTGATGTTGGTGAGGTGCAAAAGTCTAGCAATGAGCATACTGTTCTTTTAGGTAGACCTTTCATGGCAACAACTAACACGTTAATTGATGTTAAAAATGGCAAACTTCAAATGACTGTGTTAGGTGAAATAATTTCCTTGTCTGTCAGGGAAATATCTCCTCATCTTATATAAATTTTATCTGATACTTGTTATTATATTGATGCTATTGATACCTTGGTCGAGAAGGTGTTTTTGCAGGAACTAGATGATGAAGAGATAGCAGCTAGTCGAGATGAGGAGGACCTAGCCCTCGACTCAAGTGTGGGGGTGATGGAAGTTGTGAAAGGAGAAGAGAAGAATGAGTCGTTGAGTAGTCCTGTTGAACTTAAGGAGCTTCCTAAACACCTTAAGTATGTATTTCTAGAAGACAGAGAGACAAAGCCGGTGATTATTTTTTCCGAGCTGACTGAGGAGCAAGAAGAAGCATTAGTAGGAGTATTGAAAGATAACAAGAAGGCCTTTGGTTGGAGTCTTGCAGATATAAAGGGAATTAGTCCATCTATGTGTATGAATCGGATAATACTTGAAGAAGGAGCAAAGCCATTCAGAGACGGCCAAAGGAGATTGAATCCCAATCTTATGGAGGTGGTGAAGAAGGAAATCCTTAAGCTTTTAGTTGAAGGATTAATCTATACAGTGGCCGAGAGTGAGTGGGTGAGCCCTGTTCATGTTGTTCGGAAAAAGGGTGGCATCACAGTGACAACTAATGAGAAGGGAGAGTTGGTGTCAACTAGGTTGACCACTGGTTGGCGGATGTGCATAGATTACAGGAAGTTAAATGCGGCCACCCGCAAAGACCATTTCCCTTTACCCTTTATAGATCAAATGCTTGATAAGTTAGCTGGACATGAATTTTATTGTTTTCTTGATGGTTTGTCTGGTTATTATCAGGTGGCAATTGCTCCAGAGGATCAATCGAAGACGACGTTCACAAGTCCTTTTGGAACCTACACTTATAGGAGAATGCCTTTCGGATTGTGTAATGCTCCGGGAACTTTTCAAAGGTGCATGCTTTCAATTTTCTCTGAGATGATTGGTGATTTTATCGAAGTATTTATGGATGGTTTTTCCATTTTTGGTAATTCATTTCATGATTGCTTAAAGAAAATTGATATAGTTTTAAAACGGTGCATTGAGTGTAACCTTACTCTTAGTTGGGAGAAGAGTCATTTTATGGTTACCAATGGCATTGCGTTAGGCCATGTCGTTTCTAGCAAAGGGATAGTTGTTGATAAGGCTAAGATTGATGTTATTGAGACTCTACCTCCTCCAGTGAATGTTAAGGGGGTGAGGAGTTTTCTTGGGCATGCTGGTTTTTATAGGAGGTTTATTAAGGATTTTTCCAAAATAAGCCAACCTTTATGTAGGTTACTTGCTCAAGATGTTCCCTTTGACTTTGATGATGAGTGCAAGCATGCTTTTAAAACTTTGAAAATGAAACTCATTTCTGCCCCCATTGTTGTATCTCCGGATTGGTCAAAACCATTTGAAATAATGTGTGATGCTAGTGATCTTGCTGTAGCGGCTGTCTTAGGGCAACGTGTGGATAATATGCAACGTGTAATTTACTATGCGAGTTTGACTTTGAATGATGCGCAAGTTAATTACACTACTACAGAAAAAGAGATGCTTGCTGTGGTTTTTGCTTTGGATAAATTTAGGTCCTACATCATAGGGTCTAAAGTTATTGTACACAGTGATCATGCTGCACTTAGATACTTGCTCACTAAGACTCAAGCTAAGCCAAGATTGATTAGATGGATTCTATTGCTTCAAGAATTTGACTTAGAAATTAAGGATAGAAAAGGAAGCAATAATCCTATTGCTGATCATCTGTCTAGGCTAGAAAACATTAATGACTCATTGACTATCTTCAAGAATGATAAAATTTCAGATGAGTTTCCTTATGAGCATGCATTTTCCGCATCTTTATTTCCTTGGTATGCCGATATTGTGAATTATTTGGCCGCGGATAAGCTCTGTGGTGATCTAACCTTGCAACAGAAGACGAGATTTGTTAGATCTTGCAAGTACTGTTATTGGGAAGATCCCTACCTATTCCGTCTAGGAAAGGATGAGGTGATCAGGAGATGTGTTCCGGAAGTCGAGCAGCAAAGTGTTTTGTCTTTATGTCACGAAACAGAATGTGGGGACATTTTGGAGGCCGTAAAACCACTTTCAAAGTCCTCCAATCAGGTTTATATTGGCCTTCTTTATTTAAAGATGCACATTTATTTTATGCTTCATGTGATAGATGTCAAAGAGTCAGGAATATAAGCCGACGAAATGAAATGCCCTTAGTTAACTATCTCATAGTTGAGATTTTTGACGTATGGGGCATAGATTTCACGGGCCCATTCCCTAAATCTAATGGTTTTGAATATATATTGCTTGCTGTAGATTACGTGTCTAAGTGGGTCGAGGCTATCCCCACTAGGACATGTGATGCTGATATTGTCTTAAAGTTTATGCAGGAGAATATCCTAAACAGGTTTGGATTTCCTCAGGCAATAATTAGTGATGGAGGCAAGCATTTTTGTAACAAACTGTTTGAGAAGCTCATGAGGAAGTATGGCATTAGACATAAGGTGGCGACTCCTTATCATCCTCAAACTTCCGGACAAGCGGAGACAAGTAACAAGCAAGTTAAGGAAATTTTGGAGAAAACCGTGAAGCCAACAAGGAAGGATTGGTCATCAAAGTTGGGTGATGCTTTGTGGGCATACCGAACCGCTTTTAAGACGGTTCTTGGTATGACTCCCTATAGGCTCGTGTATTGGAAAACATGCCACCTTCCAGTCGAAATTGAGCATAAGGCGATGTGGGCCATTAAGGAGACAAACATGGAAATGATTCGTGCAGGAGAAGAGAGGTTCTTCCAAATGTCCGAGTTGGAAGAGCTAAGGGATGAGGCATTTGAGAACTCTCGGATCTACAAGGATAGGGTTAAGAAGCTCCATGATCGAAAGATCTTACAAAAACATTTGGAGCCAGGGATGAAAGTGTTACTTTTCAATTCTCGACTCTGAATCTTTCCGGGAAAACTCAAATCCCGTTGGAGTGGCCCTTTTGAGATCACGGAAGTGTTTCCGTATGGAGCAGTAGAGCTTTTAAACCCGCAAACTAAGGAGAAGTTTCAGGTTAATGGACAAAGAGTGAAGCAATACCTAGAAGGAGAGGTTTCTAAGAGAGGGATTGAGTCTCTAGTACTCGAAGATGCAAGTAAATGTTGAAGTAATGGGTAGGTGTCGAGCTCATGACATAAAACGAGCGCTTCGTGGGAGGCAACCCACACCTTTATCTAGTTGTTTTTGTTTTTGTTTTTTTTTTGGTTTTGCGTTTGTTTTATGTTAATGATGGTCTTAATCTGGTGTGTTTTGATTAAGGAATGATTCAAGAAGAAGATAGTTGAAGTGGAAGAGGAAAAGAAGAAGAAATGGGACAGAAACGCTTAGTCAGCGACCGCTGGGAATCCAACGGCCGCTGGTAATGCACCGCAGAAAAAGACAGAATGTCAGGGTCAGCGACCGCTGGGAACCCAGCGGCCGCTGGCCTAGCACGTTAAATAATTACAGAATCCCATAGCCAGCGACCGCTGGGAACCCAGCGGCCGCTGGCCCAGCGCGTCAAATTATTACAGAACCCCATAGCCAGCGACCGTTGGGATCCCAGCGGCCGCTAGCAACTTCAGTGACGTGATTTAATTTGTTTTTCTTTCCCTCTCTTTCTTTTACTTTCTTCTTCTTCTCTTTTGCTTTCTCCCCAAATCAAACCCTAGTCTTTTTAATTCCCAATTCACATTCCAATCTTCACAAATCCACACCAAATCCACCAAATTTCTTCTACCCAACACTTCTCCATCCTTTTCATCCACATATTTTTCTTTTTCCTCCATCACATTCTCAAATCCACATTTTGGTGATTTCTCTTTTCTTTTTACTTTCTTCTTACTATTTGTGTTAATCTCCATGTCTAGGAACATCCGGCGCCGTGTGGAAGAACCTGAGGAAGAAGAAAAGCAAAATGAAGCCCCAAGAGAGAATCTCCAACTCACCCGATTCCGTTCCTCATTGTTTCCAATTTATGAACCCGTGGAAGGTCAAATTTTCTTACGATTATTTGTTTTACCATTTAATCATGGGTATCAATTTGATAGGGATTTGTTGAATAGGGTGCATGTTAGTTCTCAATTGCGCAAGTATTTGAAAGCATTAGGCCTTTTAAAGCTTTCAGATAGTGGTAACCTAGAAGGGTATAGAGAATTGTCCTATGAATTGTTTTCTATATTCAAATTTGGAGATGGACATAATTCTTTCCAGTGTAGGCTTTTAGGGAATAATGTTAATGTTAATAGATCTACTATGTGCTCTATTTTTGGATTCTCCTCGTCTTGAGGAGCAGCTACCCGAACCCCAAAAGGGTTTAATCCGGTAGCTGCTTGGTACGACCTTACCGGGCTCCATAATTGGAACCCGAGTGGCACCCCTAGTGGATTCATTAGGGATGACGCCCTTTCCTTGTTACATAAATTCATTGCTTTTAACATTTCGGGAAAGGCGGAAGCCAACAAGGTCAGTACTAATGAGTGTTTTCTCCTATCTGCCGTTGTTAAAGGGCAGAAGGTATGTATTTCTTCTTTTATCTGGACTCAGCTCGAAGGAACTAAATATAGGAAAAAGACTCATCCTGCTCTAGCATAGAGAATGTGTAAGACGCTTCCGTGAGCGTGAGGCAGCTCTTGAGAGAGCAGGAGGGGCCAGACCATCTACCGAGGCCCCTCCCGAGACTGATGACTTTCCCACTGGTGCTGATACCGAAATGGAGGAGCGTGCTTACGAGGGAGAGCAACAAGGTGGATATCAAGGCGCCTATGACCAAGGCGGTTTTGCCAATGGCTCCGGGAGTGGTTTAGGTGGTGATTACTTCACCTGGGATGACTTCAGATCCTTCCAAACTGACTTGTATGGAAGGCTTGACACTCAGACGTCAATTCTTCGCTCAATAGATACCCGTCTCGACTCTATAGATACACGTGTCTCCTCTCTGGAGACACAGTGGGCTAACTGGACTGGAATCCATCCTCATCCTCCACCTCCATCCGAGTATCAGGATCCACATGATCCTTCGACATTTTAGTTATTCTTTTACTTTATTTTTCTTTTTATGTTTTAGTTTTACTTTTCTTTACTTGTTCTATTTTATGTTTTTTGTTATGTTTTTGGTTGTAGGTCCAATCTAGGAGCATTCCGTTCCTCAACTTGTTGCCGGGTTTACGTATTGTCAAGGAAGTTCTTTCTCTTTAATTCCTTACTACGAGGGCGTAGTAAGAATTAAGTGTGGGGGGTTTGCTTTCTTTCTTGCATGTCTTTGTTGTTTTTAATGTTTTTATGTTTGCTTGTTTTTGTTTGTTTGTTGTTATTCCCCAAATTTGATCATGGATTGTCTTTTTGCTTATGCAATAGCTTAGTGTTGATATATATTGATGGTTGATATGTGAGCCCCGTATGTGGAATGTATAGGTGGAATATTAGCTAAGTTTGATTTTTGACGCGCTAGGTCGCGTGCTTAAGATGACATGTGGGGCATGTTGCTTTTATTAGTCGATATGCATAGTGATCATGATTCGGATTATGAGTGACTACTCCCTTTTGTTTATGTGTCTGGTTTTCCCTATAATATATATATATATATATATATATATATATATATATTATTAATAAACGCTAGAAGGGCGTACAAAAAAAAAAGAAGCTCGAATGGCTTTAATAAAAGGGGAATTTGACATATGAACAAGAGGAGGATGTGAGATGTGTGTATATCGTGATCATATGCATATTGATGAACTTAGTAACGGACAACATTACTTCTTATTCGAGTGACCGAATACGTTGGGAATTGAGCTTAGTCTAATATTGGTTTGAAGTTATGAATGGTGGTTGGGCTTATATGTTGATTATTAGTATATGTTAATGCTTAGTTGTGGTATTTTGCTTGAGGACAAGCAAATGATTAAGTGTGGGGGAGTTGTTTAGTAGGTTTTTAGTTCTGTTTTTGTGTGTCGTCTTGTCGTATTCTTTATATTTGTCTTTTGTTTCGTGTCATTTTATTTCTTGTTTTATGCCGGTTCGTGTGTTATATGATTTGGATGCAGGAGTTGGAAAAGAGATGGAATTGAGCTAGAAAGGATGTTTGGCGAAACCGCGTGAAGAAGAAAGGGTTGAGACGAGGACGAGAAGAGAAGTAGTCCACAGCCAATACCAGCGGTCGCTGGCACCCCAGCGCCCGCTGGGTTGCCTTCACTGAGGATTTCAGAGAGCAGGGCCCAGCGACCGCTGGGAACCCAGCGGCCGCTGGCCCTGCATTGCAAACGAAGGCAGAAACCCAAAGCCAGCGACCGCTGGCCTGCAGTTTCAGACTTACTTAGTCTAATCTTTGTCTTGATTTTGGGGGTAAAAACTTATAGAGATAGATTAGAATAGTGAGAAAGACTCTTTTACTTTTTGCTTTTGTTAGATAGAAGTAGATTCTTGAGAGATTGAAGGATCGTTCTAATCTTTGCTTGTGGATTCTAGTAAGTTTATCTTTATGAATATTTCTATGGATTTACTTTTCAATATGGTTGGCTAAATACTTCTCTAGGGTTATATTGTCTTAATCTATGGTTTAATGTTTTAATTTGTTCTTGTATGGTTGTTCGGTTTGTGCTTTACGAGTTTTGTATGTTTGATCATCATATGAACTCAAGATATATAATGGATTGCAATGAATTATTCTATATCTCATTTGTAGCTGAACAATCAAACCTATTAATCGGGAACGTAAAATAGGAAATTGTATTTTGAATTGGAATGTTTCTTAAGTGTGATCTATACACGTGAGTGCTAGACACGGATTAGCTTTAAGAACATGTAGGTGTTTAGCTAATCAACTTAGAAAAAATCCGATTAGAGATATGATTTGATCAAAGAAGCATTTAACCTAGGTTTAAGATAATTGTTACCCTAGATTGTCACTCTATTGTTATCCAGTTTAATTTTCTCTTTAACTTAGTTATAATTCTATCTCAAGTTGATCTAGAGTGTTTTAGTATTTCTTTTATTTCATTTTAGTGCTTTTAATCATTGCCCTGCATAGTCTTCCCTTGAGATACGACATTCGGGTCGGCTACTACATATCATAATTTCTTAGGATACGTTTTTAGTCGAACAAAATTTAATATAATAACTGAAAGTATATTGGCTGGAAACATTCCTCGTGCCCGATACTGAGTCCATTTATCGGACAGTGGGTCTGGTCTTAACAACGCCACGTACTACAGTTTTAAAATAAGTAGGAACAGCGTGCATATGAATTTGAATTGGATACATGTATATAAATGCACGAACTCAAATAATTAATATGTACTATTTTATGGGTTTGATAATAGGAGTACATAAAATTGAAACATATTTTTTAAATTGTGAAAAATGTTAAAATCAACATTTACTATTTAAATTTTTTATATTATTATATTTTATTAATGAGTACTTTGTAATATTCAAGATTATAATGATTGCTCTGATTTATAAACAATAAGTTGTTAATGTATATTACTCCATCTGTCCCATTAATAACGACTCATTTGCTTTTACACGAATACCAAAAAACACTCAATACATGCCTATAGCACAAAATCCAAGAAATAACTCATATGTTAATATTTACCGAAAAAGCAAATGAGTCATTATTGATAAGACATCACAAAATGAAAAATGGGTTGTTATCAACGGGACGAAAGAAGTACATTTTAATAAGAATATATAAATAAATAACTGTAGTACCCCGAAATACTGTAGCCGTAATTAAAGTGTGATTAAACCTTAATTAGGGCATTGCATCCTTAAGAGATAATATTTATGAGATTAAGAAGAGCCTGAAAGCTTTATTATATAATTTAGAAGAAAGAATTTTAATTATTTAGTTAAGAAAGAAAATGAAATTTATTAATTCCATATTAATAATGAAAGAAAGGGGTTTGAGGCAGAATAAATTCAGACGAAGCATACCCCTCAGAAGAGAAAAATTTTATCTATTAGATAATATAAAAAAATGGAATTAGAAATTTCATTAAGCTAGTAAACAGATAATATAGAGAATAAAAATTTATTATTGCAATTTCGGCAATAATTAAATAAGTTCTCGTTTAGAATTCAGTTTGAGAATTCGACAGCTGTAGTAATATCTACAAATTATGCTCAATTTTATAATATATATAGAAGAGATTATCATGAAGATTTTGTTAGAAAAATATCATTTTCAAAGAAATTATTCAGTTAAATTTATTCGGTATTTTAAAATTTTGAATAAGTTATTCATACGAACTCAGAATCACGAACGGTCTGAACCAATGAATTCCTTGTGTCGAGACGAATCATCCAGTATCAATATCTCGAAACCCGAAAAAGAAGACTCTAGAAGCTTCTAGAAGTCCCTAGAGAAGTGTAGATAATTAAAGAAATTAATTATTTAAAGTAGAAAATTTCTTCCTTATCTTATAAGTATGTTTATCCAACTACTATTCATCATCATTCACCTTAAAATTCCCTCTAAAAATGTCCACCTCCCTTCTCCTCCATAGCCAAATTTTCTGCTCCAATTATCAAGGTTTTTAAGCTAGATTTCAATCCAAAATTCAAGAAAAAGCTATATTTAAGGTAATTAATTATTATCTTTACATTTCTAGCTTGTAAAATTGATGAAAAATTCATCTTTCCATTCATGATAATTTCATGCCCTATAGCATGTTAGTATATGGCTTTGATTTTTAATTATGTTGTAGCAAATAGATTGAAATGCATGCTTTAAGCAAGATTATGAAAGAATTTCTAAAAATGATGGTTAATTTGATTTCCCTAAATTCTCTACATAAACCCTAATTTTAAATTATTAAAATTTGTATGAATTTGCTTGAATTGAGCATGAATAAGTATCATTAGATATCAATAGACATGATTAGAATAAGAAATTAAATCAAAAATCAATTTCCCTAATTTTCTCATGAAGGCCGAAAATTCCCTTAAATTGTTCTATGAGATTTTGATTTTATTTGTGTAAATTGATATCATATTTGAGTTCAATGGCATGAATAATGTCTAGAATAATTTATTGAGAATTTTCTAAGCAATAGAAATGAACTTTCAAAAATTTAGTAGTTAATGGAGTTTCTAAGTTTATATATATGTGGATGCTATTTAGTTAAATGATGATGCATTGGAGTTTATTAAGTAATATTAAGCATGAATAAATCAAGAGATTAGAGATATAATCACTCTTACATTAAGATCCTTAATTTTCAAGGAAAAGGGGATGATTAAAACTTGTATATAAAGATTTTAATTGTTTGATCTAATGTGATACTTGAGATAAGGAAGGAATATGATGGCTAATGTAAATTTATTGGATTTAATTAGCCAAGTATGTGAAAGTTAGAATTTGTTAGTTTAGTATGTAAAGAAGGAAGTGTTATAATTATGTAAGTTAATTAAGATTCAAGAGTAGATAATGATTTATAAAGTTATGAATAAGTAAATCAGTTAAGGATGCAATGACCCGAAAGAAAGTTAAATCCCTAGTAATCCAAGTTGAGATAATGGATTATATTTAAGTAAGTATAATTGAGAAGTAGCAAAATGATATTTTTTAATATACTCCGTACTTATATATATTTAAGGTGCAAGCGGAGTAAACAGAAAAGAGACGGAACTGAAGAAAGAAGGAGACGAACCCCTGACTTATATAGATTAAGTCATCCAGGTGGGCATTTCTTAACTAAAGTGTGCATGCTATTATGCAATATTTTGATATGCATATTATTTGAAAAGATTTTGTGACTTGCCTGTTTTAAGCACGTTGCATGATGCCTATCTACGATAGAATTACGATATCGGCCCTATGCCGGACGAGCTGCTGGTAAGGGTTTGTGTACACATTAGACCGTGAGCTGGTGAGCGGACTGGCCGGTCAGAGTGTTTGAGAGGGAGGCCTACCTCTCAACACAAGAAAGTAGATATGGTATATTTGAATGAATTGTCTGCAGACATAAGTTATGATTTGATTAAGAAACAGCATGAGCACAGAAATGTTTTATTTTAAAAAGAAAGCATTGGCAAGTCATATAAGTATGTTTTAAATGTTTTTGGCAATGTGCCCACTGAGTACACATAGTACTCATGCCCTGCACATATTCTTAAATGTGCAGGTTGAGCAGCGAAGTTGGCGATGGTGTGGAGGTGCTGATTTGGGCTTGCTTTCCTTTTTGTTTGTTAATATATGTATCTAGTTGCCCGAGGTTATGTCGTCACACATAATACTCATCCACTCTTCCTGTTGTAGAACTCAGTTCACTTTTTGTTGTTAATATGAATGTTGGGTACCATTATGTTTGGTTAGCTTGTGAAATCCATGTTGGTATTTCTTTTCCTTTGTGAATCATCGTGTTCAACTCTTTTTCCTTATTGGTTGAGTTTTACCCTTGGTAGATTGAAACCTAAGTTCATAAATTGTCCGAGTTTTGTTTTCACTAGAAACAGGGCAGCGTGTTGAAACCCCTTTTCTGCGCGTCTCATCTGTCCTAATTCATGTAAAATAGGTACCATTTTAAAGATCTTTTCAATACCTTTCTAACGGTTCCTTCGGATCTCAATTCGGAGTCCGGATGAGTAAGTTATGAGCTTTTGAAGTTAAAGTGTCAAGTCTACCCTGATTTCCTGCGAAAATTTGCTTTAATTTGTTCTTGAGATTGAACTTTATTTCCAAGAGTTTCTTAAGTTAACCGAGTCATGGTCTGATTACTTAACTAAGATAGGGTTAAGAAATTGGGCTGTGACAATAACTTTATTCAATCAATATGTAATATTAAACAAGTTTGAAGTTATAAAAGAGAGTGTTTTTAAAAAAATATAAATCTTATCCGAAAACAACTAAAAACTTATATAGTCTTTAACAATATTATAGACTTTATACAATTATTATTTATATAAATTTTTAATAAATTATTATGTTCCACTTTTAATATTATTATTATTTTCATATTTTAGTTAATATTAAATAAATTTATATATTTTATAAAAAAAATTAATTTTGTCGAACTCCGATGGGTAACAAACTAGTTCCACATAATAAGAATATAAAGAAAAAAATAAAAGATAAATAATAACCACAAACATAACACTATTTAAATTATAATAATTTCTTCTTTTTTTTTTTACAGAAATACCCTTCTTTATCGTTATTTTCTTTCCACAATTGAACAATTGTTACTATTTTTCTAGTTAATCAAATACACATTTTCTTCTCTCTCCTATATTTCTTTCCACCATGAACGCCTGCAATCATCATCTTTTTAT
Organism: Leonotis leonurus; assembly: GCA_026898415.1. Lineage (NCBI taxonomy): Eukaryota > Viridiplantae > Streptophyta > Magnoliopsida > Lamiales > Lamiaceae > Leonotis > Leonotis leonurus. Next base: position 183,212 of record JAPKLX010000263.1, read on the forward strand.
ATGTATTTACCATATTTCGATATTAGAGAGTCTACCTTATTCAATGATGAACCATTTCTAATATCGTTGTCAATAGATGGCGTTGGGTTGTTCACGCTACGCGTGAGGGACGTGTTAAATTTGTCTCACATTAATGATGGATGGTTACTAGATCCAATATATGATGAGGTTTCCCCTCCCTTTAATAAGGGCTTTTTAAGGACCAATATCCAAGTTTAATAACTTACATGTAGATTTCATCTTGACCGATTCAGAAAATAAATTTTGATGTTAATGTAGTCATTCAATCAAAAAAAAAACATGTCCCCAAACCCATTTATAAATAACTAGTGTGTCGCTTCGAAAATTCGATGGATATTGTGATTAACTAAAATGTTAATATTATTAGATAACATATGTCGTAGTTTTTAGAGGTGACAACGTTTGCTTCTTTTGTCGAAAAGAGGATTTAGCCTATATGTAACAGACTTTTCATTTCCATTTTCCCTTTTAGAAATAATAGCATGTCTTGATTTATATCTCAAATGTTTCTATTTTGCTTCTTTTTTATATACTATTTTGTTTAGTTGAGCTTACTATGGTTGCTAGAAGATTTCTCTGTGCATATAATCAAGTAATGATGAGCAGCCAGAAAATATCTTCCACACGAGATTCAGTTCAGAAGAGAGTGTTTGTAGCATGATCATTGATGGTGGAATTTGGAAAATGTAGGAATGAGGCTAGCTTTTTCATGGTGGATAAATAAGTTTGCCTTTTTGTCAAAACATCCTAAAGAGTACTGCCACTGGCATGTAAAGGTTTAATGATAGCATAGAAACTAAGGTATGTCAAACAAGAGAATGTTCCTCTATACGAGTGGGCAAGTACAAGAATTATATCCTACACTCCACAAGCAAGTGTGTTTATATGCAACATAAATTACAATATTTAAGAAATAACATGATTATATGAACTGTGAGCTTCGATCGATACCTCATTTCTTGTTCAATCTTGACTCATGTGTTTGAGATTGTCAATATATAAGATTCACTATCTGGTGAATCATATGAGTGTAAAATTAATCTATCAATCTAAAGATTACTTTAGTCCTACACCTCCTAATAACGATAATCAGAAGCTTTTATAATCTTAAAAGGTATAGGCTTGATTAACCTATGTTAATTTTGTCTATCCAGACTTAACCACCTTAGTAAAAGAATTAAGAGTTGTTTGGTTTAATTGATAAGATAATTACCATTAAATTTGTTCCTTCATTTCTTACATCTCCTTAGGAATTTCACCCCTTCTTGTGCCCCTAATATTCAAATTAGTAATTATATAATCACCTCCAAACCGTATGGCTAATAAGCAAAGCAACATATGAGTGAATGGTCCGAGCTAGATGAAAGGGACGCTCTCTAGCCCAACGTCAAAGTTTATGTTGCGTTTCGGAAGCAAGGTTGGTTAGGAAGAAAATTCATGATAGATGGACCCAACGTATAATCGAGGTGCCAAACCTTCCCATCGATGTGAGCTCTTGGGGAAGATCAACCCATTATTCTTAGAGTAACTTTTATCCGTTGAGCGACGGCCCTTCCACTTGTCACTATAGATTATATAATCATTCATTCGAGTGATTAAGGAGGCATAACAAGAGGTGAAATTCCTAAGGAGACGTAAGAAACGAAGAATTATGTGTAGAAAAGAACATATTTAATGGTGATTATCCTATCAATAATGGTGATTATCCTATCAATCTTATCAATCAAATGAAACAACTCACCGTGAATGATGTTGTTCCCCAATATTTGTTCTTGGTTATTTCCTTAGTCGTTAAGTTAGGGTGGAGATCCAAACAAATCTTACAATTTCAATGTCGAGTATTTGTTAAGATGGCAAAATGGAAGCTGAGGGAGGGAGGGAAAGAACTTAATGCATTGGATTAAAGAGAAAAGCAATAGATTAGCACTATCATCATCTAGCTTATGTATACAGATTCAGTTTAGACGTATAATATGTATATGTATGTACCTATATGTAAGGTTATTGATCGCGAAGAAATCTCTGCAGGCACTGGAAGCCCAGATTCTCAGCACAGAATCTCTCCATTTCCTTCCCACCACCTATCTCTTTGCAAACCTCCTCTTCAATCCCTGCAACAATGTCGTCCCAATCCCTCAAAAACCCATCCCAGTGCTCGACTCTAGTATCCGAGACTGCATCAAGTATCTCTTGCAAACCCACAATCTTGCGGCTTACATGCCTCCTCACCTCTCTTACATTTGGATCGAGTCCAGGCACTGCATCGAGCTTGAATAACAGTCGCATCAATGCCTCATTGATCTTGATCCTCTCCTGCACGCTGGTACGCACAGCATCAACTGTGTCCTGCCATATATGATCATGAAATGTTATCCTTGTAATATAAAATTAAATGTGTTGAATGCTGCTTGATATGATTATAGAGTTCCAAATGCATCCAATTTTCAATCTAGCATGTTGCTAGGCTCTAAACTTTGGACTTCACAACAAAACAAGAAATTTGATCTATTTGCTGCTGGTACTACGAGTGAACATGGCTTCTAATCTAAAAGACCCGACTTTTGTACCATAGTTCTTAATTTAAAACCAATAAAAAAAAAAGAAAATCTATTATTCCATCCATCCCAATAATTCTTGACCGAAAAAGAAATCAGTAAGCACTTACTAATTTTTTGCTATTTTAGTAAGCGGCTAACAATATTGGGATGACACAGTATAAAAAAATGGGCTATAAGTATTAGAATGGAGAGAGTACAATAATTGCAAATTACAAATAAATGAAGCACCATTGAAAAATAAAATCAAAGGTTAGGGAATGCAAATTTGTACAAAAAACTACAAAAAAAATATTCTTTATCTTGTAACGAATGATGTTCAGCATTTCCATTTCAGCTTTGGATATACGTCATTACTTTTAAGTGTAAGTGATGGAGCAAACTGATGGTAAATGGATAAATAATTACATACCACAAATGGAATGTTTCAAGTAATACACCTCTTTTGCACACAATAGAAAAGAAAATTTTATTACTCATTTCCTGGTGGAAGTAGTATTTTATAAAGTAACATTTCTTGCACACAGACAATAAAATTTGATTACTCATTTGGTGGTGGAAGAATTATAAAGTAACATAGAAATGCCGGTGGATTGGAACATGATCAAAGAAATAACGCCGCTCACCCGCTCGCGACAACACCTTTTAACGTGCTCATGGCTAATGTGGCATTGTCATATCATCATATAACTCATTAAAAATTTCATTTTTTTATTTTTTTACTTTTGATTATTATATATTGAATAATATTAAATCATAGTCTCAATAAACTATAGTCAGAAAGTGATAATTAATACAATTTTTATCAAAAATATTTATCATAAAGTATGACACATCGATCGAGGGCGTATTAATTCCGCCTGCCGCAAGCGGGTAAACATTTTCGATAAAAGAAATACCAAATCGAATTGCTGAAATTTCTAAAAAATGAGAATTGGAACCGAATCAAAGAAAATTAATAGGCAAAAGAACATTAGCTTACAGAAATTAGATTGACTATATATGTCTTATACATCTTTAATAAGCAAAAGCGTAATACCATATAAGGATTATATTTATATAAAAAAGAAATCTGAGAAATAAGAGAAAAATATAAATCCACCCTTTATACATTTACATCAATGATTAAAATTAAATTTAAGTATTTCTTATTTTTATAAAAATATGAAGAAAACAAATTAGTGAAAATTAAATTTGTAAAAAAATTCACAATAATTGATTTATTGAAAGGGATGATTGAAATTTTTTCATATTTATCCCATAAAATATTCTTTTACATGATTCATATTATCAAATTTAGTTTACCTATTTGTAAATGAGTTTAGCTTATTTATATAAGAATCCAGTATTAATACGCATTTCTAAATGCATGTTTAGATGATTTAATCGAATAATTAGCTAGTTTACTTAACCTTTGAAAACAAAAACAAAAAACATAGGCTAGTTACTTGTATAGAGAATTTATATCTTTTTGATATTTTTGTAATTAACTTTTGTATAGAGAATTTGATATTTTTGAATTAACTTATTTTTACTTTGAGATATAGTAGAGAACATAAATTGGGATTTCTCTTTTGAATTAATTTAAATAGTGATTAAATTTAAGAAGTGAGTTCGATAATCGATTTAGCATGCTCCACCATCTGTTTTTCAATACCTGATTTATTCGTCTAATTTGTTTACTTTGTTATCTGTTCGTTCTAATCCTAAAATCAATTTTAAGAGCTGAAACTTAAAAATTCACTAAATTTATATCACCAATATTTTGTTATTTGTTACTCCACTTTGTTTTAGGATTAGAACGAAAGATAACAAATTAAAAAAATTACTTATATTTTTTTTAATTACAATAATTACTTAACGTGTATTTTTACTAGTGGAGATTACACAATGTGATCGAGAATATCTAGTAATTGAGAGGATACCTGGCGTTGGATGAGTCCCTGCCAGTAATTGGCTTCAGAATTGACGGCGGAGATCTTCCTGATGAGATCGCGGACCAGGTGCGACCGGTACGCCGCCTGTATCTTAATCGCCGCCGAAGATTCTAAGGATCGTGGTAGAGCAGTTACCGAGATTTGTTGGTCTTTAGGGACGGAGGCGATCGGGATAGGGGCAGTTTTAGGGTCGGGATCAGGGGCAGATGTGTCATTTCGAAAAGTATAGAGAACAGCGGTAGCGGTGGCGGTGGAAGAGGAGAATCGGTGTCGGCGGGAGGTCTTCATTTTGGGGGAACCGAAGAGAAAGTGAAAAGAAAAAGAGTGAAGAGAGTGAAAAAGGAGTGACTACTTTGCGGAATGTAGACGTTTCTCAAAGGTTATCTTGGCGCCTATTACGCTTCACTGCCCGTTATTTGCAATACCATACCCGCTTAGTACTAATTATGCCCCACCCGATTTATTCACAGCTCAACATCGTTATCCATATACTGCCACACAAACGCTAAACGTAGCTTGCTAATGTTAGGATCAACCACTCAATATTTTACCTCTAACCTTAACAGTTTCAGAATAGCCCCAGCCAAAATATTTATTGGAAAAGATTATTTTATATAATTTTTTATAACAAAAAAAATTATTTTTTCTCAATAAAAATATTTAACTTGGTCTTAGATACAAAAATAAATATTATATCACTATAAACTCATATAATAACTAATAAATTAATAATTATTTGACACAATTTTGACATAAATGATTATATTTTTTAATTTTTAAGCTATAATTATTTTTTATCGGTTAATCGAGCCAATTCATCTAGCTTTCGGGCTATTTTCAGTTCGGTTGAATCGGAATTTTTTATTTCGGATTAAAATATTTAGGCTATAATCTGCCTTTTTGCCGATCTGGTCGGCCCGTTAGTTTCGAGCTAAATTTACACCACTAAATATTGCACTTCTTTATATATTGCACTTAGAGGCTCAATTTTTCACACGCGTAAAATTTTATATATTCGTTTTGATTTTTCTTTTTCCAACTATTAATATTGCTTTTGTGAAATTTAGTTTTGTGGCATTGTAAATTATCTTTGATTCTTTGTACATGTTTTCCCATTAATCACTTCGTTTCATTAACATGTAAATTTTTTAATTAAGTTAAGTATAATCAAAATTTAATTATAATTAATCGAAAAGAAATACTTTTGTACGCAATGATGTTGCACTTTATATTATATATTGGCATTGATATATATTTATTATTCAATATTATAAATGACATTGATATATTACAAGAATTTAACTATAATTGATGAAAGAGAATTTTTTAAAAAGTTGGATTATGTTAATTTACATGTAATATTCCGTTAATTAATTTTTAAGAATTATTGAATTTTATTATTTAATAGGGTATATATTCTATTCGTAAGAGATTTTAAATCCCGTTGTTGAATTTAATTTTAAGCTGGATAAAACTACTATGAGTTTGAATTTAATTCGATATTTGATATCAGTCCGAATTTATTCTATTTATATAAAGCTATATCATATCAGGCTCGAACCCGAAACCTATTGCCTCAAACATTAAGCCCTTACCAATCGGCTAACACACGCAAACATCAAAGAAAAATATTTTTGTGCGCAATGATGTTGTAGTTTATACTATATATTGACATTCATGTGTATTAATGAATACGTATATTCATTTTCAATAATGCCAGCTTAATATTTTATATTGGCATTGATATGTATTATTGAATATTAGTATTGACATTCAATATTGTTTTAAATATTTTAATTTTTAGTAATTATTGGTGATTAAAAATGTCACAAAAATGCTTCTTTCAAACCATCATTACTGGAAGCTAGATTTGAGAACGACCTTTTTACTGTAATATTATCTCTCCAGATGAATAATATTATCACTCTTAGAATGAGATTAAAAAAAAATAATGATGAATTTATAATTTAAATATGATAGAGGGATAAAAATAAGAGATTTAAAGAGTATTATGATTTTATCCTACATTTTAAAGGGATAAATTTATCACTCAAAGAGCAAATATTATTGCGTAAAAAGAAAAGGAACAGAGGAGGAGGGATGAGCATAAAAGACCGGAAAATTAAACGACCCGAGTTTAATGAACCAAGTAAACACTATTTAATTAGTTTAATGAATACAAAACTTAAATTAACTGCAGCTTTATTTTTATTTTTTTTCAGAATTTTATTTTACTTTTGAATTATATATTTGACTCATTTTGTCATATTAAAGTTAGTTATTTTGCTATAAAATGATAAATTAATTTTCATATTGATCATAATTAGCATATTACCATTCATCGGTATTTATATTTTTCTACCATATTATTATGAATAACAAAAAAATAAAAATTATTAATTATCATGGTTAACCGATCCGATTTTTTGGTTAATCGCTAATGCAGTTTTTGATTTTGATTTTTTTTTAATGGTTAACCGAACGGATAAAAAATCAAACAGTCGGATTTTTTATATCACAAATGTACGGTTAATCAACCCGTACTCACCCCTACAGAGGAGGGATATTAGATCTTTATCTTATATACTGATATTAATCTATATTATTGAATATATTTCTATTGATATTATATATTCACAAATGAATTTTAATTTGTAATAATTTTTAATGCTTCCATCAAAATCAAACCATCATTACAGCTGCACTATATTTCAGAAGAAGATTTTTACTATTTTATCATTTTAGGAGGTGTTTGGTTGACTTGATTAACATTGATTAAGTGTGATTGATAAAATAATTAAACATTATCAAGTATTTGGTTTGTTTGATTTTTTTTTCCAACACACGCACACCTATTTGGTTTGTTCGATTTGGCATGCGATAGATTATTTGGCCCACATATAATCAATAAATTTCTTGATTATTAATCAAACCCAAACTTGACTTGATTAAGCTTGATTATTAATCAAGCATCATTTCAAAATGCAAATTTACAAAAATTATCCTCATTAATTTTGTTATTTACAAAAATACAATTAAATACACACCCAACAAATCACTATAAAGGCAATTTAGGTATTTTTCTATATTTTAATTATAATCACATAATTTATCAAACATAATCAAACAAACAAAACACATGATTATATAATTCAAATAATATCAGCATCCTTTATCCTATCAATCTAATCTATCTCATTCATCAAACCAAACGCCCCCTTAATATATAATAATTAGGTTAAATTGAGTAATTTTTTGAATATATGACCTGTGCAAATTGTGCATAACATTTGTTTAGTACATTTTTATTGCGTTATTTTGTCATTGTGACGACTCATGTAGTATTTTAGTTCTTTTTCGTTATTGATGGTTTATTTTTACGTCAGGTATTGTTTTCTATTTTGTTTGGTTAGTAAGTGTTGGAGAAGGGTCAAAGGACGACGAATGGATGCATAGGAGGCCAAGTGAGCGTGCCGAGAGGACGGAGGCATACCGGAAGCACAGGAGAGGCGAAAAGATTCAAAGGAGGCAAAGCCTGAGGGCCAGCGACCGCTGGACCCTCAGCGCTTGCTGGGAACACTAGGTAGACAAGACAGAGCTACGAGGCCAGCGACTGCAGAAATCTCCCATCGATCGTTGGGCCTCTCTCGCTGGCGAGACAAATTAAGTCAGACAGCGATCGATGCGCGCGTTTTTGAATGTGTATTATTCTATTTAAACCTATGTTTTGGGCATGCATAGATTATATATCTTTTACCTATTTTCATTTCTAAAAACACCCTATAACATTTTTACTCAACTTTCTTAGTTGTAATTCGCCTTCGGGACGACAAATTGAGGGTGGAGATTAGCCGCTCAATCCAGGATTTGATATTTAGTATGTATTTTCAATTTAGATTTCATATCTTTTTATTATTGAATGAATTTGATTAGTTAATTGTCCAATAGAGTTTAGAATTTCTATTAATTGATTATTGAATGTTTCAATTGATTCATGTTTGTTGATTAAATTGTTCATGTTTAATTGAAACGCCTCATCACCGTTACAATTTCTTAAATATTAGTTAAGATCGAGAGATAATTCCAATATTGAAACTAGGGTTTATTAATCAACATTAATTCTGAATCTGATGAATTAATTGTTTGTTTATTATTTGTGGAAATCTTAATTGGGTAATCTTAATACGAGAGTTATGATTGTTGTCTGGTTATGAATACGAAAGTGATTAATTAGACAATCTTAAGAATCCTTAATTAGTGAACTATGAATATGAGGTATGACTGATTTTCAGACTTACTCAACCCAATACAAATTAATCCAAAACACGATGCGCTTGGATAATTTGTTACGATCCTATGATTTTATATCAAAAATTAGTTTTGACATGTATTGACTGCTAAAATATATAATAACATCATTTATTATGGTAATATACTAAATACACAAAATAAGATTCTTATTTTCCAAACAACACATTCAACCCATTATTTAAAATTTATATCTATAGTCGTCAAAAATGACTTAACTGACCTGAAAATGGGTGAATATGGATTGTGAATATGAGACATGATTGATTTTCAGATTGGCTCCACCCAATACAAAATAACTTCAAGCACGATGTGCTTAGAAAACTTGGTATAATCTTATTATTTTACATTAAAATTTACTTTAGACATGCGTCGACGATTAAAATATAAACTTATATCATTTTAATATGGTTATATACTTTAATACAATTTAATTTATACTAAATCAACTAATTATTATTCAAACTAATTAATATCGCTTCATATACCTAAAATGTGTTTTTATTATCCGTTTGACATATCGACTAAGCGTTTTTTTTTTTGGTATTATCATACCAATCACTTAATATTTTTGTAATACCCCGAATTCTCCTCATACGATTTAGATATCTTACCGCGACTAATTAATGATTTTAGGAAGAGACTATACCCTATTAGGACCTACCATATGAATTTGGCACCCGGTGAAACTTTTTAAACATTTCTTTAAAATTGAACTTTTCATGCATAAGTCAAAAGCATGTCAATATTATACTCATTTTGTAGGGTCTTTCAAAAGAAAAATATTGGCACTATGTTTTCCCAAAAAGGAGTTCGTACGTAACCGCTACGGATTTTTGAAGTTTAAGCACGTCGTATAAAAATTAGTTTTTCCATACATAACCGAAATTATATCAATATTATAGTCATTGTGTAGAGTATTAAGAAAGGAAGATGTTGACATTGAGTTTGCTCGAAAAGGAGATCGAGTGTAGAAGTTACGACGTTTTAAAATTAAAGCATTAATAATAATATAATATAAATAATATTAAAAAAATTACGAATTTTACCTATAAATAAGGGTGATGGGCGAGAGCTTCAATCGTCCATTTCCCTGCAGTAGAGCTCTCCTCTCCTGCTTCCTCTTCTACCTTCATTTTTCTTTTTCTTTCTGCTATTATCGGGTATCGAGGTTCTGCGGGTTCGAGAATTGAAGATCGATCGAAGTCAAGGTACGTTAGGATAAGGTCGAAGGTAGGCATGGAGCTTGACAAAGGTGGCTCAGCCGCCGTCGAGTATCTGCCGCCATCGTTCCGATACCGTTATCTTCATGCTTTTTCCACCCATTCTCTTCTTCATTCATTTTTCCGTTCATGACTATCGGTCTATCAGACGACTAAGGTCCCTTAAGGTGTTGAGTTTCTGACCATAAGATCCGTTACTCTGCCGGATTGAATTTTAGATTTGGATCCCGGTTAGAATCAACATGTCATGATTTATTGCATTATTTCATATTTTTCTAAAGGAAAAATATTCACAGTCTATCATTTTTCAATAAAATTTATAGTTCATGTAGAGAAAAAAATATAGAATTTTATGAAAAAGACTTCATTAATTTTCATCGGTCCAATTTTCATAGATCTGAAAAAGATTACGAATCTTCTCGAGTAAGCTCTGAGGTAAAGTTGCATATTTTAAAAATATTTTTACATATTCCTATAGAGAATAATGCCCTGAGTATTTTTGCCTTCTGGGCCAAGTTGATTTGAAAACCCGGGTATTGCCAAAATGACCTTAGAAGACTTAGAAAGTCATCGGTTCCTCGTTTTCACTTTATTCGTGTTACGTTTTCGGATTTGAGGCCAAAAGTTGTTCCGTATAATTGTCAGGTGCTTACAATTACGAACGAGACGTTTGACTGATTTACAGTTATCACACGGTATTAGTATTCGCTGACAGGTGAGTGTATATATGTTTTCAAATGTATTTTTGAGTTATTAAGCTCTGATATTTATGAAAATCAAAATGGATGTCCATGTTAAAATGTTTTGCTCCTTATTGGATAAGTGATCCCTCAAGCATGACGATCGGATCATGTGCTATGTTAGCGCACTGGCACATGGTTAGTGTACACGTGGGTTTATGTGGGCTGTCCCCATATATTCTCGAGTGAAGTCAGTTTGGGTAAAAGTTCCCTACTGATGAAAGACATAAATGATGGATCTCTATGGGCTGTCCTTATATGTTCATAGAAGAGTATCTAATGCCAATATTGAGTCAAGGAAAATGAGATCTCAATGGTTTTGGTATGCATAGAATGACTTTCTGTTTTAAAACTTTCTATGCGATACTGTGCAAGCATGGATATTCTTTTCAGAAAATGATTTCACAAAAGGATTTTAAATGGCATAACCCACGGGGTACATTAGTACTCAGCCCTGCAAAAATATTTTCAAATTATTTTGCTGATTGAGCGGCTGGTGGAGTCGTGCGAGGCTAAGGTAAGGGTTGTTGCAAACTTTCATGTTATGTATTTCGCTGCCAAGCTCATGTTCTTTTCCAGTCTCTGATTCTTCATGCTATTGGCTTCATGAAAATAAATGATTCATTGTTCTTTCACGAGAATTACTATTGTCTATTACATGCATTCATGTTCATAGGAGAGCTTAGAAGTAGTCGGCCCCTCTTGGACGCTCAACTCCTCGGCCCCTTGTGTAGTGTTCGAGCGAATGCCGACCACACTTGGTGAGCTGGGTGAGTGACTCCTTTTGGCGAGCTAGGCTCACTAACCTCCGCCTTTGATCGATGGTTCTTATTGGACGATTCGACCTCTCGAGGATTCTGGATTACCGTTCCTACGAGACGAACTGTATTATCTCCAATCCCGTCTTTCATATTGGATGATTCAGCCGCTTGGGATTCAGGATTACCGTTCCCATGTACCGAGCTGTATTATCTCCAATTCATTTCATCTTGGACGATTCGGCCGCTTGGGATTCTGGATTACCGCTCCCATGTAACGAGCTATAATCTCCAACCCCGTCTTGCATTGCATCTCTTTGCATCCAATTGTTCATTGATCATGACATCATTGTTGACAATATCTACTGGTGGATTTATTTGTCTCTTCCCCCATTCAGATTAGTCCTAGTTATAAACGAGTTACTGTCCATTTTTTAAGGACAATTCTTCTATCATGATTATGCGTTCCATGTCCCCCTTTCTTCCCCGCTTCTTTTCTTTCCCCCCAGTCATGCTCTGGCGCGTGCGCCGTCCCTCGGGATGGAGGCGTGACAATTTTAAACGTTAAATATATTTTATTTGGTGATATCTTTCTCAACTAGAAATATATTTTATATTTTTTTAAATTTATACCGACCCACTCACAATACATAATTCTCGGTACATCGCACGGGAGCACATACTGGTACAATATCGTAATAAGATCTCGCTATTGTACTTAATTAGTCTTCACCTTATGTTGCATTTATAAATTAACATCATCATCACCATCTTCTTCATCGATAAGAGATTTTAGATGTTCACTTGAAAATGATATCACTTCACGAGGTACTGAACTCATTGGAATATAATCATAACAGCAAAATGGTGAGATGACATAGTTAATTCATTTAAAAATAAAATTACAAATTATATATAAAATATAATAATTACAATTAGCTAAATGAAATAAATGTGACATCCGCGTAGGTGGAACACAATTGTCATTAGCTATTGGGTCAATTATATTTGCATCATTTGTATACATCATATCTGTTGAGTTACAGGAACTGAATTACATAGAAACTGGAATGGAGGTGAGAATACAACGGAAATATAAACGAAATGAAAGTTTACAGAATGAACCGAAAAACTAAACGGCCGAGTCGAGATGCAAGACTGAAACGCTAAGGTAGTGCTACTTCTTAACGGCAACAGTCTCCAAAGATGAAACGGCGGCAGTCTCGGACAGTGACAAAACCGCGGACTAACCGAGCTTCGGCAAACTAGACAAGGGCAGGACCGAACTTCAAAATAGATGCAGAAGAACAATGATGCAACAATATGAGTGAGAGTTGATGCAGAGATAGTGTGTCTAGACTGGATGCAGAAGACCTTATTTATAGGGCTAGTCCACCAGAGGGGGACTCGAGGAATTTATGGCCATTCAAAACCAATCAAGGCTGCGGGCCGTTACAAACCCGTTGCGGGAGTTACAGGCCGCGTGCCAGTAGCATGTCGAGGCCGTGTGCCGAAGCCCAAGTGTTGTGGCCCAAGAGATGATCCTAAGAGCTGAGCCCAAAAGCCGAGCCCAACTGGCTCACGGGCGCGGCGCGGTGCGACGAGGTGGGCGGGCGACGTGCGTGTACGAGCTTTATCCAATTACTTAACCCAAGAAGTAATTTGGCACTTTAAATACCCAATTAATGTTCTTACAACATTCAATGTGGGACAACATTTATTCTTTCATTAAGATTTTTTAATTGTTATATTAAGAATATTAATCTCATAGCTCCCTTCGTTAAGTGACATACTTTAAATAATTATTTCTCACTAACTGGGAATCGGTTTCGAGAAATTAATTATACTACGATCATCTACTTTCCACGTAGATCGATCTAGGCTCATTTAATTATTCTTAATTAAATACCACGTCACTTTAATATCGAGTCAAACCTTGTTGACCTTCATATATAATATATATTGTCGGATTCCTACAATCCCCCACATGAGTGGAAATAACCCATATGCAGATGCAGACACAAACTCTGTCCTCATGAAGTGTCAAAGTATTATGATAGGTGATTTGTCACATTGAACCTTCCATAGCTGGCACTATTGGATAGACAGACGGATTAGTGGCGCTATGCATTGAACTATTCCTTCACGACATGCACCGAGACAATGATGTCAACACCTTTAACATTTCAACCTTGTCCGTTCTCACGTTTTGTGTCTATTTCTGGCCCTGGACACCTCTTTGGATTCATAAGTGTTTGTCTTTGAAGCGACCCTCACTTCACACTTATATAGGTGATTCTTTCTTGAGTACCTTGCCTTACTCTTTATCTATAGAATCATTAAAAGTCTTAGACTTAACCTCACCACTTGGAAAATTCTTAACACTCAAGTTGCTCTTCTAGAGAATAGATGTTGGTGAGTGTTTTCCCACGTACTCTCATAGCTTAGTTTTTCCATTGAACCAAGTTCTTGGGATCGCCAGTCATCAAGGATGGGTTACCACTATGATAGTTCATCCATTCGTGGATTTTAGTCCCATTCCCTCTAACAACTTAAACATTTCATCTCGATTTAACCCTTTGGTTAACGATCCACCAGATTATCTGCTGACTTCACATAGTCAACAAAGATAATCTCAATTGTGATCAAATGTCTTACGGTATTGTGTCATCGACGAATATGTCAAGACTTACCATTGTACAAGCCACTCTTTGCCCTCCCGATACCTGCTTGACTATCACAATGTATCAAAACTGGAGGCACGGGCTTGATCCAACACGAAATGTCTTCGAGGAAGTTTCTAAGCCACTCGGCTTCTTCTCCAACTTTTTCTAAAGCTATAAATTTCAATTCCATAGTAGATCGGGCTATACAAGTTTTTTTCGTGGATCTCCACGTGACAGCTCCACCCCCAATCGTGAACACATATCCACTTATCGACAGTGAATCTTTTGTGTCCGAGATCCAGTTGGCATTGCAATACCCTTCAAGTACCAGGGGGTATCTTCCATAATTTAGTCCAAAATGCTGAGAGTATTTCAAACACCTCAACACTCTCATAAGAGCTTTCCAATGTTCTTTGCTTGGATTGCTCGTGTAGCGACTCAATCTGTTCACGGCATGGGCTATGTCCGGTCGAGTGCAATTAGTTAAATACATCAAGCACCCGATCATCTTCGCATAGTGTTCTTGTGCTACCGGATCTCCCCGGTTCTTGCTCAAGTGGATATTGAGTTCTAATGGGGTTTTGACCGATGCGCTTTCGTAGGCGTTAAACCTTTTGAGCACTTTCTCAACATAATGAGATTGTGATACGCTAATCTCATCCGATCTTCTTAAAATTTTCATTCCAAGTATCACATCAGCTACCCCCATATCTTTCATGTCAAAGTTTCTTTTTAACATGGTTTTAGGCTCGTTAATTACTTGGATATTTCTACCCATAATTAACATATCGTCTACATAGAGACACACTATGATGAATCAATTATTAATGTTTTTTATGTTGACATACTTATCACACTCATTTATCTTGTCATGTATCCATTTGATAACATTACATCATCAAACTTCAAGTGCCATTATAACGACGCTTGTTTTAATTCATATAGAGACTTAACCAGTTTGCATATCTTCCTTTCTTGTCTAGGTACGACAAAATCTTCAGGTTGCTCCATATAGATTTCATCTTCGAGATCTCCATTCAAAAATGCAGTCTTAATATCCATTTGATGAATCTCGAGATTGTGCAAGGCAACAATCGCGAGAAGTACCCTAATGGATGTTATTCTAGTCATCGGCGAGTAGGTATCGAAAAAATCATATCCTTATCTTTGTTTAAAGCCTTTGACTACTAATCTAGCCTTGTATTTATCAATTGATCCATCGGCGTTAAACTTCCTTTTAAGGATCCACTTGCATCTTAAGGGCTTACAACCTTCCGGCAGATCAACCAACACCCAAGAGCGGTTTTGTCTTATCGAATCAATTTTGTTTTGTACAGCCTCTCTCCACAGATCTGCATGCGATCTAGAAAAGGTTGCTTTAATAGTTGTTGGCTCTTCATCCAACATAAGCGACACAAAGTCAGGACCGAACATTTTCGGTGTCCTAACTCGACTGCCATGTCTCGGTTCTATATCCTCTGAATCGAACCTTGGTCATTTTCGCGAAGTTAGACCCTCATCCACATGTTTAGAACTTGTGGCTATACCATCATCATTTTTATCCCTGGTTTTGCAGGGATAGATGTTTTCAAAGAATACGGCATTCCTTGACTCCATTGTTGTTCCCACAGTCATTTCAGGTATTTCTGATTTGTGGACAACAAACTGATAGGCACTGCTGTTAAGTGCATATCCTATGAAGATACAATCAACCGTTTTAGGACCAATTGCAACTTTATTAGGTGGAGGCACTTCAACCTTAGCCAAACACCCCCACACTTTAAAGTATTTGTAGGAAGGTTTCCTTCCTTTCCACAACTCGTAAGGGGTAACATCCTTATCTTTAAATGGAATCTTATTCAATAGGTAGTTAATTGTCAGAACAACTTCTCCCCACATATTCTGGGGCAACCATGAACTAATCAATAGAGCATTCATCATCTCTTTAAGAGTTCAATTTTTGTGTTTAGCAACACCGTTAGATTGAGGTGAATAAGGAGTCGTCGTTTGATGTATTATACCATTTTCGTTGCATAATTACTCAAACGGAGCTACATATTATGTACCTCTATCACTTCGAACCATCTTAATACAACTGCTTAATTGATTTTTGGCTTCGGTTTTGAGGTTCTTAAAAGCTTCAATAGCCTCATCTTTACTTCTTAGAAGATAAAGATACTTCTTAGAAGATAAAGATAATAGTACCTTGTGCAATTGTCAATGAAGGTGATAAAGTATTTCTTACCACCTCTTGTCTGCACAAATTTTAAATCACACACATCGTTGTGAATTAACTCAAGTGGCTTAATGCTCCTTTCCACTGAATGAAAAGTAAGTTTTGACAATTTAGCATCAACACACACTTCACATTTGGTGTTAGTGTTGATTTTGTTTATCTTTAGTAACTCCAAATTTACTAATTTTTTTTGTAGCATTTAGGTTCACATGTCCTAATCTACAATGCCATAAGTCAGAGCACTCAATCAGGTAAGGGGAAGATGTCTTTTCATTATCATTAATCACTTTGCGGCGTATAGCCAATACATTTAGCTTGAACAAGCCCCCAATAAGATAACATTTACTGAGGAACTTTCCAAACTTTGTGAGTACAAACTTGTTGGATTCAAAAACTAGTCTAAAACCTTTATTAACTAGAATTGAGCCAGACACTAGGTTCTTGTGGATGTCAGGAACATGCAACAACTCCTTCAAAGTGATAGGGACGTCAGACGTCATTTTGAGGACCACCTCACCTACACCGGCCGCCACGGACGAAACTTGATTCCCCATATTGAGCTTCCTCCCCTCAACAGCTTTGTATGTGACGAACTTGCTCCTATCAACACATACATGAGTGGTCGCGCCGGTATCAATGTACCATCCGCCTTCATTATCCACGTGATGAACGTCATCGGTCATGACAGCAACAAGATCACTCTTATCCCACTCGGAGTATTCCTTCTCGACAACATGAGAGGAGTGTTTCTTCTTCTTGTTGCCCTTTGGTTCGTGGCAGTTCTTTGACATGTGACCCAGTCAGCCGCAGTTGAAAAATTGCTGTCGAACTTTCGGGAAGATGACTTTTGTTTCCCCTTGCCCTTCTCGGTTGGACTAGCACGCTTCTTGGAGGGACCGCCCCTCTCCAAAAAGTTAGCCTTGGCATCCATAGGCCCTTTCACCTTCGGATCTTGCTTTCACACATCCGCCTCAATTCGCAACTTCACGATAAGGTCTTCAAAAGTAATCTCATTTCGCTTGTGCTTGAGATAGCTCTTGAAGTCCTTCCAACTTGGAGGCAACTTATCGATCACGGTAGCCACCGTGAATGCGTCAGGCAGAACCATTCCTTCGGCATGGACGTCATGCACAATGAGTTGAAACTCTTGCACTTGGTCCATGATAGGTCTAGAATCAACAATTTTGTAGTCTAAGTATTTAGCTACTACAAATTTTTTCGTACCCGCATCATCGCTACGGTACTTTTTTTGTAATGCCTCCCATATTTCTTTAGAGGTCTTTAGAGTACACACTATATAAACTATCTTCTAGACTATTCAGAATGAAGTTTTTACATAGGTAGTCTCCATTGTGCCAATTATCATAAGTTGCCCACACAGTGAAGCTCGTCTCTTGGGCATTTGGTGTCGGCAGCTCACCCTCCTTTAGGAATCCGGCGAACCCCAGAGTCGTCAGATAGAATAACATCTTTTGTTGCCATCTCTTGAAGTCAGCCCCGCTAAACTTTGGAGGCTTCTCGGCGGGAGGCATCATCCTTGGAGCCGAAACCCCCACATGGGAGCAACTCGTGTTGAGCTCAAAAGCTCCAACACTGGATCCATTCAAGGATCCCATGGAACCTCTGAAAGTGGAACCCACGGTGCCACTAGAAGTGGACCCACCGAACAATCCCGCAGGATTCGAACCAGCAGCAAAGGCAGTCGCCTGGAACGTAGGAAAGGTGGAGTCAACGACTATAGGAACAGTCAAGGACCCACCAGCAGCAACAAATGCAGAGGCAGGAATGGTTACAGAGGCAATCGCAGAAGCGAAAGCAACAGCAGTGTTTGAGTTGGTCGAGGAGAGGACGCCATCTTTAGCAAAGGTAATAAGGTCAAAAAATTTAAATTCAGTTTTAAAAGTCCGTCAGGTTCTCCTCCCCTACAGTAGAAAATTCAGAACTAGGAAGAGGATTTCAGTCTTGCGATTGTTGAGTTACAGGAACTGAATTACACAGAAACTGGAACGGAGGTGAGAATACAACAGAAATATAAACGAAATGAAAGTTTACAGAATGAACCGAAAAACTAAACAGCCGAGTTGAGATCTCCTCTCTCTGCAAGACTGAAACGCCAAGGTAGTGCTCCTTCTTAACGGCGACAGTCTCCAAAGATGAAACGGCTACGTCTCAGACAGTGGCAGCACCGCGGATTGACCGAGCTCCGACGAACTGGACAAGGGCAGGACCGAGCTTCTAGACAGATGCAGAAGAACAATGATGCAGCAATATGAGGGAGAGTTGATGCAGAGATAGTGTGTCTAGACTGGATTCAGAAGACCCTATCTATAAGGCTAGTCCACTAAAAGGGGGCGGCGCCGGGGAATTTATGGCCATTCAAAGCCCATCAAGACTGCGGGATGTTACAGACCCGTTGCAGGAGTTACAGGCCGCATGCCAGCAGCGTGCCGAGGCCCATGTGCCGGAGCCCAAGAGCCGTGCCCAAGAGCCGAGCCCAAGCCGAGCACAACGGGCGGGCGGCAGCGGCGGCGCGCGTGTTTACGGGTGTTATCCAATTACTTAACCCAATAAGTAATTAGGCACTTTAAATACCTAATTAATGTTCTTACAACATTCAATGTGGGACAACATTTATTCTTACATTAAGATTCTTTAATTCTTAAATTAAGAATCTGAATCTCATAGCTCCCTTCATCAAGTGACATACTTTAAACAATTATTCTCACTCATTGGGAATCGTTTTCGAAAAATTAATTATACAACGATCATCTACTTTCCACGATAATTAAATGCCACACTTTAATATTGAGTTAAACCTTGTTGACCTTTATATATATGATATATATACATACATATATTTATATATATATTATCTGATTCCTACAGTATCTATGTGTGGCAGACTACAACGTCTAGTTTTAATAAATTGAGATCTTTGCCTTGATCTAGAACACCATAATTCATCATCCATTTCATCGAAACACCTCTTGATACAACTACTCAATCTATCCTCTACATCACAAACATCTTCTTTGAAATTTTGTCAGACATTAGAAGTTATTATCTCAATTGTATAATCACGATAGACCACAAACATCTTCTTTGAAATTTTGTCAGACATTAGAAGTCATTATCTCAACTGTATAATCACGATCTTGGTTTCTCATTCCATGTGTATCGTCAATGTTAACTATTAAGTGATGATGAATATATCATTTTGAAATAAAATATTTTATTTAAACAATTGTGAACTAACATGATTAATTCATATATCATTTGGAAATGAAATATTTTATTTAATCAATGACGAATAAATAAGATATTGTAATTATTAAATAATAAGGTAGACACATCATCTAAACTAAATTAAGAAGTATATTAATAAGTTTAAGAAATAAATTAACATGATCAATTGAATCATTAGGAAATGAAATATTTGATTTAATCGATTATAAATAAATAAGACATGGTGATTATAATTACAAAAGTCTAAAATAAAAGGTCCAAATGTATATTAATAAGTTCAAGAAATGAATTAGCATGATCAATTAATATATCATTATGAAATAATATTTTTATTTTATCAATTGCGAATAAATAAGACATTGTGATTATTAAATAATAAAGTAGACACCGATGGAACCCGTTTGAGGGGCTCGTAATTACACAGGATCCACATGTTTAATATATCGTATAAATAATTAATTCTATAGCATTTAATACCACATAGGAGAATATAAAATCGGAATTAAATTATACCTTTCTCCTTAGCTAGTCCTTCGCTTGCGGAGAGACGAATTGAATCGTCAACAACGAACCACAATCCACTCCAATCGAATCTCCTTGATATCCTTCTATCATACCTTGAAAACTTCTAACCTATTCCCGATCTATGATTTCAATATTGTGTGGGCAATAAACTATCAAATCTTACTAGAGGAGAAGAACGAAAAAAAATAGAGTGGAAGGCTCTAATTTTCGAAAATAAGAGAGAGTTTATCTCTCTAGATGGCCGATAATTCTAAGTACGGAGGAGAGAATCTTCGGCCATCACACTTCCCTATTTATAAATATATTGGGCTAGGTTAGAATTTTTAAGGTGAATGCATAAGATCCTAAATAATAGAACTAATTATCACTTTTATCTCTCTACAATTCCATCTATTATTCAAATTTGAATTTTGAATAATTCAAAATTAATTTGACCAAGTCAAATCCATAACTTAATTTAATTAATTTCCAAATCATTTTGACCTAATTAAATTTAATTAATTGTTTGGTCAAACTTAGATTTAAATTAATTATTATATTAAGTTAAATTTAACTCTCAAATTAACTACTCTATGGAAATGTAATAAAGTGTAATGCTATTATAAATAATTATCGACTCCACTATATGATAGATATTGAACTCATCTTTATCCATCAAAAATTACGGATGCAACCTTTCATTAATTATTTCTCGCGTTTAAGATTTACTAAATCCATTAATTAATTGAGTTCACTGACAGCTCATAATTAATTAATATATTTATTCTTGAGTGATCCGGTTCAAATTTTAATTATTATACATGGTATAAATTCCAACCGGCCGGGTTACTTATGCAATAAACCTTTCTGAACGCCTCACGCGAATTTAATCAACTCATGTCACCAAGACGCAATTCTATGCGATTGACATTCGAGTACTGTTTGGTGTGTGTTTGTCGTATTTTTATACGACTTTTTGAGTCTCGTTTCATAGCTTTAGGTTCATTCTATATATATTTTGGTTCGTATTTACGCCCGGTTTCCGTAATTGTATGTAGGTTGTTTGGTGCGGAAACTGGTACAAAATGGAGTTGTAACGATGAAGCTTGGATAGCATAGGATTAAACTTGATCTTGATAGGAGTCTGTAGCCACAAACGGATCCAAATTCGGGGTTCAAACGAGGGAGAACGGGTAGAAACAAAATCGTTGCGCGCAGGTGGACCGGGGGCCAGCGCCTACTGTGTAGGAGGTGCGGCCAGGGCAGAACCTGGGGTCCAGCGCCCACTGGGCGCCTGCTTCGGCCAGTCCAGAAAGCCGACTCCAGCACCCGCTGGACCCTCCGCGGTCGGTGGGCTCAATTTTTAGACGCAATTTTTGCTATTTAAACTCGTTTTTAGATGTATTCTTGGACCAGTTTTCATATTTTCTCTTCTTAGAAACCTTAAAAGGATTGAGGGCGAGTTTGACGCTCAATCCAAGATTCTTTCTTAGTAAGTTTATTTTATTCTTATCTTTAATTGTTTGAATGGATTGATTTGTCATTCTCAACCTAGGGTTTATAATTTCTTTAATTATTTCTTGATTGTTCTTGATCCATGCTTTGTGATTTAACTTGTGATTATTTAATTGAGACGATTGGCCACCATTTTTGATTATTTTTTTTATTGATTGAGATCGAGAGATAATTCCAATAGAGAACTATGGTTAAATCATTAAGAATTCCAAATTGGAGACGTAGGAATTATATTTGCTATTTATTTGTAATTTTCCTATCGTGTGATTCGAATACGTAAGTTAGAATTGCGGCTTAATTATCGAATACGCAAGTTAGTAATGAAGCAACTTTAGAAAATCATTGATTAATTGTGAATCATTTTTCTTAATTGTGGAATTCTTCTTAGGACAATCTAATATGTGAGTCGTGGTTATTGTCTAATTAAGCATACGTAAACAATTAATTAGACTAACTATTAAGAAGTCCTTAATGAACGAACAATAGCATGAATTTAGGAGCATGATTTAATTGATTTAGACCTTCTTAACTACAGGCCCTTGAATCTGGAATCCCACCTTTTTATTATTTTGTTTATTTATTTTATTTCTTGTTTTCTCATGCTAATTATTGATTAAAGTGTTTAGGATTTCTATTTATTTGTTCTTGATAACACTTAAGATTAGAATCATCCTGCTAAGCTTTCCGTTGAGATTCAACCGGGGTTAACTTGTCACGTGCAATTGACCTCATATATTTGCGAGAACCTAAAGTGTACATTTTAGGTTTAACAAGTACTTCTAGCTAAATTAATCACTACTGCTCAATACATCACTATCTGGGGTTACGAAAAACTCGTAAGCGAAGATGAATCAAAACAACGTTTAATCAGCCGCATATACTAATGTTATCGTCACAGATTAAGAAATAACTAATTTCCGAGATCCGTTCTAAGCAACAACACGTAAAACTTATCTCACTATGAAACCTCTTATGCGCAAAGCATGTGTATTAGTTTATACATACCGAAATAATTCTGCGGGCTAAGGTCAACTCTTGCATCAAATGATACCGCAACCTTTACCGACTTGACTGTAAAAAGTCTATCTAGACTGTGAGTTTTATACTACAAAGGACCCGATTATGTTACCTTCTATGATCATCGATCCACCACACAATCTACAATTGTAGTAACAAGACTCGTTTGTAATTCAAGATAATAAATAACAAACCAATGATAGAAACATTTATTCTCATGTAAATGGAACTGGAAACAAGTTTGATACATCGTCTAAGAATAAAGCATTTTTTGAGGTATACAAACCCTAACAGACACATTATCTAAAATAAATTAAGAAGTATATTAAAAAGTTTATGAAATGAACTAACATGATCAAATGATATATTATTAGGAAATAATATATTTTATTTAATAAATTCTGAATAAATAAGATATTGTAATTATTAAATGTTAAGGTAAACGCATCATTTAAAATAAATTAAGAAGTATATAATGCAGGTAGCTCTGGTGATGGAACACATCATGGCCTAGCAAAATATTGAAAAATTGGGGTGGGAAGATTTAGCTATGATTATTGATATTAGAAAAATATTGAAATAATATAAAGGGAAAAAGATAATCTAATCATGCAAGTTTTTAAGTAGAAATTTTTTAGTGAGAATTCATCAAACTCTCTATGATTTATTTCTTATTTCAAACTTACATTCCTCCTTTATTCCACTAGCTTTTATAAAGGTTTGAGAAAGTCTATATAGAAAAACAACATTTAAGGAAACACAATAATTCTAAATACATGAAAATAACAATATTCTAAAATAGTTCAATCTCTCAAATATAAGAATTCTAACTGTCAACTAGTCTCAATCAATTCTCCAGAATGAATGCTTTGATTTACTAGAATTTTGTTATTCTTTATTTTTCTCTAGTGATGCCCTATGAATGCATCATTGCTCCCTCTACTGAAATCAAGATTGTCCTCAAGCTTGAAGTTAAGGAAGTGGATTTGGAACTCTAAGTTTTCTCAAGTAGCATCATCCCGGTGCATGCTAGCCCACATCACGAGAACTTCTTTTACTCCCCTGTTGAAGTGACATCATAAAATTTCTTCTAGTTGTGGCAGAAGCTTTCCATCGTGGAGGTTAGGTAGTGTGAGAATTTCTTTTATGGCTACTCTTTAAATTACTTAAGCATCGAAATATGGACAATATCATTGATTTTGCTACATTTTGGCAAGGCCAATTTGTACGCCATTGTGCCAATTGTCTTGAGAATTTTGAAAGGATAAAAATATTATAGGGATAGTTTAGCTGAAAAGCGCTTGACTACTGTCAATTGGCGATATGGTTGTAGGCGAAGCCAAACCCACTGACCCTCTTCGAGAATAACTTCTAGTGGTGATTATCATAAGCCATTGGAGAAACCCGATTCATACAAGATAAGTCTTAGTGGTTCGTGACCATATACAACCTTGAAGGGTGAAGTGCCCATAGCTGAGTAAACATATGTGTTGTAGTAGTGTTGGTCCCGAAAGAGCTTGATTGGTGTATGGGGGGGGGGGGGGGGGGGGAGGGAATACACCAATTTAACCTTTTTCAGTTTTCTTGTGTTAAGATTAAGTATAAGGTTCACACTTAATGAATAACACCTTATGCGTGGAAAAACAAAAATCAAGAACAATGTAAATTAAACTTGATTAAAGTTGTGTGCGGAATTTGGTGGTTAATGCTCTTTTTAATGTGAAAAACGTTTTCTTCCTTGAAGAGATTATCAAACCAGTTTTGAATGCAAGAGTATGAAGAAGATGATAAAGAAGTAAATAAGAAATAAAGAACACAAGCAATTAACGTGGTTCGGGATAAACCTTCCCTACGTCCACGGCTCGATCAAATCTAGATCGAAAAATCCACTAGCTTTCTCCTTTCATTTTACTCATTGAGCACGAGCCACAAGAATTATCAAACCTAGATAATTTCTTGTGTTTACAAATCTTCTTCCTAATATTAAAAACAACAATCTAGGATTGCAACCGGATCAAATCTAGATCCTAACTTTGGGTTTTGTAAAAACAATTTTCCAAAAAATAAACCTTCAACAACTGTAAACACTACTGAGAATTCTTGGATGAATGGAAGTGTTTTGAACGTTGAGAGCTTGAAGAAAGAAGTCCTTCCTCTTCGCATTAATGGCTGCATTAAATGCATGGAAGTGTCGTTCATACACACGCTACCAAATGAGAGTCTTGTTCCACCTTTCACACGATTTTCCAGTGTATTGCCATACTGAGAATGATTCACCGTACTGGAAATTGATATTCTTGTACTTCATTCCTTAAAGTATGTTGTTGATGTGACAATACACCAAGTGGTTGACTTGTGACAAATTTAGGTATGTCGGTAGTCCACCATAGTTACGGTGAGGAGCAGCTTGATCTTGATGCAATGGCAGGTCACTGTCCATCGAGTTGTTCCTTCATATGTTTCTTCGTTTACTAATGACTTGTTGAACACTTCAATTTCGAAGGTAGAGGTGAAATGATGAGCAGATTATTTTTGATAAAAATGATCCGTTGTTGTATCACAACGGGCTGGTATTTTGATCGAGCTGCTCATCCTCTTGTAATGTATTACAAGTATAGAAGTATTTTGTTCCTTTCATATAGTTATTTCTAGTCTAGAAATACAGATCGTTATAAGTATATTTGAAACTTCAAACTACTTTTACATTTGTGATCTGTGAAAGTAAACTCTAGTTATTAAAAGAAAACCAAAACAAGTAATGACAACGAGCTGCTAGTGTGTGAAGCAGATCGTTATAAATACAAGAAGACGATCTGCTCAATACATTTGAAACTAGCTGTCAATACAATGTAGAAAATACTTATCTAAGTAATCATTGTGCCCAGGAACATTTATAAACGAATAATACAGGTCATTAATCAATCTAAAGATGATCTGCTTCTTTTGTACTTGAGATATTCTTTTGTACTTGGAAGCAGCCAAAAGAATCTTGCATTATCTCAAAGGAACTATGGAGATATGTTTATGTTATCCATGTGATGATAATTTAGAATTAACAGGTTACTCTGATTTTGACTATGCATGTTGCAAGCTTGATAGAAAATCCACATCTGGAACTTGTCAATTTCTTGGAAGCAAGCTCATTTCATGGTTTTCTAAAAAGCACACTTCGGTTGCAACCTCAACAACAGAAGTAGAATACATGGCAGTAGGGAGTTGTACAACACAAATTTTATGGATCAAACAATAACTAAAGGATTATGAAGTCTACATGGATGGTGTGCCAATATTTTGTGATAGCTCCAGCGCGATTGCCATCACACAAAATCCTGTCCTTCACACTCGCTGCAAACATGTGGATGTTCGTCATCACTTCATTCGTGATCATGTTGAAAAGAAGAACATCAAGATCGAGAAGATTCATATGGATGTGCAGCGAGCTGATATTCTCAAAAAAACATTACCCGAAGACAGATTCAAAATGCTTTGTCGAAAACTGGGATTGATAAATTTTATCGAAATTGGTACAAGTGTCGATAACAGCTAGCCGGTGGTAAAAGGCCATCTATTATCACACATCTTTAACTTTAGCTGCATATTTCCTTACATATGTGTTACTAAATAATTTACAAGTAAAAATTCAGAAATATGAGTAAGCTGCTTAATTTAAAAACAAATAAAAAATGAGCAACTAGCTGATAAATGGAATACAAATAGCAGATCGATCAATGAAGAAAACAATCTGCTTATCTATCAACAACAACAGCTAACTGTCAAAGTCAAGAAGAGCAGATCGATCAAAAAAGAAAACAATCTGCTTATATATCAAAAACAGCAGCGAGCTGCACAAAGTGGAAAATCAGCAGCTAGCTGTCAAAATCAAAGATAGCAGATCGATCGAACCACAAAACGATTTGCTAGGGCATTAATCAACCGTTACTTGTTATTACTTTTATACTATTTAATCTGGATCGCTCATTATTTGCCTATATATATGTGGTAGTTTGACTGTTCTTTTCACACTTTCAAAAATTCCCTCTCACAAAATCCTAAAACCGCCATTGTTGTACTCAAGCTTTCTTGCAAAACTCTCACTTTTACAAATCACTCGTAACACTATCAAAATGACTACATCAGAAGCCAGTTCTTCATCTTCTCAAGCACCTCCGATTCTCTTGACGGAGATGCTGCACATGATAGAGGCAAAATTGTCTCTGGAGCCTTGCGCCGTACTTACACATCACAGGTTTCGTACCTTTGATGTGTTGTTTAGTAAAATTAAGGCGTGCACAGGTTAAAACTCACAAAAGCATGAACTAGGTTTTAATGTTTGTGCATATGTTGCTCATAATGCATATATTGCACATATCTCTATTGTCTATGAAAGCATGATTATGTGAACACTTCATATATGTATGATCTGTATGTTTCATTTCCTAAAAATTTGCCTCCCTCGTGTGTTATGATTACTGTATTATAATTGTTTAAAATCTTATCTTGTGTACTCACTGGATTAAATATGTTTAATTTTGTGTTCATCACTATTCCTGTACTTGTAATATCTTTACATGGTGTCTCACTGGTCATTCCACATATAAGTATTTTAACAGCAAGCATTTACAAACACTTAACCAAAATTTGTTCTTATTTAGGGTTCCACAAGATTATCACCATGGAACCAGATTATTTCCTTCCACGAAAAATTGCGTTATTCTACTGCTCATGGATGGTGGATGATAGAGAAGAATACACTGTGAAATTACCAGTTGGAAAGACAAAACAGGATAACATTCGCACCACCGTGATTGAGATGATACTTCAGACCTATCACTTGGCTGATGAAGGTGATATTGTGGTTGAAGAAGTCACAGATGACCAAATCCAACAAGCTCTTGCTATAATGCTTGCACACACATTCCCATGGACTGGAAAGGCATTCAACAGGGGGTTAATGCTTCCTAGTTACCAACTCCTCCTCGACTACGTCCAGAAGGTGTTTCTTGGACACCAAGGGACATATGACTCTGTTACATCGGGAAAGCGCAAAGTCATGACGGCAGTATTATTGAATCTTAAGGTGAATTGGGTCAGGTCGCTGCTCAAACTCATAGTGGATGAAGAACAGCAGATCGATATTCGCCAAGACCAGGATGGAAACTGCACCTGGATGAATATCAAGCGACCTCTCCGCCTATCTACCAAACTCAGCACTATCAATGCTGGATTCTTTCAAAAGGAAAAATGGCATAAGTCCGTGGATTTTAGCAAGGACTGGATCTTGCCTAGGACAAGGCACCAGATGGAAATATCTTTGGGGATTGCTTCTCAGATTTTCCTAAAAGTCACCGACGATAAAATCAAGCAAGCACTGATTAGGGTTGGACAATCGAATCCGGAATGGGTGATTCCGACCAAGAAACCCGAAACTGTTGGTGAGGCCGCAACAGCACAATCACGAGAGGAAGTTGCTGTTGATCGACCTCTTAAGAGGAGAGCAGCTGGTATGCTGCCAAAATGATGAAAAAGCCCAACAAGACAGTAACAAAGAAAGAAAAGAGCAAGCCCACTGCTCGTAATCTAGTTGAAGAGTTGGATGCCACAATCGATCAAGTTAGGGAGCCAGCTGCTCAGGACATAAATGAAGCCGAGATGGAGATCGATGTTCACGAGCAGCCTGCTGCTGATATTGATTAAAGATTAAAAGGGGCTCAATTAATTTTTAAGCAACTACAAGAAAAGGCCACTGATGTGGTAATCAAATCTATGCCTGGCATCCAGCAGACTCCAGCCACTTTTGAAATGGCTCAACGCTTCCAAACGTACTTGGAAATTCGTGACTGCAAATTCTACATCCTGGAAGCGATTCTACTTCTATTTTCCATCAACGAGCTAAAGTCAGAGGAGAGCAAGCTGCTGCAATACTTTTGATTTCTTGATTTACCTGATGCTCGTCAGTACTTTCGTACTTATGTTTTGACGAAGATGAAGGAAGAGGCCGTTACACTAAAGGTTGACCTTGCTCCATATTATGAAAAGGAACAAGAATTGTACAACTTTGCAGTGGACTTACATTCAGGTGATTTTGACGACATCTTCAACTTTGAAGAGAAAATTGTTGAAAAGGAGAAGTCAAATGTCACACCATCTACCTCACAGCCTGCTGCTGAACTTGAAATGGAAGATCAAACTGCTGTTGCGGAGGAAGCAGTTGACATGGGTTTCTGTGAACCATCTGCCCCAGCAGAACCCGCTGTTGTTGAACCATTGGTAGTTGCTGAGCAAGTCAATGAAGTTTATACACAAGGCACAGCACCAGATGGGTTCAAGCAGCACAATTTGGAGGAATTACTCTCTGCTTCTCTTGGACCACAAATGCCTCCAGAACAGCTCAGCGAGCTCATTTACCTCTGAATCAACAATCGATCTGCTGCAATGGCAAACTTTATCTATTCTGCAGCTGAAAAAGCCTTGCACGCAGTTGAAAACAATTTCCAGATCGCTCATGAAAAATTATCCAGCGAGCTGCACAAGGATTTGGATAATGATCGAGAAGTGTTTGACAAATTTAAGGAGGAAACAAACAACAAGATTGCTGCTTTTTCAAGATGAAGGTCAACACATTCGATCATAACATTTACATCCAAATGATCGAAAGTATGAGATTCGAGGCTTCCTGTTATTCCACAGCTCATATGGAGTTTTTCTGTGACGTCGCGTGATGATAGATCGATTTTGTGTGTAGCAGGCCGTGTTGACTGCTTCTGCCCAGAACTTTTTTGGGAGGTTGATTTCATTTAATATAGTTCTGGCAGCCTCTTTGAGCGATGTGTTACGTCTTTCCACAATCTCATTTTGTTGTGGTGTTCGAGCTGCTGACGTTTGATGTTGAATTCCCATTTTTGAGTAGTATTCTTCGATCATATGATTTACGAATTCAGTTCCACGATCAGATCGAATGGTGATGATGGATGTCCCCTTTTGATTTGGTAGTTTGTTGAGTAGATCAGGTAGTTTCTCTAGAGTTTCCTTTTTCTTGAACATGAAAACAACCCAAGTAAATCTAGAGAAGTCATCAATAACGACAAGAGTATACTTTCTAATGTTTACACTTAATGGAGATACAGGTTCAAAAAGGTCTAGGTGTAGGAGTTCCAAGATTCTTGAAGTAGAGTGAGCTGCCTTTGTAGGAAATGATGCTCTTTTTTGTTTTCCCGCTTGACAAGCTTCACATACATGGTCTTTGTCATAGATTTGAGTAGGTAGACCTTCAACCAAATTGTCTTTCACCAGCTTGTTGATTGATTTGAAATTTAAGTGGCTCAATCGTTTGTGCCATAACCAGCTGGTTTCTGTACTTGATTTTGTTATTAGACAGGTTTTTGATCATTCCATTGTACGATATACAATCTGTCCTGCAAAATCCCGGTAAGAAGAATTTCTTCTCCTTCCATGTTCTTTACAAGACACTTGTTAGCTGTAAATTCTACTCTCTTGTTATTAGCACAAAATTGACTAATCGAGAATAGATTATGATTTGACTCTTCAACATATGATACATTGAGAATAGTAATGTTACCAACTTGTAGATCACCATAACCTTTTGTGTATCCTTTTGAATTTCCTCCAAAGTGACATTTGGTCCAGTGTTCTCTTTGTAGTTAATTAATAAGTCTTTGTTTCATGTCATATGTTTAGAACATCCGCTATCAAGTATCCACACCGCGCCCCGAGCTGTGTGCTTCCTTCTCATCGATCTCCTATCCTGCAATGAAAAATTATTTAGCTACCCTACTGAATGAGGGTGCCTTGTTAGTAAATAAGGTTCCTTTTGGAACCCAAATTTGCTTAATAATAGTAATATTTTGAGATGGTTTGATTTGTTTGCCACTGAAATCAATGTAGACTATTTGCTTCTTCTTGGCAGGTGGTTGAATAGGTGCAGTTGGTTTCTTAGGGACATATGGTTTGGCGGGAGCAGGTGGTTTTCTTTTGTTGAACAAGGGAGGAGCTCGCTGTTGATTGATCTTTTGAGTAGTTTGATTAGTCCTTTGAGCAGGTTTTTTTCTTTACTGATATCCAATTCCTTGATTAGTGTGTTTCTGTTGTCGTTGGACTTGTTGTTGATGATAGGCTTGTTCCTTGATTAAAATAGCTTGTGGCTGTCTCACACTGTTGTTAAGATTCACTATTTTATCTTTTCCCTTTTCTTTGACAAATTTGCCTGTTGATGGTCCTTTGTCAACTCCGTCAAATCCGAGTCTCGTGCGATCTGCAGTTCTTCTTTGCATGTCGTTGATGAGTTGAATTCGATCTTCCTTTTTTTGCATTGAGTGATTGATCATGGCACTCAAATCATCGATCTTACGTTGAGCAGAAGTTTCTCGGTCAATGAGATCAGATATCTTGGCATTTAATGAGTAGTTTTCTTCGCTCTTGCTTTTGAGTTGCTTTAGTAGTGCATTTTCCCTGTCATTGAACGCGCTGCTGATTTCCTTCATTTCTTGAATGGTATTAGCCATTCTTCCATTTTCTTTTATTACATGTTTGAACATCTTGTTCAGTCTTGCATGATCTTCCATGAGTTTGGTAAAGTCTTCGATGGACAGGTCGTCTTCAGCTTCTTCTTTATCACCAGAATTATATATAGGTTCATTAGAAGAATTAGAATTTTGACAATTTACCTCTTGACTGTCAAGTCCGTTGTCATGGCCCATGAGACACTCATCCCATTCATCTTCACCTTCATCAGCTTTGAAGGCTTCATCGTTTTCGGATGAGCTGTCTGACAGGTGGCTTGGAGATGATTGTTCTTCAGCTATCATTGCTTTTCTTTGCTCGTTGAGCTTCTTGTCTCTTTTGGCATGAAGCTCATCTTTCTCTGCTTTTGATATGTCAGGACAGTCTGTCTTGAAATGTCCCTTCCTGCCACACTTAAAGCAAGAATATTCGGAGAGGTCAGCTTTAACATATGAGGTTGATTTTACCTCATTCCTTCTAGCAGGTTGATCACCGGATCGATCTTTCCCTTTGAATTTTCTGTTGTTGTTTTCTTTATAGAGCCTCTTATATCTGTTGGCTCTCACTTCCATTCTTTGCAATCTTTTTGCCATGAGAGAGTACTCCTCGAAATAGTTCTTCGTTGGGTAATTCTCATCCTCAGAGCTTGATGATTCTTTGACAACAACAGTGAGAGTTTTTTTGGTAGCTTCTTTGTTTTTCGTCTTTGCTTTGAAGGCAGTTTCTTTATCATGGTTTCCTGCAGAAGATGGTTTGCTAGAGGAAGAATTAGATAAACCATGAATACGATTGATCTCGTACTCATTTCCAGTAAGTAAATCAAATAAAGAGTCAGTGGTAAGAGAGTTGAACTCTGGCATCATAGGATGCATGGCTGAGTAAATTTCCCATGTAGCAGGTAGAGCTCGGATTACTTTCAAGTTTTTCTCCCGTTGAGAATACTTGTTTTTGTCAATCATAGCTATCTCTATCAGAACTTCCGTGAATCTGTTCTTCATTTGAGCTATTGTTTCTCCAGACTTCATTTTGAATTCTTCAAATTTGTTACAAGTGATAGACAGCTTGTTTTCTTGAATGATGTCTGATCCAAGACAGATTTCCTTGAGCACGTCCCACATCTCTTTGGCTATTTGGAGATGTCTGATTTTGGCCAAGTATATGCCTCTTACTGTGTTTGAAATTAGTCATTTGGCAAAGTCATCAAGTCCAGCTTCTTTTCTTTCTTCAGCAGTGTATTCATCAATTGTCTTCTCCTTCTCAACTATGATTAGCGAAGGAGTTGGACCAGTTCCATCCTTTATCTCAGCGCTTCCTTTGTTCATTATTTTGATGGGTCCATCAGTAATGACCTTCCACATTTTGATGTGTTGAGCACGTAAACAAATCTCGATTCTGAAGCTCCAGTCATCATACCCAGCGATGGAAAAATCCTCACACGCACGTATCATTTGTCCTTCCATAACTTTCAAGTAGATGATTAGTTAAATGCAAGTGCTATATGCTGTGAAAATGTTTTCAAGATCTATCCAAGATGACCACAAAGAGATTAGCTCTTGTGAAACGGAAACAATGGTCAAAATGGACCACTGCTCTGATACCACTTGTTGGTCCCGAAAGAGCATGATTGGTGTATGGAGGGGGGGAATACACCAATTTAATCTTTTTCAGTTTTCTTGTTTTAAGATTAAGTATAAGGTTTAAGCACACTTAATGAATAAGATAGCTTAGAGTAGTAAAATAAAACTTCTTGTCAGGATGATTCAATCTTACACAAATAACACCTTATGCGTGGAAAAATAATAATCAAGAACAATGTAAATTAAACTTGATTAAAGTTGTGTGCGGAATTTGGTGGTTAATGCTCTATTTAATGTGAAAAACGTTTTCTTCCTTGAATAGATTATCAAACCAGTTTTGAATGCAAGAGTATGAAGAAGATGATAAAGAAGTAAATAAGAAATAAAGAACACAAGCAGTTAACATGGTTCGGGATAAACCTTCCCTACGTCCACGGCTCGATCAAATCTAGATCGAAAAATCCACTAGCTTTCTCCTTTCTTTTTACTCGTTGAGTACGAGCCACAAGAATTATCAAACCTAGATAATTTCTTGTGTTTACAAATCTTCTTCCTAAGATTGAAAACAACAATCTAGGATTGCAACTGGATCAAATCTAGATCCTAACTTTGGGTTTTGTAAAAACAATTTTCCAAAAAATAAACCTTCAACAACTGTAAACACTACTGAGAATTCTTGGATGAATGGAAGTGTTTTGAACGTTGAGAGCTTGAAAATTTTAGCAGAGTAATGGTTGTATTATTGCTTGAATTCTCGTGCTTCTTTCTGGAGGTGAAGGTGGTATATATAGGGCCTTTGCAGGAACTATCCGTTGGAGACGGATGTAATACCCTAAATTTTCCTAATAGAGTTTAAATATCTTACTATGACTAATTAAGGATTTTAGGAAGAGACTATACCCTGTTAGGACCTACCATGTGAAATTGGCACCCGGTAAAACTTTTTAAACGTTTCTTTAAAAATTGAACTTTTCATGCATAAGTCAAAAGCATGTCAATATTATACTCATTTTGTAGGGTATTTCAAAAGAAAAATATTGGCACTAAGTTTTCTCAAAAATGAGTTCGTACGTAACCGCTATGAATTTTTGAAGTTTAAGCACGTCGTATAAAAAATTAGTTTTTCCATGCATGACCGAAAGTATATCAATATTGTAGTCATTATGTAGAGTATTAAGAAAGGGAAATGTTAACTTTGAATTTTCTCGAAAAAGAGATCGTATGCAAAAGTTACGACGTTTTAAGGTTTAAGCATTAATAATAATATAATAATAATATAAATATAATATAATATAATAATAATAAGAATAAAAAAATCAATTCTTACCTATGGGGAGTGATCG
This sequence comes from Leonotis leonurus, assembly GCA_026898415.1. Taxonomy (NCBI): domain Eukaryota; kingdom Viridiplantae; phylum Streptophyta; class Magnoliopsida; order Lamiales; family Lamiaceae; genus Leonotis; species Leonotis leonurus. The sequence continues at coordinate 217,375 of JAPKLX010000263.1, forward strand.
GCCAGAGCTATTCGCTCATTTCCTCAGAAGCATCTATTCTCCTGCTTCTTCTTCTTCTCCTTCTCTCTTCTTCTTTCTATCATTTTAGAGTATCGAGGTTCTGCAGGTTTGGAAATCGAAGATCGATTTAAGTCAAGATACGTTAGGATATGGTCGAAGGTAGGCATAGAACTTGACAAAGGTGGCTTAGCCACCGTCGAGTCTTCGCCGCCATCGTTCCGATACCGTTATCTTCATTCTTTCTCCTCCGTTCTCTTCTTCATTCATATTCCTGTTCGTGACTATCGGTGTATCAAACGGCTAAGGTCCCTTAAGATTTTGAGTTTTTGACCATAAGATCCGTTACTCTGCCGGATTAAATTTTAGAATTGGATCCCGATTAGGATCGACATGCCATGATTTATTGCATTATTTCATGTTTTTCTAAAGGAAAAATATTCATGGTCTATCATTTTTCAATAAAATTTATAGTGCATGTAGAGAAAAAAATATAAAATTTTATGAAAGAGATTTCATTTATTTTCATCGGTCCAATTTTCATAGATCTGAAAAAGACTACGAATCTTCTCGAGTAAGCTTCGAAGTAAAGTTGCATGTTTTAAGAATGTTTTTACATATTCCTATACGGAATAATGTCCTAAGTATTTTTTCCTTCTGGACCAAGTTGATTTGTAAACCCGGGTATTGCCAAAATGACCTTAGAAGACTTAGAAAGCAATCGGTTCCTCGTTTTCACTTTATTCGCGTTACGTTGTGAGATTTGAGGCCAAACGTTGTTCCGTATAATTTTCAAGTGCTTACAATTGCGAACAAGACGTTTGACTGATTTACGGTTATCACATGATATTGGTATTTGCTGACAGGTGGGTGTATATATGTTTTCAAATGTATTTTTGAGTTATTAAGCTCTAATATTTATGAAAATCAAAATGGATGTCCATGTTAAAATGTTTTGCTCCTTATTGGATAAGTGATCCCTCAAGCATGACGATCGGATCATGTGCTATGTTAGCGCACTGGCACATGGTTAGTGTACACGTGGGTTTATGTGGGCTGTCCCCATATATTCTCGAGTGAAGTTAGTTTGGGTAAAAGTTCCCTACTGATGAAGGACATAAATGATGGACCTCTATGGGCTGTCCTCATATGTTTATAGAAGGGTATCTATTGCCAATATTGAGCCAAGGAAAATGAGATCTCAATGGTTTTGGTATGCATAGAATGACATTTCCGTTTTATAACTTTCTATGTGATACTGTTGAAGCATGGATATTCCTTTTCAGAAAATAATTTCGCGAAAGGTTTTTAAATGGTAGAACCCACGGCGTACATTAGTACTCAGCCCTGCAAAATGTTTTCAAATTGTTTTGTAGATTGAGCGGTTGGTGGTGTCGTGCGAGGCTAAGGCAAGGGTTGTTGAAAACTGTCATGTTATGTATTCCGCTGTCAAGCTCATATTCTTTTCCAGTCTCTGATTATTCATGTTATTGGTTTCATGACAATAAATGATCTATTGTTCCTTCACGAGAATTACTATTTTCTATTAATACATTCATGTTCATAGGAGAGCTTAGAACTAGTCGGCCCTTCTTGGACGCTCTACTCCTCGACCCCTTGTGATGTTGTTTTGTAGCATCGACCACACTTGGTGAGTTGGGTGAGTGACTCCTTTTGGCGAGCTAGGCGCACTAACCTCCACCCTTTATTGACGGCTCCTATTGGAATGATTTGGCCGCTTGGGATTCTGGATTACCGCTCCCATGTAACGAGCTATAATCTCCAACCCCGTCTTGCATTGCATCTCTTTGCATCCGATTGTTCATTGATCATGACATCATTGTTGACTATATCTACTGGTGGATTTATTTGTCTCTTCCCCCATTCAGATTAGTCCTATTTATAAACGAGTTACTGTCCATTTTTCAAGGACAATTCTTCTATCATGATTACACGTTCCATGTTCCCCTTTCTTCCCTGTTTCTTTTCTTTCCCCCCAGTCATGCTCTGGCGCGTGCGCCGTCCCTCGAGATCGGGGCGTGACAGAAGAAGTCCTTCCTCTTTGCATTAATGGCTGCATTAAATGCATGGCAGTGTCGTTGATACACGCGCTACCAAATGAGAGTCTTATTTCACATTTCACTCGATTTTCCAGTGTATTGCCATACTGGGAATGATTCACCGTACTGGAAATTGATATTCTTGTACTTCATTCCTTAAAGTATGCTGTTGATGTGACAATACACCAAGTGGTTAACTTGTGACAAATTTAGGTATGTCGGCAGTCCACCATAGTTACGGTGAGGAGCAGCTTGATCTTGATGCAATGGCAGGTCGCTGTCCATCGAGTTGTTCCTTCATATGTTTCTTCGTTTACTAATGACTTGTTGAACACTTCAATTTCGAAGGTAGAGGTGAAATGATGAGCAGATCATTTTTGATAAAAACGATCTGTTGTTGTATCATAGCGGGCTGGTCTTTTGATTGAGCTGCTCATCCTCTTTTAATGTATTACAAGTATAGAAGTATTTTGTTCCTTTCATATAGCTATTTCTAGTCTAGAAATACAGATCATTATAAGTAAGTTTGAAACTTCAAACTACTTTTACATTTGTGATCTGTGAAAGTAAACTCTAGTTATTAAAAGAAAACCAAAACAAATAATGACAGCGAGCTGCTAGTGTGTGAAGCAGATCGTTATAAATACGAGAAGACGATCTGCTCAATACATTTGAAACTAGCTGTCTATACAATGTAGAAAATACTTATCTAAGTAATCATTGTGTCCAGTAATATTTACAAAAGAATAATACAGATCCTTAATCAATCTAAAGACGATCTGCTTCTTTTGTACTTTAGATATTCCTTAATAGATAACAATGACTACCTGGTTTTCTGAGATAAAAATGACTAAGTGTAGTTTCGAGAAACATCATCTAAACAAAAATAAATTTGTGGGGTTCCCAACAAGTAGAATTCTACCCACGGAAGCCATGCTACCGAATTACGAGGATGATCCCAACCATGCAAAGAAAATACATTTCAAGGGTACGGTTGACCACTTCTACATGTCCATCCGTTTATGGGTGGTAAGATGAAAAGAAGAACAATTTGATCAATGATTTTTACACGAATTTATGTGCCCATTTAATATGCATTTCATCATATTTTGTATGGTTTATGCTCATGTGTTGATTGATTTTCGTAAAGTCGAGCAGGATTTAAATGATTTTACAACGAAATCAACATAGACGAGCATAATGACGAGGGGAACGAGGAGAAACAAGACAAAGGACGAGAAAAGATAAGATGGTCGCGACCAAGACACACCTCTTGGATAGCCTCTCGGCTAAGAAGCAGAAGAGCGCGAAACAGTTTCGTCTCTTGGCCAGGGTCTCGACTGAGAGGGAGACCAAAAAGACTCATGTTTGACCTGAGAAGCCTCTCGGTTAGGGTCTCGATCGAGAGGGGGCACGAGAAGCTTCCGAGAGAGCGGCTGAAACCTTACCTTGGAGGCCAAGAATTGTTGATTTCATCCCAATTTCATACCATACTCGAGCTAGAGCATCCATAGAGTAATTATTGTTATAAATACACCTCTTTCTAGCCCTTGTAATCATTATGTTCATTACGTGTCATATCTATCTCCCACTATCTTACAACAATTCTTCATACTTTAGTTTTCTACCACTTTTATTATAATAGTTCTATTGTTATTACTTTGGAGATTGAAATTCTATTTCAATTCCAGTTCTTCCAATTGATCTTCATGAGTGTTTTCTTATTTACTTTTACATGTCTTTTCATTATATTGTTATTGTGTTTAATTACAATATGAGTAGTTAATTTTCTAGTTGATTTTAGGAGTGTATGCCCCACTAGATTTATGTGACTTATCTTTCAATATTATCTTGCCTTCCAAATGTTGGAAAATAATGGGAAAATAATATTTGGGAAGGAAAATGGATGAAAATTACAATAGTTATTCTATTCTATTACAAAGGAATAAAATTAGTGGAAGCCGAGTCAAGGAAAGAGCCCTCTTTCCGCAAGAAAAATTACGCCCCGGTAGTGCTCTCGGTGTGGCGTGATGTCTCCAAAGATAAAACGGCTTTACGTCTCGGAGGTGGCAGCACCGCAAACCTTCGAGCTCCGGCGAACTGGAAAAGATTGAGGACAAAGCTTCTTCTAAAAATGCTTGAAGAAGAAGATGCAGCAATATGATAATGCTTGTGAATGTTGTGTATTCCCGTGTGTGTGAAATGCATTGAGACCACCTATATATAGGTTAAATCCACTCAAGAGGAGTTACATGAATTAATTGTAATTAATGTCAATTCATGACAATTAATTCTCATTAAGTCACTGGACATTACGGGAATTAAAAAATTTACTGGCAATTAATTATCAATTAATCCACTTAATCTGGACATACATTTGTCTACATTCATCATAAGCTTGTTGATAAGGAGCACAGATCGATCACCAGATCAATCGCACAGGTTGATATCACAACGTTCAAAATAGCTCCATAAATTCAAGCTGGACAGATCACTGTCACAGATCGTTAGGATAGATCATTGGGCAGGCCATCTGGGACAGGCCATGGCACAGGTCGTGGCACATGCTGTCTGGGACAGGCCATGGCACAAGATGTCTGGGACAGGCCATGGCATAGGCCAGGCAACCAGACCAAGCCACTAGGCAGCAGGACAGGCAGGCCAGCTGACCAACAGGCCAGATCACCAGACCAGATCATCAAACCAGATCACCAGCTGGATCAGATCATCTGCTGGACTAGAACACCTGCTGGACCAGATTATCTGCTGGACCAGACCACCTGCTGGACCAGACCAGTTGTTGGACCAAACCAACTGCTGGACCAGGCCACCTGCTGGCACAGATGGTCTGGGACAGACCACTAGCAAAAATAGGCCCCAGGACAGCAGGTCGGCACGCGCCAGATGGTCTTTGACCCAACTTGTCAAACCATAAGGTTTCTTAACCTCCTTATATACATGATGAATGTTGGTTTTATAACCAATGTGAGACAAGAGTTTCTCTTCACATTTAATCCCAAACACATAACTCCATACTTTAAGTGACTCACCTTAAACCTTTATTTCTCACTCACCGGGAATCGGTTAAGAGAAAATAAATATACCACGATCATCTACTCGAAACGTAGATCGACCATAGGTCATTTAATTTTCTTGAAATTAAATGTCACGTCACTTAAAACTTGGTCAAACTTCATTGACCACTATAAATATATATAAAATATATATTTATTTAAAACGATTCATACTATCCCCCACATGAGTGGAAATAACCCAAATGCAGATGCAACACAAGCTATGTCCTCACGAAGTTTTAAAGTATTAGGATATGTAGTTTATGGTTTTGAACCTTCCATAGCCGACACCATCGGATACACAGGCGGATTAGTAGCGCTATGTTTTGAACTATTCCTCCACAGCGTGTACCTTGACAATGATGTCAACACCTCAATCATTTTCCGTTCTCACATTTTGTGTCCATTTCGGGCCCTGGACACCCCTTTGGATTCATAAGTGTTTATTTAGAAGCGGCCATCACTTCACACTTATATAGGTGATTCTTTCTCAAGTATCATGCCCTACTCAATCTCTAAAGAATCATTAAAAGTCATGGACTTAACTTCACCACTAGGCAAGTTCTCAACACTCGATTATGCTCTTCTATGGAATACATATAGCAATGAGTATTTTCCCACAAACTCTCATAGCTTAGTTTTTCCATTGAACCAAGTTCTTGGGATCTCCAGTCATCATGGTTGGGTTACCACTATGACAGCTCTTTAAGTTGTGGATTTTAAACCCATTCCCTCTAGCAGTTTAAACATTTGATCTCGATTTAACCCTTTGGTTAGCGAATTCGCTAGATTATCCAACGACTTTACATAGTCGACTGTGATAACCCCCGTTGTGATCAAATGTCTAACGTTATTGTGTCACCGACGAATATGTCAAGAATTACCGTTATACAAGCCACTCTTTGCCCTTCTGATAGCAGCTTGACTATCACAATGAATCATCACTAGAGGCACTGGCTTCGACCAACATGGAATATCTTCAAGAAAGTTTCTCAGCCACTCAGCTTCTTCACCAGCTTTATCTAAAGCTATGAATTCAGATTCTATGGTGGATCGGGTTATGCATGTTTGTTTTGTGGATCTCCACGAAACAGCTCCACCCCCGATCATGAACACATATCCACTTGTAGAAAAAGAATCATTTGTGTCCGAGATCCAGTTCGCATCTGTAATACCCTTAAATTTTAATTAGTACTTAATTGCTAATTAGAAATTTAATAAGGCTTTGCATCCTTAAGAAATAAAAATAGGAAAATTTAAAATTAAAGGTACTTAATTGTGATTAGTGAAGATAAGTGATCTAAGTGTGACTTAAGCATGATCTAGAAAAATGTTAGCATATTATGGAAGATAATCATAATAAAATAAAATAAATACAAAGAAAAGAAAAAGAAAATTCTCTAATTTTCTAGAAGATGGTAGAAAAGTGATGAATAATCACCTTAATTAATTAATTCTAAATAAAATTTATTATTATTTATATAAAAATCTAGCTTGCACTATTCATGATAAACACAAAGTATTCATGATAAGATCATTAGTGTGATTTCAAGCTATACCAAGTTATAAAGCTTAGTTAATTGAAGGTAAATGATACTCTTCTATCATGCTTATGTGTTTTAATTTTGATAAATTATGATTTTGAAACATGATGAAGGAAGATTGGAGATTTGAAAGTATTAGTGAAGTTTCTTGTGGTTTTATGATTAAATCATGCATAAAGTGGAAAGTATGTAGAAATAAGATGAAATAGATGAAGATATAACCCTAGGGTTTGAGTTTAAATTTATGTTAATAATTGTGATGCTATGCTTAAATTAAGTTTATATTCATGTAATTAAGCATGTTTAAACATAAGATTAGAAAGAAATTTGATGAAAATCAAAATATGAATGTTGGTGTAATTTTCGAAAAATAGAGATAAAAGAGCTATGGAGATTTTATTTTATTTGTCTCAATTAACTTGATATATTATCTTTGTGAAGCATAATAAGTGATATATAAATTATTTAGATTTTTCCAAGCTCATATGTAAAAGTTGGGAAGAGTTAGTTTGTGTATTCATATGATATGTAGTGTTTAAGATATAATATGCTTAATCTTCCTTCAATATTAGGAAGAGAAATTGAAGAGCATGTAGTAAAATACATTGGAATGATGATATGTTGGAACATAAAGAAGTGACGTAGTAACATAGATATGATAAGTGATTAATACAGCATAAAAGAAAAATAGAAGGATGCAATAGCCGAAGAACTTATGGTACTATTAGTTGATAATCAAATAAATTGTAAGAAGAAGAAGGAAATCACGAATTGATGATTTCATAGAAATGAGTATGGTTTTCTTATTCTTAATTGTATTTTATTAATTTAAGGTACGGCTGAGAAGGGAAAAGAAGTAAAGAAAGAGGGAGACGAAGCCCTGGATTATATAGATTAAATCATTCAGGTGGGCTTTCGAACTAAAGAATTAATTATGTTGATATGTTGTTATGTTTAAAAAGGTTTGACTTGCCTGTTTTGAGCATGTTGCATATTACCTATCTACAAGAGAATTACGATATCGGCCTTATGCCGGATAAGCTGCCGGTAAAGGTTTGTGTACACATTGGACCGTGAGTCAGCGAGCAGGTTGGCCGGTCAGAGTGTTTGAGAGGGAGGCCTACCTCTCAACACGTGCGTGTAGATATGGTATTACAGATATGAGATAATTGTCTGCAGACACATGACATGCATATTCAGTTTTTATTTTATTTGAGTATGAAAGATATGTTTAAAGAAGCGTATGCAGGTTATTTCTTAAAAGTCCTGTGTATGCTAAAGTTGGCAAGTCAACAATATAGCTCTAAGAGCAAATTTTAAATATTTTGGCATGTGTCCACTGAGTGCTTTATGTACTCATGCCCTGCATGTATTTCTAAACGTGCAGGTTGAGTTGGGAGATGACAATGGAGATAAACATTGTAGCTTACTTTTTGATATGTAAATATTAAGTGGGATTTATGGTCATCTTGTTAAACTTGTTGAAAACATAGTTTGTAAGCCCTGAGTTATATGTCGTCAGACATATAGCTCATTCACTCTTCCTTATGCTGAACTCTGTTTCCTTTTTGTTGTAACCTGAATGGTTGGTTCAATTATGTTTTGCTAGTTTATAAAATCCTTGTTGGTATTTTCCTTTGTAAATCATCTCCAACCATTTATCCTTATTGTCTGAGTTTTGTCTTTGGTAAATTGAAATCTGAGTTCATAACTTATCTGAATTTATTTTCGCTAGAAGCAGGGCAGCAGGTTGTAGTTGCTTTTTCGTTCATTTCATATATCCAAATTCTTTCACAATTGGTACCATTTTAAAGATATTCTCGATACCTTTCTAACGGTTCCTTCGGATGTCAATTCGGAGTCTAAGTTATGATCATTTGAAGTTAGGGTGTCAAATCTGCCCTGAGGATTCCTGCGAAAATTTCGATTCAATTTATCCCTGAGATTCAATTTCATTTTCAAGAGTTTCTTGATAACCGAGTCATGATCTAATTACTTAACTAAGATATGGTTAAGAAATTGGGCTGTGACAGCATCACAGTACCCTTCAAGTATCGGGGAGTATCTACCAAATTTTAGCCCATGATATTGAGTATACTTTAGATATCTCAATACTCTCACAAGAGCCTTTCCAATGCTCCTTGCTTGGATTGCTCGTGTAACGACTCAATTTGTTCACGGCACACGCCATGTCAAGTCGAGTGCAGTTCGTTAAATACATCAAGCATCCAATCACCTTTGCATAGTCTTCTTGTGCAACCGACTCACCTCGGTTTTTGCTTAAGTGTACATTGAGTTCTAAAGGGGTTTTAACAAGTACACTATCGTGCGCATTAAACCTTTTGAGCACCTTCTCAACATAATGAGATTGTGACAAGCTGATCCCGTCTAATCTTCTTAGAATCTTAATTCGAAGTATCACATCAGCTACCCCCATATCTTTCATATCAAAATTTCTTTTCAACATGAACTTAGTCCCGTTAATCACTCGGATATTACTACTCATGATTAACATGTCATCTACATAAAGACACACTATAACATATTCGTTATTTGTGTTTTTAATGTAAACACATTTGTCACACTCATTTATTTTGAAACCATTTGACAACATCACGTCGTCAAATTTCAAGTGCCATTGTAACGGCGTTTGTTTCAATTCATATAGAGACTTCACCAATTTGCATACCTTCCTTTCTTGGCCAGGTACTATGGTTGCTCCATATATATTTCTTCTTCGAGATCACCATTCAAGAATGCAGTTTTAACATCCATTTGGTGAATCTCGAGATTGTGCAAAGCAGCAATCGCGAGAAGTACTCTAATAGAAGTAATTCTCGTCACTGGTGAATAGGTATTGAAAAATCATACCCATCTCTTTAGTTAAAGCCTTTGACTACTAACCGAGCTTTGTATTTATCAATTGACCCATCGGCTTTAAACTTTCTTTTGAGGATCCACTTGTATCAAGGGCTTACAACCTTCTAGGTAAATCAACCAAAACTCAAGTGCGCTTTTGCATAATTGAGTCAATTTCACTTTGTACAGCTTCTCTCCATAGCTCTGCATCGGACCTCGAGAACGCTGCTTTGATCGTTGTTGGATCATCATCCAACAAAAATGATACATAGTCAGGACCAAAACTCTTTTGAGTCATAACTCTACTACCTCGTCTCGGTTCTATATCTTCTAAATTAGACCTTTGTCGCTTGCGCAATTTTGGGTCTTCATCTATTGATTTAGAAGATGTGGTTTCTTCTTCAATTATTTTACTCGAATTGACTTCAATTATATCCTTATCTTTACAAGGATATATATTTTCAAAAATTATAGCATTTTTTGATTCAATAGTCGTTCCCACCACCAAGTTGGGAACTTCCGATTTGTGAATAACAAATCGATAGGCACTACTGTTAAAAGCATATCCAATAAAGAAACAATCAACCGTTTTAGGGCCAATTATAACTTGTTTGGGTAGAGGCACTTCAACCTTTGCCAAACACCCCCACACTTTAAGATATATGTATGAGAGTTTTCTTCCTTTCCACATCTCATAAGGAGTGACATCCTTTCCTTTAAATGGAATCTTGTTCAGAATATAGTTGGTTGTTAAGACAGCTTCCCCCCACTTATTATGGGGCAACCCTGCACTAATTAATAAAGCGTTCATCATCTACTTAAGTGTTCGATTTTTACGTTCCGCAACACCGTTAGATTGAGGTGAATATTGTCGTTTGGTGAATTATACCACTTTCATTGCATAATTCCTCAAACGGGGCTACATATTCTCCCCCTCTATTACTTCGAACCATCTTAATTCGACAGCTTAATTGATTTTCGGCTTCAGTTTTGAAGTTCTTAAAAGCTTCAATAGCCTCATCTTTACTTCTTAGAAGATAAAGATAACAATATCTTGTGCAATCATCTATGAATGTGATGAAGTATTTCTTACCACATCTAGCTTGCACAAACTTTAAGTCACACACATCGGTGTGAATTAATTCTAGAGGTTTCGTACTCCTTTCTACCGAATGAAACGGTAACTTAGTCATTTTTGCCTCAACACAAATTTCACATTTGTTTTGAGCATTGACTTCACTTAACTTTAGTAAATCCAAATTTACTAATCTTTTTATAGCATTTAGACTTACATGTCCTAATCTAAAATGCCATAAATCGGAGCAATCAATCAAGTAAGAGGAAGTAGAAGCTTTTTCTTTATCATTCAAGCTTTTGCGGCGCACGGCCATTACATTGAGTTTGAAAAGTCCCCCGGTAAGATAACTTTTACCAAGAAATTTTCCAAACTTAGTCAATACAAATTTATCAGATTCAAAAACTAATCTAAATTCCTTATTGACTAGTATTGAACCTGAGACTAAATTCTTGTGGATGTCTGAAACATGCAGAACGTCCTTCAAGGTAATCGGGATTCCGGATGTCATCTTGAGGACCACATCACCAACTCCGGCCACCTCAGACGAGGCTTGGTTTTCCATGTTGAGCTTCCTCCCCTCAACAGCCTTGTAAGTCATGAACTTAGTCTTGTCGGTGCACACATGAGCGGTTGCACCGGTATCAATGTACCACCTTGGTTATCCACAAAGTTGACCTCCTCAGTGACTACAGCGGCATGATCGCCTTCATCCCATTCGCCGTACTCCTTCTCGGCAACATGGGCAGCATGCTTTTTCTTCTTGTAGCCATTTGGCTCACGACAATCTCTTGACGTGTGGTCTGGTCTAACACAGTTGAAGCAATTACCATTGAACTTGCGGGTCGACTTTTGCTTCCCTTTGCACTTGTCATTAGGGCGAGCACGCTTCTTGGAGGGACCACCTCTCTCCAACAGGTTGGCCTTTGCGTCCATCGGCCATTACGATCACACTTTCGCACGTCCCACTCGATGCGAAGCTTCACGATGAGGTCTTCAAGAGTCATCTCCTTTCGCTTGTGTTTGAGATAGCTCTTGAAGTCCTTCCAACTAGGAGGTAGCTAATCAATCACAGTCGCCACCGTGAAAGCATCCGGTAGAATCATTCCCTCGGCGTGGACGTCATGCACAATGAGTTGAAACTCTTGCACTTGATCCATGATGGGTCTGGAGTCTACCATTTTGTAGTTTAAAAATTTAGCTACAACAAATTTTTTTGTACCCGCATCATCGCTTTGATACTTCTTTTCAAGAGCCTCCCACATCTCTTTGGAGGTCTTTACAACGGAATACACACTGTATAAATTGTCATCTAAAGAATTTAGAATGAAGTTTTTACAAAGGTAATTTCCAGTGTGCCAATTGTCATAGGCAGCCCGAACAGTGAAATTCGTCTCATCGGCACTTGGTGTCGGCGGCTTGTCCTCCTTGAGGAACCCGGTGAAACACAATGTTGTCAAGTAGAACAATATTTCTGTTGCCAACGTTTGAAGTCAGCACCACTGAACTTTGGTGGCTTTTCGGCAGGAGACATCATCATCGGTGCCGAATTCGCTCCCAAGAGAGAGCCCGACGTGTTGAGCCCGTAGGCTCCAACACCGGATCCAAAAATAGACCCAACGGAACCACTAAAAGTGGAACCAACGGTGCCACTATATGTGGAACCACCGTTTTCAATCCCGAAGGATTTGTACTGGCTCCAAGCTCGGTAAACAGTGTGTTGGTGGTGGCGTCAAAAATGATTGGGATCGTTGAAGATCCTCCAGCAGCAGCCGCAGTGTTGGTGGCAGTAGCAGCAGCAGCTACGGTGGATGAGAAGGCAGCGGCAGTGTTGGATTCAGTTGAAGCAGAGGACCCCTCTCGAAATGGTTAAATAAAGTAGATCAGTGGCTACTGTATTCTCCAAATCTCCAAAGATGAGCTACTGTTCCTTTACAAATATAAAGGAAAAACTACTCTCAAATAAAAGATATAATTTATCTTACGATTATTGGAAAATAATATTTGGGAAGAAAAATGGATGAAGATTACAGTAGCTATTCTATTCTATTACAAAGGAATAGAATAGAATAAAATTGGTGGAAGCCGAGTCGAGGAAAGAGCCCTCTTTCCGCAAGACAAATTACACCCCGGTAGTGCTCTCGGTGTGGCGTGATCTCTCCAAAGATAAAACTTCTAAAAATGCTTGAAGAAGAAGATGCAACAATATGATAATGCTTGTGAATGCTATATATAAGTCAAATCCACTCAAGAGGAGTTACATGAATTAATTGTAATTAATGTTCATTCATGGCAATTAATTCTCATTAAGCCACTGGACGTTACAGGAGTTACAAAATTTAGTGGCAATTAATTATCAATTAATCCACTTAATCTGGACATACATTTGTCCACATTCATCATAAGCTTGTTGATAAGGAGCACATATCGATCACCATATCGATCTCACAAGGTTGATATCACAACTTTCAAAATAGCTCCATAAATTCAAGCTGGACAGATCATTGTCATAGATCGTTAGGACAGATCATTGGGCAAGCCATCTGGGATAGGCCAAGGCACAGGTCGTGGCACAGGCCATGACACAAGCTGTCTGGGACAGGCCATGGCACAGGCCAGGCCACCAGGCCAGATCACCAGCTGGACCAGATCATCTATTGGATTAGACCACCTGCTGGACCAGACCATCTGTGGCACGTACCACCTCTTGGCACAGATGGTTTGGGACAGACCACTAGCAAAAATAGGCCCCAGGACAGCAGGTCGGCACGCGCCAGATGGTCTTTGACCCAACTTGTCAAACCATAAGGTTTCTTAACCTGCTTATATACATGATGAATGTTGGTTTTATAACCAATGTGAGACAAGAGTTTCTCTTCACATTTAATCTCAAACACATAACTCCATACTTTAAGTGACTCACCTTAAACCTTTATTTCTCACTCACCGGGAATCGGTTAAGAGAAAATAAATATACCACGATCATCTACTCGAAACGTAGATCGACCCTAGGTCATTTAATTTTCTTGAAATTAAATGTCACGTCACTTAAAACTTGGTCAAACTTCATTGACCACTATAAATATATATAAAATATATATTTATTTAAAACAATTCCTACACCAAATTCATATTTTTGTTTCATGGTTTTAATTCTCATGTGTTAGTAATTGATCACTATCGATGCATGCTAGTTATGTATATGTTATCTCAGCGGAAGCATTACATAATTGATCTCGTAGGAGCCTTATTTTTGCATCTCAACTGAGCTAAGTAAATCATAAGAGGTTATTCTTATTGAGCTTTTGGTAACTAGTTTATTTTCTCTAATAATCTGAGGGTATTATAATTTAGGCTAGCCCACTACCATAATCTATCTCAATGGAATTTTATGGTTGCATTGGTGATCTTTCATATGAATTATGTTTAAAATTGGTTGGAAGATTGAATAGATAATTTGCACAAGTTTAGTTAGGGCTACATACATTTCTATGATTACGTTTATCGCTTATTGATTTATGTCGTATTTGCATCATGTTTATTAATTATTTATTTATTTTGATTTAGTGCATCAGAAAATACCAAAAATCCAATACTCTCCTTTGCTGCCTAGATAATAATCTTTCATCTGTGATGATTACTTACAAGTTTTCCCACAAGCAATCTATGTGGATATGATACTCAACTTTCCCTAAAATATTCTAATTTTTGGTGTAGGAAATAGAGCTATCAAATTTTGGCACCGTTGTCGGGGATTGCTTACATTATTTTGTGATAATTTAAGAAGATTAATTATTAATTTAGACTTTTTATTATTTTTATTTTTACTTTTCTTTTTGTGGTAACTTCCATCTTATCTTCTCTTTTCCTCAGGTAGTTGATGCATACAAGATATCAAGGAGAGATACTCTTTCTTTTGGATTCGTCGCTTGAGAAAATACAAAGGCAAGGGAAGAAAGAAAGAGTCGAGGAACAAACTTCACCATCTACCGACGTTACCATGACGGCCCCACCTACGAAGAGGTCCATCAACCACAGATTTAGAACTCTAACCGGACTTTATGAGGGAGAAGGATGGGAGACAGTCGAGACCAACTTTGAATTGAAGTTTGCTCTTATCAACAGGTCCAAGCAAAACAATTTGGGAAGAATTAATGAGGATCCAAATGCTCATCTCATAGCATTCTTGGATAATTGTGCCACTATAAAGCAAAACGGAGTCTCCCCATACACCATTCGTTTGCGACTGTACGAAAAACTTAGAGGCAAGACGAGGGAATGATACAAGAGTCTGGAATAAAATGAAGTGACCATGTGAAGAGACATGTGCCGACTGTTTTTGGAAAAATACTTCCACCATCAAAGGCCGAGAAACTCCTCCACAATATCCTACAACTTTTTAATATGAATTAAAGATGAAGCACTCTACAAAACATGAGAAAGATTAAAAAGATCACTACGCATGAGTCAACTCGAGGTTAATAAAAAGTTATAAAGTGTATTTTCAGTAAAAAAAAAATAACAAAATAAAATATATAATTTTTAAAATAATAAATATTTTGTGACACCATGTATAAAAATTAAAATAATACACTTTTAATAAACAACCAAATAGGTAATTAAAACATAGTTTACATGGAGAGGGAGTAAAACAAAACATACAAATGTTTTCTTAATGTTACGTAAATAACGAAATCCAACTTTCATGACTACCTGTCAATTCGAAAGCAAGCATCATACGGGAAATATATATATATATATATAGGGAAGGGTTCAGGTATAAAGTGTTAAATTGGTGTAAAATAGGAAATCATCCGGGCCATTAAATCAACCCAATCCGACGGCCATGATTAAAGGGAAAAACGCGCCTAAATCCTATTTAATTCGCGTGCAATGTAGACTTATAATTCATAAAGGTTATTTTGGTAAAAATCGAAAGGGGCGGTTATGCATAATAGAGGAAATAATCAATCATCCCTATATTCTAGCAACTGCAATAGACAGTTTCTTTTCTACACAAACTCAATACAATCTCTGCCATTTTTTCGAAACAAGAAACCATCTTCCCGCTCCAGACACTGCATCTCGTCGAAAAGAAAGGTCGACGAACTGCCTTAGTGGACAACGACGAAGAAGATTTTCAAAGTCCACCCAGATTTTTCGAAAAAATCTCCAACCTCAACCCTCCAACAATGCAGCGCGCTGCTGCGAAGAGAATAGGCCGACCAAATGCTACGACCGACGACGATGATAACTTTCTAACTCCGTCCATACGCATTCAAAATCCAATGCATTTAATAGTTAAATACAATGCATTTAACAGTTAAATACAATGCATTTGTACATATAATTATAACTCAATTACATTTTCACAATGCATTTAACAGTTCAATACAATTAAATACAATGCATTTAACAGTGAAATATAATGCATTTAAATACCATAGAACTCTTTTGATTTAAAATACCGTTTACTACGACAATGCATATTCTTCTATTGATGATGCATAATATCGAATAAAATAGTAATTCACAACGCATAACCTGCTACTCGTAATTAACAAAGCAAACAAACCTTCAACTTGTTCTTCTGACATATTCATCCACTGTAAAACGAAAATAAGGTAAAACTGGAATTCGTTTTTTTTCAAATCTGAGGAAAAAAAAAACCCAGATCACCATGACGTTAATTCATATAATTAATTCTCTAATATAATAATTATGGAAAGTAAATAACCACCCTACTTAATTCACGTCAGTTTTTTCATAATTCCTTAAATTTCTCACAACTTGCAACAATTAAACTCACGTTTACTCTCTCTCATAAAATAAAATTACTTAATTGTCATTATCTTTAAGTAAATAACCGTTTAATATCTATTAAATATAATTAAATTAATGAATTATTCCAACCGTCCGATCAAACAAATGAATGGTTGTGATTCTTTCTTATTTCCTACTTTAAAAATACTTTGTATATGATCTATACCATATGGCTCCATTTGGTTGGCTAGATAAGGGGGGTTGGGCAGAAATAATCAAGACTTATCTTCCATTTGGTTGCATTTGTGCATTTGTGAAGGCCCGCTACTATAAACTTGGGCCCGAAAATTTTGGTTGGATATACAAGGTTTACAATCCCAAGAGGTAGGTGGTATTAAATTAATCCACCTGGAACAGTGAAAAAGTCAGAGATCTCCATGTTCAGAGATCTCTTAACTTCCCTAGTTAAAATACTTTTGTGCGTAGTTAATTTAACAAAATTTTATAGTCAGAGATCTCACAGTCCAGGGATCTCTTATACCAAATGCAATACAATTTTAATCTCAATCCTTTTCTTGTATACCAAATGCTCATCTTTATAAAAGTTAACAACTCATTTCCCAGAACACCTTATTAATTTAATCTTATCCCACCATATCCTATCCTTCCTACCAAATGGAACCTATATATATATATATATAATTGTATGCTCAATTGCATTTCAGTAGACAGTAAGTGATGGAATCATTATTGATCCATAAGTTATGATAGAGTGTATTTATATAATTAATAAGTGACAAAATGATTATTTTATCATTATATTATTTTATAATTATTATTTTTGTATAACACAGATGTGCCAAACTAAGCAATCCAGTTCATAAAAGGAAAACCTAGGCATTATATGAGCTCTTTGTCGTCATAATGTTTCTTCTAAAGTTGAAAATGAGATGTACTCCCGGCTCCGTTATTCACGGACACCCGTTTAATATATAGTAATAATTCAGACAGCAATAGTGCAAGTCAATTTATTATTGCAAACCTTAACGAAGAAGAACCGGGACTCCTAAATCCTGATACAGTAGATGGCAACCGGTTTTCAATGATCACTATTAATACAATAAGTCAGCAATTATTAAAATATTGAGATAAAAAAATTGATTCAGTAAATCCGCAATATTAATATATAAATGTTGGGAAACAAGCCATAATAAGCCAGCTAACATAAGCCTGCAATATATAAAGATCAAATAATGAATTCTTTACAGCAAACATCAAATTTGGCAATAGCATAAGCCATAAGAGCATAGAAAGACATGCCAGACTAAAGCCAGCAAATAAGAACTGGCTCTCAAGATACCGATGGAAGAATCTTTCCAGAGCACGTTCCGAAGCCAACGTTGTAACCATCGCCCTGCAATCGAATCAGACAAGCTATAGTTGAAAGCGGTACAATACAAAGTCACAGTTGCGATTGGCAAATATTTAAGGAAACTTAACCTTGCAGTAGCCAGTGAAAATGACTTCATCTCCATCTTCCAGAAAAGTACGAGTAGTTCCACCTACAGAGATAGGTTTCTGTCCATTCCATGTTAGCTCTAGTAAGCACCCATAAGATTCTGGTTCCTGCAGATGAATTGTATGACACATCATACCGAACAAAACCATAAGTACGGCAAAGCAAAGTCAGTTTTAAAATTTTAATTCAAGGTGAGTCACCATAAAAAATCTTACAGGACCACTTATAGTTCCAGTTCCAAGGAGGTCACCAGGCCTTAAGTTGCAACCGTTGATGGTCTGATGGGTAAGCTGCTGAGTT
The DNA here is from genome assembly GCA_026898415.1 of Leonotis leonurus. Classification (NCBI taxonomy): domain Eukaryota; kingdom Viridiplantae; phylum Streptophyta; class Magnoliopsida; order Lamiales; family Lamiaceae; genus Leonotis; species Leonotis leonurus. Next base: position 235,566 of record JAPKLX010000263.1, read on the forward strand.
ATTGTCCAATATCTGCATTATGAAAGATATTTGCCATCACCAAATGTCCTGATGATCTAGTCAAAGAGATCAGAGAAACTAAAAAAGAAGGCTGATAACTTACAGGTGTCTGAAGTTGCTTCTCGTAACAACATGTGCATCTTTCTGACCAGCTGGTACAATGGAAACCTGAAGGCAGCGGATCAGTTGGATTTATTTGAACAAAAATGAAGGGTTTCAAAAGCATGAGAAGGTAGGGGAAACAAAATTGATCACATATCTCACAATGTGCGTGTGTTTGTGAAGGAAAGCGAAAGAAAAGTATCTTTTTAAGAGATAAATGGTCAAACACCTGCAAGTCAATATCATAGTTTTTCGATTGTTTCTCTGCAAGATATGGCAAGGGAGACGGATTCTGCAATTAAGATGATGGAAAGAATTACAGGTATGGATTATTAATGATCCGACAAGCATTGCTATCAAAAACAATCTTCTGTACCTGCACAGGAGCATCCAAAGCAAATTGTTCGAGCGCATCTAAGGTCACAATCCATGGGGATAGAGTTGTGCCTGCAGTGATCAGAAACAAAAAAATAAGCTTCTGTATGGTCAGTCAGAGAGTCATGTTTCCATCAAAAGTTGGTGTGATTAATGATTATCACAGATTAGGTTACAGAATGGGACTACCAGAAATTGGTATAAACAATTTTCAATTAAAATTAACTGGTGGGGGGGGAGAGAGAGGGGTAATTTTCTCACCAAAACTTTTGCCCAGAAAAGGACCAAGAGGCACATACTCCCATGCCTGGATATCTCTTGCTGTTATAAGGATCACCTTAAGGGTGTCATGTATGAGTTACATATTCTATGGGGATTTGTATGATAAGAAATATCTGTTCGTAAGGTCGTACCGCTCCAGTCATTCATCAAGACAAGTCCGAATATATGATCTGCAGCCTCATTGATGTCCAACGGCTTCCCCAGTTCATTTCCAGGACCAACTACAGTTGCCTAAATGCATTTTGCAACAATAATGGGATATAGTATATGATTTGAGATAGAACTTTGTAATGAATTCAAGCCAAAAACGATATAGAAAAAGATATGCATCTAGTTGCTATTTTGACCTCAAATAAGTTATCCTTTTCCTGTCAAATACATTACCATTTCCAGTTCAAAATCCAACTTGCGAGAAGGTCCAAAGTATGGAAGCGAGTTGGCAGTTGGGTGGCCCTGCCCTCTGGATTACACCAAAGACTTCTCAAGTTAACACAGTATCAATTAATTATCACACAAAAGGACTTGAGTAAACACAGTTTCAATGAAAGTATCTAATGTAATATACTTTATTAGACTACTAGGAACTAGACAAACATATCAGGTCAGTTTCCCTTTCAGTGTGGATGGTTTATCAACCTTATACCTAACTGCATGCACGAAATCAAAAGGTAAATTATAATCCTGCGATTAGATTATTGGGCATTAATGATAGAAGATAATTTTAGTAGAAGATAAGGTCTTGTACGTCAAAATTATATCCATGAAGATTTATGAATTCAAAATTTAGTATTGTTACTCATTATAAATCTGCACATGCTACACTACCCTGAGGCATAACTATATCACACAATTAAGAATCAAGTTTTCCAACCAACATGAAGGGAAGCACTAAGAAAAGCCGGAGTAATTGAGCTTTTAAAAAACTGGCAAGTATGTCTCTTCTGTAACCTTGGTCTTATTATATCAGTGCCAGAGATTACAATAGATGATGCACGACCATGGTAAGCAATAGGGATGTGAAACCTGAAATATAAAAGGCCAGTAGAGAAAAATAAAAGTATGCTCTCGAGAGGAGAGAGATGATTCAGCTTTAAAACATTGTAAATTGCACACCAATTTGGATTGATAGCATTTTCTGGGCCTCGGAACATAACTCCGCAGTTATGTGCATGATATTTAGACGCAAAGAAGTCCGAGTAGTCCCCTATTGCAATGGGAAGAAGCATTTGGACCTCACTCTGTCACATCAACAAAGATCAAAAGTCAGAACCCGAAACAAAAGTTGGATAGTTCAGACTGTCAAATAGTGTATGCACAAAGTACCATAGGCACGAGAGCTTTCTCCCTCAGTCTAACATTATCACGCAATTGCGGTTCTGAAACTGCATTGTGACCAAGCGAAATGAGTAAAATAAATTTACTGAGTGTAGGAATATTGTACTAGTTCATTGGTCTCCTTAAAATAAAAATCAAAATAATTATTAGCAGGATCATGTGCACATACACTTTAATATTAATTTCTCATTCCTGAAGTCAGAAAATAGGTTGACTAGGAATCTATATTTGTGAAGAAAACAACTAGAGCAACTAACCTGACAATAGCTTTTGTAATGTCGTACGTGCTTCCTTCCATGCCGGACGCCCCAATTCCAAGAACTTGTTGAGATCAGACTGTACAGTGTGAATTTAACAAGCATTGAATTTTATTTTTTTTTCGTACTGTTCACGATAATAGTCTATTTCACAAACTTAGGAATGAAGAAGATATATTGAGGAACAATTCCATTCCACCATGTCATAACTAGCGGTTTCAACTAGTTAAGCATGTTTTTATAATTATTTTCCAACGGTATAACTTAAGTGCTCGAATTTAGACCATTGTTTGTTAACTTCTCGGACATCAAGAAACACAAGCACTTATTATCTCAAAATTAAATTCAAACCAGAGAAGCGTAGCCCCGCCTTGCCCACATCGATTAAGATTACTTTCCAGATTTATAATTTAGTTCATAATATTTCATTATTTTAACTCGATTAACTTCCCCTGGTAGCTTTTCTGGTGATGAAAACACTCACACATTCACACACTCATGCCGGCTGCATGATTAGGCACATAACAAAATTCGCGCATAAACCGATACATGCGGCTATCTCGCAGCACAAAGGTCAACTCGAAATGCACAAAATTTACATGCTTCACAAATCTCTAGTTTCCAGCAGCACTCTGATTTCAATTCCAACGTTAAATCGAAAGCTGAAGACGAAACTGGAGAGCAAAAGTGCAAAATGGACCTGATTGAAGCAGTCGGAGTTTCTGAGGAGAGGACCGTCGAAGAGAGCGGCGGAAGCAATGGTGGAGAGGTCCAGCACATAGTCTCCGATGGCAACGCCCGGTCTGGGCGGCTCTGAACCCGGTTCACGCTTGAACACGCCGTACGGAAGGTTCTGAATAGGGAAGTGCGAGTCCGGGTGGACTTCGATGAAGGATTTCAGCACCATCTCAGAGCAGTGACTGACGAAACGATGTCGTCGAATCTCGAGAGCAAGGCCAGAGAAAGGTGGAGATGAAAGAGTGAGTACTGAAAGTGGAAGGTTGGATTCGTAATGTCATTTATTTTGCTTTGGTAGTTAGAGTAGATGTGGTTTTACGTATGGCCCACGAAAATCGGAATCATACTTTATCATTTTTTAGAGTAATAAGATTGTTATATATGATAAATTTATAATAATATAAAAATATTTTATTTATTAAATTATTAATTATATCCTATATCATAACTTTATGAATATAATAAGAATTTTTTAGTTTTGTGAAAAAGTGGATAATTGAGTTTTTGAAGTTTCAAGTTTGAGTTTATTTTGCTTTTTTCTTCTATCTTTTTCTTTTTCCTTTCCTTTTATCAAGTGTTTGGTAGAACTAGAGGTGTGAATTAATCGGAAACTTAATAAATTTTGCTTCTTTTGCCATTTAGTTTTCCTGTTCCAATTTTGAGTTTGTTCCCACCACATGTGAGCAAATTGGTACCTCTTTTAGTTTTCGGTTCTAACCGAAATCGAATCGAAATGGTCGGTTCTTTTGGATCTGAGAACTAATTTTTCGGTTTTGGTATTAAAACCGCTTCCCTACTCCATTAATTATTAAGGTATCAGTTCTAACCCGAACGATCGGGTAGAACTAAAGAACCGAAATTTTTTATTCTCAAATTTTATTTTATTTTATTTTTTAATTAAATCTAATATTTGTTTCATTTAAAATTAAATTTATTCACTTAAACCACTAATTATATCTACTTTTTAAGTATAATTTAATTGCTTAAATATTTAAATATGTTTTAAAACACTAAATTTTTGTATGTTTATCTAAAAATATTCTATTTATTTGGCATACTTATTATATTTGTTTCATTTTAGACACGATATTTGTATGTCTTTAAATAAAAAATTATTTGCTTATTATTTTAATTATATTTAATTTATATTAGACATGAGTATGTCAATCCTCTTTTCTTGATCGATCATTTTATTCACTTCGGTCGTGAATCAACTAAAAAAGGGGCAGGCCTGCATGCCTTATTTGAGACTATTAAGGCAGACGGTGGACTCTTTCATGTTGGAAGGGAATCCAACATGCAAAACACGACAATCATTAGAAATTCAAGAATTAGAAATAATGTAATATATTTTTTTCCATAACTTTTCATACAAGACCAACCCACTAAAATGCAAATAGGGATCATAAATGTGGTCAATATCACATTATGTTTGATACTATTTATTTTATTTACTTCTCATACAAGACCAACCCACTAAAATAAAATATGTATTTTATTTACTGACATATATTAAAAATTAGTTTTACTTTTTAATTAAATAAAATATTTTGTCTGCACTTTAAAATAAATTTATTTAGTTAAATATTTTATATATTTAATTATTTAATGAAATATAGAAATATGTATTTAAAAAATTAAAAATATTGACTTGTCAAATATTTTAATTGCTAAAGTCTAGTTTGGATAAAATTGAAAATTTGAAGAATTATTAAAAAATCAAAATTTAAATATTTTGATGTTAAATTAAAATGTTATAATATAAATTAAAAATAAAGAATTGTTTATTTTTATGAAATTAATATTCTTGATTTTATTTGAATTAGTTGGAGGACCCAAAACATGGAATAACTGATTAAAAAATTAATTTTTTTTAAAAAAAAAATCAGTTCCAATCGGTATTAATCAGAACCGAACCGATCTTTTGGATAACCGATTACCCGATCGGTACTAGAATCGGTTCTAAAATTTTGGCTAATTTCGGTTCGGGTACCCGAATTTTCAGTTTTGGAATCTATTAGCACCCCAACCATACAAGAATTGTCTGTTGGGATCGTGTCGTATACGCAGCGGAAAATTAAAATTTTTAATCAATAAATGAAATAACCATTATTTCGTTTCAATGACACTAACGACTTCACGTTAACATGTTGCGATGGAGAGTACGAAAATATAATACCTTTACGCACTCCGGTTGTTGTCGGGTTTAGAAGCAATCGGTTGATCGCAGGGATCCACGTGTATCCCCTCTATCAAGTCCACACTTAGCGAACGAGTCGAATGTTGTGATCTTTCGCTAGCAAGGCCAACAACACTTTTTTCTATTTTGTAAAATCAGAAGCAAAGGAAAATATGCACGGTTCATTCCCTTCAAATTGTTGTTCAAAAGAATATTATAGCATCACCTTCCATTTCACAAAGAAAAGACATTAAATGCTTTAATTATTTGGAGAGAAACGTTTTCCACTAATGATCATATCATTACCTCCCATAATCATATAATTAATATATAGTTAATTCAATTAACTACATATCAATACCATTTCAAATTCCTTTTACTTCCATATATAAATATGATTTTACAAGATTTAAGATTAATCTAATTAACTTTTATTTTTAATTAAATTAATCTAATTAATTTTAATATATAATTAGACTTGTTAATCCAATTATACTCAATTATATTAATTTAATTGAATATCTAAATTAACACATTAATTTATAACAAGTCTCAAATTAATTAATCGAATTTAACTATTAAATCGATTCAATTGACACGTTCTATTAATATGTGTGTGACCCTCTTAGGTTCACAACTAGTGCTAGTAATAAACTTGTAACATATTACAACTTAAATTAATTTCTCCAATAAATTAATTCACTTAAAATTAACACTTAATTTTAAGAACTTATAAACCATGGGAACATCTAGCAAGTAGCATGGTTATCTTTAGGTGAAATAGCGAGTAAACCTATTTTGATTAATGAATCATCGTACATGTACGGTCCTTCTATTATCAAATCCCCTTATTGGATATTGAGCATGGAATTAAATCGAAGACTCAAATTATTCCAATATTTTCATTTTCATTCTAATTCAATAACCTTTCCAATGAATCATAATTCATTATGTGCCCTGGCCAAGGTTTTAAGGTTATGAATAATAAAAACTTAGGAAATTCACTTGTCTTAAACAAGTAATAGATTCTTTATCGACAACACATTAATCTCCATACGAGTATATATTTCATCCAACATAAATTCTTAAATGATTGTCTAGCAATCAGAAAATATATCAAAATGAAATAATACTAATACAAAATTACTATGGTGTCTCAAGTCCAAGGACTAATCATGTACTATCATAATATAGTAATTCTTATTTCGATAAAATAAATTCCACATAAGAATTTCTATCGGGTCAGTTCGGTGTACATGTTCTCTAACATGCACCCACATATATACACTTACGTCAACCACGTTAATGTTGATGAAACACAACATTCTCATCTTATGACCATGTATCATATGTGCGAGTTATTTCCAACGATCCAATATCCTTTCTTGAATAGTTATTTCACTCGGAACTATTGTAAGACCAAAGCTTTCAAAGATATATTTCATAATCACCATCATATGTGTGATCATATCTTATAACTTTTTACGGTCTAAGGATGTTATCTAAATTATATAAGTTATTTAAATAACAAATACTTTCATTTAGATAAATATAAAAATTCCTTTATTAATATAAATTTCAATGAGATCGAAATTACATATAAAAGAAACAACCAATCTAATTGGTGCGCCTGGTGTAACTCTTTCATTGTCAACAATCAATGGAATTACCCCACTAAAAATAGATCCTTAAAACCTGCATATCAAATCAGAAAAAATTAGTCTATTGATTTGGTCTTGATTTAATCTTCTTTCCTTTTGTGTTAATCTGTACTTTATTAATATGGTTTCCTCTTAACCGATTGGGTCATTAAGAACAGTAATAATACAAAAATTAATTTCTCCTTCATGAAACTCTCTATTTTCATCCTTAAATTATATAGTTTTAACTAGGGATGTCAATCGGGTCAACCCGCTCGATTTCGGGCTAACCCGCTCGGGTTGTCGGGCTATTCGGTTCGGGTTGGCTCGGGTTGATTTTTTTTCGGGTTGCAAATTTACAACCCTAATCCTAAACTTTCGGGTTTCGGGTTAGCCCACCGGGCTATTCGAGCTGTAGACTCTTTGTCAAAAAAATGAGCATTCATATATTTTTTTTCATGACTCTATGTTTGTAAAAATGAATATAAACAGTAATACGATTTAAAAAGTTCACATATTATCATATATCAAATTAAGGTGATTCAATCCAACAAAAAGATTCAAAAAGCGAACAAAGTATTTAAAATGTAGTATATTTTTTATGATTTTATATTTAAAAAATATATTTTTTAAAAAAATATAATAAATAAAATAAAATTTTAGACATAGTTAAATATTAAAATTAAATATGAATAAATTTAAAGAGAAATGTAATGATATTATACTCAAATTGTGCCATAATTATTTTTTTAAATACTGATTGATTAATTGATGGATATGAAAAATACATTTTTGCATGAAATATCAAATATATTATGCAAATAATTATTATTTTATTTTTTCATTCGGTTAATCGGGCTAACCCACTCGGTTTTCGGGCTAACCCTATCGGGTTCGGGTTGATTTTGGTCCAACCCATTCGGGCTAAAAAATGTTTCGGGTCATAAATTTTCAACCCTAACCCTCTTCGGTTTCGGGTTGGTCTTCGGGCCAACCCGCACTTTCGGGCCAAATTGACATCCCTAGTTTTAACATGGTATCAGAGCCGTAGCGATCAATTCAGATCATTGTTGTTTTTGCATCATCATCTACCTACAAAACTGCCGAAATGGGGGACGAAGAGAACCAGAGTCTCACGACAGCCTAGCAACCGGGAGCGGAGACTCTCGCCCAAAAATTAGCCATGCTTGTCAGACAGTATAGTCAATCAACAGACAGCCAGCCATCGGAAAAAATCCAAAGTCAGACAGTTACGGTTAACATCAAATTAAACGAAATTAATTATTCGTTGTGGCCCTGAATGATCCACCTCACCATTGGAGGGAGGGGTTGCCTCAACCACATCACAGACCATCCTTCTCCCCCCAATCCAAACGACCCGAGCTACAACAAATGGTACCAAAATGATCTCACTGTTATCTCCTGGATCATCCAAAACATGAAACCAACGTTAGCAAGCAATTATGTCCAGTATAAGACGGCTCACAGTCTATGGAAAGTGCTCGCAAACACATATAGCATGGAAAAAGATTCCGCCCAAATTTTCGAGTTGATTGTACAAGACAACAATATCAAACAAGGACAGGGGACAATCGAGAATTTCTACAGCTCCCTTCAAAGGATACGGGCAGAAATTGACGAAGGCCAACCGAACCCGATGGAATGCAAGAAGGATATCGGGATTTACCGCAAATTGTAATCGGAAACCCGATTATTCCAACTTCTCACCGGAATTCACGAGAAATACAAACTTGAACGGAGAGACTTTCTTAAATTGGAACCCCAACTCCCAAACGTTGAAGCCGCATATGCTCTTATCCGAAGAGGAGCAGCTCGAAGGGGAATTTGGGGACCAGAACCCGATGGAGCCATAGATTGAGACATTGGGAGCGGATTGACCACCCACACACCCACACCTCTCACCAAAATGGGGAGGCTGTAGGTTTGGCAGCCAAATGGTTCTCAAATCCTAATCGGTTTGGACCACCCAAAATCGGAGGAACATCCCTCCGGGAGAAAATCAACAAAAGCAAGCTTAAATGTATCCATTGTGGCATGTCAAAACACACCAATGAGACGTGTTTCAAAATCATCGGATATCCAAACTGGTGGGAAAACAATCATAAACCTCAAAAAATTCGAGGACAAGTAGGGAAGGCAGCCATAACCACCGGTGAGATAGAAGCTACGAATGATGGGAACGGTGGAGGGCGGAGTAACGGTGACGAAGACCGCGGGAGAAATGCAACTGTCGCTAGGCCGTCGAGTAGTGGAAAGAAAGAAATGGGTTTTGAAGGTAAAAAGGAAGAGAAAAAGAGGCGTCTGCCACTTATTTTGAAGGTACTGGGTCGGGTAATTTGTTATCCGACCCACCCATTTCACACACTTTAAATAGTCATGATTATTTAGTCCGTGCTTGTATTATGAGTGATAGACCTCATTGACAATATAAAAATAGAGCTTGGATTTTTTACTGTGGTGCTACGTACACGATGACGTACGATGCGTCAAATATTTGTGTACCATCATAACCCACAAAAACCCATGTTCAAACTGCCAATGGTGATATCACTCTTATTAGTGGAGCTGGAACAATGGAAATTTCTCCTACACTTAAAATCTCAAATTGCATCTATGCTCCCACTCTATCCCATAAATTATTGTCTATTAGCCACGTTACCAAAGAACTGAATTATATTGTACTTATGCACCAGACTTTTTGTTTGTTACAGGATATTAGGACGAAGGAGATTATTGGACATGGCACTGAGCGTCGTGTATTATACTATGTGGATGAGATTGCTCAAAAAGGTACGGTGATGCTGGCTACCGGAACTGCTACCCATGTTGCATGGCTTTGGCACCCCCAAATTGGGCATTCTTCTGCAAGTTATCTCAAAGTTCTTATTTCCCAATTTATTTTCCTCGCCAGATGTTTTTTGTGATACTTGTGTTTTGGCCAAGAGCCATAGACAGACTTTTAAACCCAGTAATACTCGTGTGAAATCTATATTTTCCTTAATTCATTATGATGTTGGGGGACCCGCACCTGCCGTAGGTGGGCAGGGATTCAAATATTTTTTACACCACAAAACCAAAGTTTTTTCCAAATTTTCCCACTCATGTACTATGATCCAACAACAATTTAAAACCAATATCCAAATCCCGCAATCTGATAATGGCGGAGAATTTGTGAATTCATCTATGACCAAATTCTTCAACGATAACGGAATAATTCACCAAACTACATGTCCTCATACACCTGAACAAAATTGGGTAGCAGAAAGAAAAAATCGGATCATCTTGAGATCACTCGAGCATTGCTCCTAGAATCTCGTGTTCCTTCCCATTTTTGGCCCGAAGCTATTGCCACTGTTGTGTGTCTTCTCAATCGACTTCCTACCAAAAGTCTCAACCTCAACACCCATATACAGTGCCTTTCCACACTTATAGAAGTTCCTCTATCCCTTACTCTTAAACCACGGGTCTTTGGATGCTCCGTCTTGGTCCATATACCTAAGAATGAACGCACAAAATTGGACCCATGTGCAGTGATATGTGTATTCATAGGTTATGGAATTTACAAAAGGGGTTATCGGTGTTATGACCCTCAGTCTCGTCGCATGTTCACTACAATGAATTGCAATTTCCTTGAAACCGAATTCTTTTACCATCATCATCTTAGTGGTCAGGGGGAGAGTAGTCCCAAGGGACGTGATCCACTAAGTTGGTTGCCAAACAAATGCAGTGAATGTGGTTCCACCATAGTCAGTTAACCATGCCATTAAGTCAGTCCCTGAAACGATGTCACAATCCCTCGAACTTAATGCACTGAACGATACTCTTCCCAACCTGATATTTGAGGTAAGTACTAGTACCGATCATTCCACTACCTTTACCGAGTCCTCCTCGATCAATCCCGAGATTACTAATCATGAGATGCCAGAATAAGATACATGAAAATATGTGTTACCTCCACGGAGTAACAGGGGTGTTCCGCCTAAGAGGTATTCTCCAGAGAAAATCAACAGGAAAACCAAATACTACGTTGGGAGTATCGCCAACAGGAATCTTACAGCCCAGGCAAAGGCATTTCAAGTTTTCTTGTATGAAGAGGAAAAACTTCTGAAGACAGCAGATGAAGCATTCCAAACAGAACACTGGGCTGCTTCAATGAAGAAAGAGATGGATACATTGGCACGAAATAACACGTGGGAAATCTGTGAGTTGCCACAAGAAAAAAAAAACCCGTTGGATGTAGATGGGTATTCTCTATCAAACGAAAACCTAATGGATCAATTGAGAGATACAAGGAGGAGCTGGTTGCAAAAGGGTATACTCAAGACATATGGTGTGGACTACTAGGAGACATTTTCCCCAATAGCCAAAATGAATACCGTAAGAGTGTTACTCTCGATTGCAGCCAACCAAGATTGGGCTCTCCACCAGTTCGATGTCACCAATGCTTTCCTACATGGGGAATTGAGAAGAGAGGTATACATGGTGGCACCGCCCGGTTTTGAGTCTAATTTTGGACACAGGGAAGTATGCAAGAAAACACTCTACGGACTTAAACAATTGCCAAGAGTCTGGTTTGAGAGATTTGCAGGTGCTATGAAAAGCAACGGGTTTCGACAGAGTAACTGCGATCATACATTATTCTTAAAGAAATGAAGAAATCTCATTACCTGTTTGATCATATATGTTGATGACATGATCATAACGGGAAGTGAAAAAGAGGAGATGGAATGCTTGAAGAAAAATTTGTTCTTGGAATTTGAAATGAAAGATCTAGGTGCCCTGAAGTTCTTCTTAGGTATTGAGGTTCTTAGATCAGCTCAGTGAATCTTCATCTGCCAAAAACAATACAACTTAGACCTTCTTGCTGAAATAGGGATGCTAAACTGCAAGCCAAGTGAAACACCTATTGCAGTCAATCACATATTATAGATTGTCGAGGGAGCAATGATGGCCGACCAAGGATAATATCAACATCTCGTAGGAAAACTTATTTACCTTTCTCATACCAGACCTGATATTGCCTACGCCGTCAGAGTGGTTAGCCAATTCATGCACAAACTGCAAATCGATCATATGGAAGCTGCCCTCCGAATTATCCGATGTCTTAAAGGCACGTTCGAATATGGATTGTGGTTTAAAAAAATGGGAGCTTAGGAATACATGGATACATCGATGCTGATTGGGTTGGTAACCCCGTGGATAGAAGATCTACCTCAGGATACTTCACGTTTATTTGAGATAATTTGGTTACTTGGAGAAGCAAAAAACAGAAGGTAGTGGCACTCTCCAGTGCAGAGGCCGAGTTCAGAGGAATCAAGAGTGATTTGACCGTATGGTTAAGGAGGTTACTATCTGAAATTGGTTTTTCTTCCAAATCAAGCATGTCGGCTGTTTTGGAAATTGGTTTTTCTTCCAAATCAAGCATGTCAGTTGTTTTGTGATAATAAAGCAGCTATCATCATATCTGAAAATTTCGTCCAACGATCGAACAAAACATGTGGAGGTAGATCGTCATTTCATCAAAGAAAAGATGGAAGCTGGGATCATGAGCTACCAATTATTTGATCAGAGAATCAACTTGCTGACATTCTGACTAAAGCAGTAGATTCGAGAAGTTTTGCCAACAGTACTAGACAAGTTGAGTATCGGAGATTCCGTCACTCAACTTGAGGGGGAGTGTCAACAATCAAGGGATGAAATCCCCACCAAAAATAGATCTTTAAAACATGCAAATCAAATCAGAGAAAATTAGTCTATTGATTTGGTCTTGATTTAATCTTCTTTCCTTTTGTTTTAATCCGTACTCTATTAATATGGTTTCCTCTTGACCGATTGGATCATTCAGAACAGTAATAATACAAAAATCAATTTCTCTGTCATGAAACTCTCTATTTTCATCCTTAAATTCTATAGTTTTAACAAGAATATATCCAAGCCGACACAAGCTGTTTGTACTAATGATTAGAATATTTCATGGTACACAACATGTAAAATAGGATTATCTAAATGAATTTAGGGTATTGGATAGTATTTGATAAGCCCAAAATTTTATTAGGTATTTTATTGATTGTCTGATATTTTCATTATTTGAGTACGAGACCAATAATAAATTGATAAATTTGAAATTTTAGATTTGGATATTACTCGTTATTTATAAAGTTAATGATTTATTTTGTATTATAATGTACCATATTAAAAGAATTTTAATATTTTATATTAAAATTATGTATAAATATATATATATATATATTATAAATTTGTCTAACTAAACCTTACGTGAATAAAATTGTCATCCTTATTCTCTTCTTATGCTACTCAACACAACTTCCTTTTTAATTTTTTTTATTTAATTGAAAATTATTGAATAGTTGAAGTTAAAAAAACTCTTCTTTATTCATGGAGAGTAAATAATCACACAATTGATCATGCATGTTTTTTATACATTGCAGGGGTTCTTGCAAAGGTGAGATCTAAGTAATGGCGAGATCATGATCTCCATGGTAATGCATTGTATTGTGATTAAAAATAACATTTTTATATGTTCATGTTTAATATAGTAAACTATTTCCATACTTTTAAGTGTTTTTTTGTTATAAATAATATTTTATGTGTACATTACTCTTATAGTATTTGTGTATTTGTTATTTAAATATATCTTTGTAAAGTGAACCACTGTATATATAAGAATAAATTAAGTTATAGGGTTTATAGACCCTACAGTTTTTCATCTGACATCTCCTACAGTTTCTCATTCTCTGTTCTTCCTCTTCCATTCATCTTCAACAATTTGATGTCATCAAACACTATTCATTATGATCAAACCAATACGATAATACTTATTTTATTAATAGACTTAATATTCGTTCATAAATACTAACTCATAGACTTGTTTATTATAGATTCATAATTGTTTCAAACATGCATGTTAGAATTCTATATACTTGTACTCGTCTTAAAATTTATTAAAAAATATTATTGTACTCATTCTCGTCCCATAAACTACTCATTTGTCTAAAAAGTACGTAAAATAGTACACGTTAGTTATTTTAATTTATTTATATATACATACGTGTACCTAATTCAAATTCATGTATCATATCTCAATCAATTGGTTCTCATCCGAAACCTATATAATAATATGTACTATAAATTCAAATATTATAATAATAAGTGATAAATGAGAAAAATCTTAAGCATCCATTTTAATAAATCAATAGTTGTGATTTTCTCTACAAATTAACTTCCACATTTTCAAAATAATAAAAAAATATTTAAAGTTACTAAAATAGATATAATGATGGCTTAGATTAATTTTCATTTCTCACACTTGATTTTTTTTCTTCATATAACATAATTGTTGGGAACCCTTTGTAATAAGTTTTGATGATGGTTATCAAAACACACACTTAGAATTTACATAAGTGTTCACCAGCACAGAACGTAGTATGTTCTGTGTATGAGAATTGATATGATCTGTAAAGATGTTAAGATCTGTTTTATGATCTGTCTATAGGAGATCTACTTAGACAACTTTTATTTTCATATGTTAGTTAACAGATCACAATGTAAAGGAACAGATCGTGAATCACGATCTGGTTCTAACTCGATTTGTTATAGACTTAGTGTTTTCTAAGATGCTACAATGTAAAGAGAACGCAACGTGATTCACGATCTGGTGTTAGGGTTTGTATATCTCGAAGCATGTTTTATGCTTAGAGATGTATCAAACATGTTTTCAGTTCTATTTAAATGAGAATAAATATTTCTATCATTGATTTGTTATTATTATCTTTATATATTGAATTGCAAACGAGTCCTTACTACAATTGTAGACTGTGTGGTGGATCGATGATCACATAAGGTAACACATTCGGGTCCTTTGTAGTATAAAGCTCACAGTCTAGACAGACTTGGATAGTCCAGTCGATAAAGATTGAGGTATCATTTGACGCGAGAGCTGACCTTAGTCCGCAGAATGATATCGGTATGTATAATCTGATACACATGCTTTGCGTATACATATTGAGAGTGTTGGTCCGGAATGAGCAGCTATTGGTGTATGGGGGGGGGGGGGGGAAAACACCAATGTATACTATTTTTCTTTTTATTATCAAGTAAATCAGATACAGGACGAGTGATCAAACAACACAGAAAGTTGGCGATCTGTGTGTTCAGGTTCTGTGTTTTATAAACACAGAACATGATCCAGATAAGTTATGTTTAAGTATTCTGTTCTCACAGAAGATGAGAGACATAATGTGCAGCATATGGTGATTAATCTGTTGCTCAATTAATGAAAACCCTTTTGTTTAAACCTAGTGTTCTTTAGATGTTTGTTTACAGATTATACACTAAATTAGAATATATATGATATAATAAAAGTGCAGAATGTAAGTCTGGAAAGAAATTGAACACAGTTTTTAACATGGTTCGGGAAACACCCCTACGTCCACGAACTATCAATCTCGATAGTAATTCACTAACTTGTGAAAAATCTTCTCGCTTATTTAGAATGGCAGAGAACCAATCACTACAACAAATCCTAACTTGATTTGAGCAATGCACGAATAAGGTCGTGACCTTTAACTTACTGGGTTTACAAAGATGAATGTTCTTCCAAAAGCTTGAAGGCTAGAGGAAGACTAGAACTAAAATTATAGTTTTGTGTAACTTAATACAATTTAGTTCTACGTGGGATGTGTTCTAGCATAAGATATCTTCTATAAATGCTAAGAACAAAGGATTCTAATTTGCAGAAAAGCTAAGTGAAGTGTAGTGGTTTATCTCTTTGAATGCCTAAATACTTCGTAAGCTTGAAAGTTCTGCAGAGTTTAAGCGATTGGAATCCGGTTGTTAATGTAGAATCCTTGAAGGAGTATTTATAGTGTTTGATTCAAGAACTAGTCGTTGGAATGCTTTTCGTGCACGAACTAGCCGTTGAATTGTACTCCTTGTCAGAGATGACTCCTTTGTTACCATTTAAGGTATGGCTCCATTTCCCAGTATTCAAATTCCTTTACGAGAATAACTATATGAGAATGAAGTCTACATGGCACCAAAGTGTACTAAGGAACAAATGATCCATTTAGGCAGAACATCTATCCTTAAGCATGTCACATATCACCCCATGATCTGTGTGCTGAACATATCACTTCAAGATGTGTTAAATCACCTTCTGTGATTTAGGATACTTCATGTTAGAAAATATCTGGACATAACGTTTCCTACGTTCTTTGTTATTAATAGAATGACTCCTTCATTTCGTGTCTTGTATGCAGCTCCAGAACTTAGTCTAAGTTGAGGCTCTATAGATACAGAAAATGACTCAAATTTTATTTTTTACATTTCACCATCTCATAGAATCACCAAGTCTATTACAGATTATGTTAGGACCAGAACGTGACTCACGTTCTATTCCTTTACATGTTAATCTGTAATCTAACAAAGAAGTAAAACTTAAGTCTAAGTTGATCTCCTATAGACAGATCTTAATATCTTTACAAAACTAGATCAACTCCACACACAGAACATGCTACGTTATGTGTTGGTAAAACACTTAAGTAAAGTCTAAGTGTGTATTTCGATAATCATCATCAAAACTATTACACGGGGTTCCCAATAATTTTTTCCTTTTTGATGATGTCGAAACCACACTTTACAGAGAGTTCCTATGCAGAAAGGATTAACAAAAGCAACAAAATATATAAGTTAAGTAAAACATGCAAACAGATAACTGTTATTGTAAATAATAGGAAGCAAAAAAGTAAATGGGCAAAGCCTGGACAAAGAGAGATTGACGCCAGGGTGCAAACGGTGAAATCTATTTTTCATTAGATTAGTTATTTGAGTGTTACAAAAATTACATCAAACAGGGCAAAATAAGTTAAAAACAAATCATAACAAAATATATTTCTATCTAAATTCTGCTCCATTTATCTGCTCACCCTCTTCTGTGTTGCCTCCATTTCTTTCTTCTGCTCTTCTTCGGTTTTCAATCCATACTTGGCAAAGATGTCGTCATTGATGATTTTGTAGGTCTGCTCCTTCATGGTCATCCCACATCCATAATAAGTTGTTGTACGATGGGATGAATGCCATGTCAGGAAATCTTCCCCCTGGAAGCATGGGTGGATGAAAGATTTTTCTTGGTGGTGGAGTAAGTATGATGTTGTTTGCTGCTGCTGCTTGCCTATGTTCTGCAGAGACCTTCTGGTCGTAGAATTTATCAAGATAATACTTGGAGGCGTCCTTATCACTGATCTTGGCCAATTGTGCGTTCAAATGATTCAAGAAATAGTATTCTTCAATAAAACACTCCTTTATTATGTCCCAAAGCTCCAGCAAGTGTTGAGGAACCCATTTGTCATAGGCCGTCATGTTTGAAGATCTGAATCTGGGCTTGACAAATCTCTTGTTGTTCATCGACATAGCATAGTCAATCCTTCTCCTGTCTCAGAATGGGCTTCTGCACGCTATTTAGCTCTCTCAATCCTCAACCATTCCTGCCTTTTTAGCTCAGTCTTTGTTTCGAGAAATGTCTGCCTTTGTGCCGCCGATACTTCATCAGTTACCACAGCATCAAGAGGATTTTGTGCGTTTTCAGTTGTTGTCCTCATCTGTTCTTCGAGTTGTGCTTCTTGTAATGTTTTCTGTTCTTGATTCAAGATTTCTTGTGTTGATTGAATCATAGCTTGTCCTGCTACTGTGAGAGCCAGATCAGCAAATGGTATTTGGACAAGGTTGGTAGCAGGTGCTTTCTCTGTCATTATCCTTTGACCACCAGAAGCCACGGATACGAATGAAGCACCAGGTTGGTTGTGCTTTGTTGTGGGTCCTCGCGCTTCTGGCTGGCGTTTCTTCTTCTCCTTCCCTTCCTTAGAAATTCATGTGGATATGATCTGTGGGGGAATTGCTGCTCCTGCTGGGACATCCTTCGCTTGAATTCGAATCACATTCTACTCTTTTTCTTTCTCTATTGCGGCTTGTGTTCTGGTTCTGGCTTTCTAATTTTGTGGTTCAACTCCTTGAGTAATCACTTTCTCCTTCTCTTTTCCTTTCACTGCTTTCTTCACTTCCTTTCCAATTATTTTCCCCTTTTCGACAGCATAAAAAAGACGTGTTGTAGCAGTATTGAATGATTGAATTCGTCCTTAAACTTTTTGAATTCATCATCCGTGTCCATCTTGTGGGTTAACAGAACGGTGATGTTTTGGTCCATCTCCTTGTGTTTCTTGTCGTGGTTAGAGTTAGCAATGGCTAAATCCTTTGTATGTGCTTCTGTTGACTCCTGGACGCTTTCAAACATGCCCTTAATCTCTTCCACTTCATCTTCACTTGCAAAATTAAGCTCTTTTGCAGCAAGTCGAACTAATATCTTCACCTCGGTTTCAAATCATGTCATTTCAAAATTTGTAATCTGCTTGGACACTTCTTTGGATGCATTGACTATAACTCCCTCCACATGGTCCTTAACCAGTTTCTGCAGCTCCTCAATTTGTGCCTTCTGTGTTTCAAGTTGTGCACGCAGATCGGCAATCTCTTTGTTTTGAACTTCTTGTGCATCCTTCTGGTCAGTGACTCTCTTGTTGGTGAGAGAAATAATACGACTATGGGTCTGGGCACCCAAGTGATGTAAAACTTGTGTTTTGAGCATCCAAATCGATCTGTGCAAGATTAGAGATGTCCTCGCAAACTTGGCTATGAACTATCTGCTTCACGTTCTGATAAGTGACTTGTGGTGGAGAAAAGTTGAATAGTTCTGTGACTGAGAAATGTTTGTATCCTGGTGGAGTTGTGCCTGGAGTAAAAACATAATCTGAGATAACATCTTCATGAAGAGGGCCTTGAATTCCCTTCTTCGTACTCTTCTTGGACATAACGGGGCCTACTTGAAGTAGAGGTATGATGGAAGTTGGTGGAGAGTCGATCATAATTTCTTCATCGACTGGTTCACTATCTGATACTTCCATGTTAGCTTATGGGGGAACATAAGATGATGCTTCAAGGAACGGGCCGGCACGGTGGAACAGTTCCTCCTCAGACTTGTAAAATGAGCTTAAGTCTACATGCAGCTCCTCTGCTTCCAATCGCATTCTGGTCAGCACCAGAACACGAAAATCCGAGCCCAAATAATGAAGATTCATGAATGAGAAATAACTCATGAGATCTCTTTCTTGTATCTTCATCTCCTCCAGCGTCACCACTTTCAAAACTGCATCGAGCGTGTAATATGGGTTGTCCCCGATGTTCAAATATGTGTGTAGTCTGATAACCATTGCATGTGTTGTAGGTGTGAGTTGGATCCTTGGAAGCAGATCAGCAATTTCATCAGCTACAGTCTCCTTGATCTGCTCCAATACTATCTGTGCATCCCGTAGCACATGATCTGATCTTTCTGCTTCTTCTGCAACATGGAAGTCGACGTTCTCTGCAGACATCAATTGTTGAAGTGGTTGGGGATCTGAGTGTTGTGACTGCTGTTCTGGTGACTGAATTTGGGCCTCTTGCTGTAGTGGTTGTGTTGCTGAGTTAGCACAGGATCTGAGTTGGAGTTGAGAATCAAACTCCTCTTTTGATTCTGATGGTATGGATACTTGTGGAATCATTTTCCTGTACGCTTGCAATTCAAGCTATGTGTCGGTTGAAGTTGCTTCATCATCGGTCTCATCCGCCAAATGCAGATCGAGCACCAAATCTTTTTTCTTCTTCCCCTTAGCAGGTGCTGCATGCTTCTTCTTGGGAGTCACATCCTTGACTTTCATTGTTGTCGGTCCCTTAGGCACCGTAACCTTTCTCTTCGTTCCTGTTGTAGTTGTTGTTGCTGCCTTTGGTTTTGCCTTGCCGATATGTGGTTCCTCCTAAGTTGGATTGGAATGTCCAACTTCCAACAACTATTTTTACAGAATGGAGTCAGCTTTGGCGAAGGTCTGTGTTGTAAGACCCAAAATCTTCTTCATTTGCAGCTGGTCCTTGGACATCAAAACCATCGCGTTGAAAGGTTATGTGTCCTTCCATGGGTTTGGAATGGCGTGTTCGATGATGTAAGACAATTTGTTGGCGAAGCGAAGTGGTCTCTGTGTTGACACTCATACTGCTTTTCCTTCCTCGCAGGATATCCTTACCAGCTTCTGCTCTTCGCAGATAAACAAAATAGCGGCCCAATTGACCTTCTTCTGCAACAATACAACGCATAAGATTCTTATCTTGAGCGGCGTTATTTGGTCATATGATCCACTGTGCCCCAAAAATACCTTCTGGATGAAATCAATTAGCAGTCTGTGAACAGGTCGTATTCCTATGAAACATCTTGTTATCCCATTTAAAGGGGATAACAACAACTTTCTCAATCACCTCATGTATCTCCTCATCAAGAATGGTGAAGATGTTAATGTCATCGAAGTTCTTCAAGCCATACGCGTTAAGTATCATGTCATATACAGAACGCACTTCGTCTTTCTCCTTGCCGGGTTCTGTGTGAAGGCACACAAAAGGTATATCATCATGTACCTCCCACTTAAGGTAGGCAAAAGCAAACTGCCTCGGGAGCTGTCTCGTTGGTATTCTGGTAAGCATTTTGTGGAAACTTATCAAATGAAATCAAAACTTCATAAGTTCTGGGTTTCTCTAACATAACAAAGAACACATCTTAAGCATTTAAACATATATTGCAATTCATGATAAGATAGACAGAATGTTAAAACACAGTTTTATAGCATATATCCTAAACATAAGCATCTATCAGTACATAAATGCATAATATGAAGAACATTATAACATGTTTTGCACATAAACATTCCAAAACAAGAATGGATGAAAACCTTTGCTTTTCTTTATCATTTCAAACATGGGGTTCACTACTTTGAATCCATAGGATTCTAACACAATGAAGTGTTCGTAAGTAAGCCTATCTTTAATGATTTTTATCATTTGAATGCCCGTAAGATGGGTGGGGATTGGCTTTGAACAATGATTGTTGTCCAGAAATTGAAGCCAATTTCAAAAAGAGTTTGAAGATAAGGAAAGATTTTACGGATGGTTTTGGAAAGATTTCTGATGCAAAATGGAGTGAGAGCGATGGAAGATGATACGAAAAGATGAAAAGGATTTTGAATGCGTAAAGATGAAAAAGCGATGCAGTTAAGGTTATATAGCATATAAATGAACGGTTAAGATCACAGAAGACGAAAAGTAAATATCGAATGGTTTGGATCACTCCCTATTTCTGCTTTTTCCCACCTAAGACAGTTGTGTCCCACTTTTCATCCAACGTGGCAGCGCGTGAAATACACCTCCGATGATTGAGTTTAAGCGGCGCTTAAAACACACGATCTGTATCTAGTCTTGACTTAGGAGTCCAAGTTTGCCACACAACATCTTGAATCTATCTTTTGTCAGTGCTTTAGTTAACAAGTCCTCCCTTTGCACATCCATGTGATCTTCACGATCTGCACGTTCTTTTTCTCCACATGATCTCTTATAAAGTGATGTCTCACATCTACATGTTTGCATCTAGTGTGGAGAACAGGATTATGTGTGATAGCGACGGTTCTTGAGCTGTCACAGAGGCACGTTCTGGACGAATACTTTGTAGTCTCTGAGTTGTTGCCTTAGCCACAAAATCTGTGCACAATAGTTGCCAGCGGCCATATACTCATCTTCTATTGTAGATGTTACCACAGAAGTCTGCTTCTTGGAGAACCATGAGATTAACTTGCTACCAAGAAATTGACACGTTCCAGAAGTTGACTTTCTGTCTAGTTTGCAACCTGCATAATCTATATCTGAGTAGCTAGTTAGTTCATAGTTATCATCACAAGTTTACCACAAACCTAGATTTGCAGTGCCTTCGAGATAACGAAGAATACTCTTAGCATCTTCCATGTGTGATTCCTTAAGATTGACTTGATATCTAGCACAAACTCCAACTGCAAAAGTAATGTCAGGACGGCTAGCTGTTAAATAAAGTAAAGAACCAATGATATCCATGTACCGTGTTATATTGGTTGGTTTCCCTTCTGTATCTGGGCAACTGGCCATTGATCTACATTGGAATCTTAACAGGCTTGTTGTCTTTGACTCCAAACATCTCAATTAGCTTCTTCACATACTTGTTTTGATTAATGAAGATGTCTGCGGTGATTTCTTGACCTGAAGTTCTAAAAAGAAATTCATTTCACCCATCATAGACATTTTATATTTATGCTTCATTAATTCAGAAAATTTATCACATAAGTATGGAGATTTGGACCTAAATATTATGTGATCAACATAAATTTGTACTATGAGTATGTAGTTCTGCACTTTGATGGTGAATAGCATTTTATCCACAGAACCACGCTTGAAGCCAGATTTTAGCAGAAATGCTGACAGTGTCTCATACCACGCTCTGGGAGCTTGTTTAAGTAAACTGCTTTGCCAGTCTATAAACCTTGTTGTCATTTGCTTCTTCAAACCCAGGTGGTTGTTTCACATAGACTTCTTCTTCGAGTATTCCATCGAGGAATGCACTTCTGACGTCCATCATGAACACCTTGAATCTCTGAAACGCAACATACACCAGGAAAAGTCGAATTACTTCAAGTCATGCAACCGGTGCGAATATTTCATCGAAATCAATTCCTTCTTGTTAACATTAGCATTTGGCAACCAATCTCGCTTTATTTTTGACCACCTCGCCTACTGCATCTCTCTTGTTCTTGAAGATCCACTTGACACCAATGACTCCTTGATGAGTTGGATGATCAACCCGATACACACTTCATTTCTCTTGAACTCATTGAGCTCTTCTTGCCTGGCCTGTGTCCAATCTGCATCGTTCAGAGCTTCATTAATGTCTCGTGGTTCTGAGTGGGAGAGATAGCAACTGAGCAAGGCTCTTTCTCCATGCATTCTTCTGGTCTTAACACCATCTTCTGGGTTCCCAACAACTAGTTATAATGCGTGAACATCAATTTTGCGTCAAGTCATTTCTTCCTCAAACACTTCAGGCTCAATCTCAGTCATTGGTTCATCAAATTCAGAATGTTCTGTAGAAGGTGTAGAGAAAGGGTTATAAAAAATGTCATTATTAAGATCGAGGTTACCCAGTTTTTCTGCCAACGAGTCTAGGTTGATATTTTCTGCTTGATCTGCTTTTGTAGGTTCAACTTGTGCAGTTTATGCAGTTGGTTCAGCAAGTTGCAAATCAACAGAATTTGTGTTAGGGACAGCTTCTATGCACGCTGGTTCCTCTTCTGCAGCTGGTGGAGCTATATGCTTGTGTTCTGTGGGCTCTGGAATAGAATGCACATCTTTTGTTCCCCCTTGATTTGAGCATTCTTCTTCTGTAGTCTGTTCTGCTTCTTCATCTTCTGTTGGGATCCATCTAAGAATATCATCCACGATCTGGGATGTAGAACTCCTCAATCTGTGTGCATCTTTCGTGTTTGCCTCTTTTGTGAACCTGTGGAAATTAACAGATTCATAAAACACAACATGAGGTGTTACCTCCAAAACATGGGTGTTCTTATTCAAAACTCGATAAGCTTTGTTGATCTTTGAATATCCTAGAAATATTCCTGGATCTACTTTGCTATCAAAAGTTAACTGAGATTTACTGTTATTATGGATGTAACTCTTACAACCAAAAGCACGAAAATATTTGATTCGAGGTTTCCTGTTATTCCATAGTTCGTATGGAGTTTTCCTTTGACGAGTAGTGACCGCTGATCTGTTCTGGGTATAGCATGTTGTGTTGACTGCTTCTGCCCAAAACTTCTTCAGTAGATTTGTCTCATTAAGAATAGTCATAGCTACTTCCTTCAACGATCTGTTGTGACGTTCCACCATGTCGTTCTGTTATGGTGTGCGAGCAGCTGGGGTCTGGTAAACTATTCTCATCTTTAAGCAGTAATTGTCAATCATCTGGTTCAGAAATTATGTCCCACGATCTGATCTAATTAATAGAATGCTTGTCTCCTTTTGAGTTGTGAGCTGGGTGAGCAATTCAGGTAGCTTCTCCAGTGTCTTGTTCTACTTATATAGAAAGACTACCCAAATGAATCTAGAAAAATCATGAATAACAACAAGGGTGTACTTTCTACAGTTTATACTCAGGGGAGTGACTGGACCAAATAGATCCATGTGAAGAAGCAACATAATTCGACTAGTTGAATATGCAACTTTGATGGGAAATGATGCTCTAGTTTGTTTCTCTACTTGGCACACATCACAAATGTGATTAATGTCAAAGACTTGATCTGGTAGTCCCTCAATCATCTTATCTCTTGCTAATTTGTTGATGGTTTTGAAGTTCAAGTGGCTCAACCTCTTGTGCCACAGCCAGCTGAGTTCTATGGTGGTCTTTGTTACTGACGAGCCCGTTTTTCGTGCTCTTTTATGTCTTGTCTTAGTTCTAGATCAAGTGATTTTCCTTTGTTTTATGTCTGGGAGGACACGAGTCTGGGGTGGCAGAATACAGGTCAAGGCTAGAGGTCATATCAAGAAAGAGGCAAGTTTCATGATGTACCTTGGACAATCTGAAGCTCAAGACAATGTACCGCTCGAGATCACGCTGTAGCCATTGGGAGCAAGGAGAACAACAAGGCCAAGAAGAGAAGGAAGATAGAAGCAGCTGAGAGCAGAAGACGACGGGTAAGGAGCTGGGATTCGTGGCGGATTTCTTTCTTTACGCGGAAAATGAAAAAGATCTCCCTTTCCTTCCACCGAATATTTGGAGGATTGGGAGTATCTCCTTTATGCGGAAAATCTCATCGGGGAAGGAATGTCTAGCCATGAACCCTAACCGCTCCTAACGCCAAGCCCAGGCCCATAAGACCCTATATATATCCATGCTTTGAATCAGAGACACACACAGTGTAAGAAGCACACACGCAATAGAGCTGAGGGACGACGCTCAACTGCTCTTTCTCTTAGTTTGGCCATATTTATATGAGTGATTAAGAGGAAAGAAACAAGTCCTATGGGCAAACTTAATATTTATTTTTTGTTCATGCTTTCGGTCTTGCTTAGAGTTGGTCCTGGCAAGAGGATATTTTGATAACTCGTACTTTTGCTATTTCAGTTCAAGTATGTTTTTCTTTATTTCATTTGTGTTCTATACATTCAGTATGAGTAGCTAGGTTTATTAACTTGGCTTGGAAAAGATTAATTGAGTCAAAGCTTATAGCGTCTTGAGAGGTCTAAACGTACTTATAGCTGTATTGGCGTGTTCCTAAAACGCTGGATCTGAATCCTACACATCTTGATCAAGTCATTGGTGTTGTATGGCCAGTACCAGTCTTGGGCAAGATCACGTTACCACTGTGAAATGGAAACTCCAAGTGTTAGTGACTTCATGGTTTCCAGTCAGAGTGATTAGCATGGTGATGTAGGTGGGAACGCCATAGGACGGGCGTCTGAGATGGCGTGCCCATGGTTGCACAGTCCCGCTAATGATTATTTGGGTATGCTGGAGTAGGCTTGGCCCAAGAGCAATCTTGGGCAAAGGGGTTAAGGGAGTGAGTAACACTTACCTTCTGGGCTGAAAAGGTATGCTGGGCGAGGCTTAAGTGGCTACGTGATGAGTAAAAAGAGGGTTGCCTGAGTGATGCATTTGGGTGGTAGGAGTAAAACTTCATTTTTATGCTCGCCTTTAACCAATGACATGTGAATACAACGAATAGGTTTGTACCGATGATCAAGACATAAGTCCAGACTCAAGGATTCTAACCCAAGTCAAGTTGGTTTCTTATTTACTATCTTTGTTGTTTTCTTTTGAGTTATTTATATTTCAGCATTTTACTTTCTGCTTGATTACAACTTCTTGTCCAAGGAAAGAACGGACTCGAAACCCAAATTGTGACATTAAGAGAGGAATCCACCAACTCCTTGTGGGATCGACCCCCTGTAT
This sequence comes from Leonotis leonurus, assembly GCA_026898415.1. NCBI lineage: Eukaryota > Viridiplantae > Streptophyta > Magnoliopsida > Lamiales > Lamiaceae > Leonotis > Leonotis leonurus. Next base: position 261,384 of record JAPKLX010000263.1, read on the forward strand.
TTGCCACTAGCAGAACCTAGTGAAGAGTATAGGTATTATAAATTTATCTTGACCAGAGTAATAACGCCTAAGCTCCGTCAGTTACCAAGCATGTCTCTTGTTCTGTATTCTACTGAACAATACATCTTGTCCTGTAAAATTCCGGTAAAGAGTGTAGCTCTTTACTAATTCTTAACCACACACATGTTAGCTGTAAAAAAAACTTATTTTCCAGAAGCACAAAATTGGCTAACATAAAACAAATTGTGTTTAAGATCATCCACAAATGAAACATTATTTACCATGGTATTACCAAGTACAAGGTCTCCATAACCTTTAGTGTAACCTTTGGTGTTTCCTCCAAATGTCACAGTTGGTCCATTGCGTTCCGTGTAGTTGGATAGCTTCTCTCGATCACAAGTCATGTGCATCGAGCATCCGCAATCGATGATCCAGAAAACACCTCCAACAACGATGCTTCTCCTATGGTTTCTCCCTCCCTGCAATTAACAATACTTAGCAACCAATTGTGGAAACGGGTGCTTTGTTAGTAGCAAAAGTTCCAACTGGGACCCATAAATGATATGAAAAGAAAGAGTTAGAGTTAGATTTGATATGTCGGCCCCTGAAGTCGACATAGATCTGTCCCTTCTCAGTCTCCTTATGTGCTTTGTTCTGCTTGGATGGAGTAACCTTCTTTTGTTCTTATCGCTGCTTAGGTTGTTCTATTTTGTTGTATGTTATGCTGTCTTGAAACCTTGTTCTCTCTGTGGAGCTGTTGTTCTGGAAGTAGAGGTTTCTTTCTGCACGAAAGTTATCTTATTCTTGTACCCAATACCTTGCTTCCCATTAAAAAGCCTAGCAGGTTCTGGTTGCCTCCTGCTTTTCTGTTTGATGAGAATTGCTTGGGGCTGCTTGGTTGGGTTCTGCAGCTTTACAATCTGGTCGAGCTGGGCCTTCCTGTTCTGTTCTGTAATCTTACCTTTGCCCTTCCCTTGAGCTTTGAAAAATTCTTTCGTGGTTGCAGGCTTATCTTCTGTGTATCGTATACCTTTAAAGTCAGCCTTCTTCTGTTGTTCAGTGATGTAATCTCTCATCATATCACCGTTTTTGTGGAATTTGTTGATATACTTCTTCTCTTCTTCAGCTTTCTTTGACAGTACATCATATCTTGCAAGGAGATCGTTGATTTTGACATTAAGAGTAATGATCTCCTCATCCTTTTTTGAGATCTGTTTAAACATATCCAGCTCGCGTTTTGTGAAGGCTTTGCTAACTTCCTTCATCTAGATGAAAGATTCTTCCATATAGTCATTCCTCTTGAGCAAGCTCTCTACCATTTCTCGAAGCCTCTTGCAATCTTCGAGAGTCTGTAGGAATTCTTTAAATGATATACTTTCTGGGGGTTCTTCATCCTCATTTTCTTGAGCTGCTTCATCTTCATTTGCAATCATATATAGGTAAGTTAGATATATTAGATGAACGTAGATTTACCTCGAATTAATCTAATCCATTGTCCATCCTAACGTAGCATTCTCCATCAACTTCTATAAATATTTCTTGCGCGAAGAGAGCTTCGTCATTGTCCGATGTAGAATCAGAGAAGTTCCTGCTTGATCATGCCACTTGTTATTCAACAATCATTGTCTTCCTTTGTTTCTTGAGCTTTTTGTCACGTTTAGCTCTTAGCTCTTCAAGTTCTGATCGGCTGAGTTCTGGACAACCGGTCTTGAAGTGTCCTTTCCTGTTGCATCCAAAACACGTGACATCATCAAGATTGACCCTTGAAATATTGGATGATTTTACCTGATCATTCTTGTCAGTCTTGTCATTTTGTGGTCTGCTGAAATTCTGTTTGTTGTCCTTGTAGAATTTTCTATATTTGTTTGTTCTGGATTCTAGTTTTTCCGGTCTCTTTGTCATCATGGCAAAGTCCAATGAATATTTGTCATTCCCTATGGAATTTTTAGGGTTTTTTGTTTGCTTGCTTTGAAAGGAACCTCATTTTCTTTCTTTTGCTTCTCTTGTTGTTTGCTGGTAGAAGCTTTTGTAGCTTCCTGTATCCTACCCACTTCAAACTCATTACTCGTGAGGGCATTAAATAATTCCTTAGAATTCATAATATTGAAATCTGGGCGCATGGGATAAATGCAGAATAAATATGTCAGTTAGGTGGCAGAGCGTGAATGACCCTAAAGTTCAACTCCCTTTGAGTATATTTACTCTTGTTGACTGTGAAGATCTCTAGAGTGATCTTTGTAAATCTGATTTTCATATGTTCAATGCTTTCTGATGGAATCATCTTGAATTCTTCGAACTTGGTGCATGCTTGAGACAACTTGTTCTCTAGCATTTCCTCAAAACTGATGCATAAAGCTTTGAGAGAATCACACATCTCTTTTGCAGTCTTTAGATCTTTGATGGTGGCTAGGTAGATCCCTTTGACTGTGCTTGAGATCAACCCTTTAGCACAGTTGTCTCGACTAACTTCTTTCCGTTCTTCTGTGGTGTAGTCTCTAGGGTTTTTCAAAACCTTTTCATAGACCACCTCAACTTCTATTCTTTTTTCTCCTTCGATCGAGACTTTCATTGCATCGTATATTGGAGTGGGTCAATTCTCAATCACATCCCACATTAGGATGTGGTGTGCTTCAAGGCACATCTTGATTCTGAAGCTCAAGTCCTTGTATCCTTGAATGGAGAATTCTTCACAAGATCTAACGACATTGGAATCCATTGTAACAAACGGTTAGTAAATGAGATGATGTGTATGATGGGTTTTCAAAAGATCTACCAAGAATGACCAAAAATTATGAAATCTGGTGAAACAGATATAGTGATCAAATTAGATACACTGCTTTGATATCACTTGTTGGTCCCGAATGAGCAATTATTGGTGTATGGGGGGGGGGGTGAATACACCAATGAATACTATTTTTCATTTCCTTGTCAAGTAAATCAGATATAGAACGAGTGATCATACATCACAAAAAGATGGCGATATGTGTGCTCAAGTTCTGTGTTTTATAAACACAGAAGATGATTCAGATAATCAAGTCATGTTTAAGTGTCTTGTTCTCACAAAAGATGAGAGACATAATGTGCGGAATGTGGTGGTTAAGTAGTTACTCAATTACGAAAAACTCTTTTGTTTAAACCTAGTGTTCTTTAGATGTTTGTTTATAGATTATGCACTAAATCAGAATATAAATGATATAATAAAAGTGCAGAATGTAAGACTATAAAGAAATCGAACACAGTTTTTAACGTGGTTCAGGAAACACCCCTACGTCCACGGACTATCAATCTCGATAGTAATTCACTAACTTTTGAAAAATCTTTTCGCTTATTTAGACTGGAAGAGAACGAGTCACTACAACAAATCCTAACTTGATTTGAACAGTCCACGAATAAATTCGTGACCTTTAGCTTACTGGGTTTACAAAGATGAATGTTCTTCCAAAAGCTTGAAGGTTAGAGGAAGACTAGAACTAAAATTACAGTGATGTGTAACTTAATAAAATTTAATTCTACGTGGGGTGTGTTCTAGCGTAAGATATCTTCTATAAATGCTAAGAACAAAGGATTCTAATTTGCACAAAAGCTAAGTGAAGAGTAGTAGTTTATCGCTTTGAATGCTTGAATACTTCGTAATCTTGAAATTTCTGCAAAGTTTTAGCGCTTGGAATCCGGTTGTTGACGTATAATCCTTGAAGGAGTATTTATAGTGTTTGATTCACGAACTAGCCGTTGGAATGCTTTTTGCGCACGAACTAGTTGTTGAATTGTACTCCTTGTCAGCGATATGTCCTTTATTACCATTTAAGGTATGGCTACATTTCTCAGTATTCAAATTCCTGTACCAGAATAAGTATATGAGACCGAAACCTACGTGGCACCATAGTGTACTAAGGAACAGATGATCCATTTAGGCAGAATATCTATCGTTAAGCATGTCACATATCACTCCATGATAAGTGTGCTAAACAGATCACTCCAGGATCTGTTAAATCACCTTTTGTGATTTTGGATACTTCGTGTTAGATAGTATTTGGACAGAACGTTTCTTACGTTCTGTGTTATTAATAGAATGATTCATTCATTCTGTGTCTTGTATGCAGCTCCAGAACTTAGACTAAGTGGATGCTCTATAGATACAAAACATTTCTTTATATTTCAGCATCTCATAGAATCACCAAGTCTATTACAGATTAAGTTAGGACCAGAACGTGACTCACGTTCTGTTCCTTTTCATGTTAATCTGTAATCTAAGAAATACGTAAAACTTTAAGTCTAAGTTGATCTCCTATAGACAGATCTTAATACAAATCTTAATATCTTTACAAAATTAGATCAACTCCACACACAGAACATGCTACATTCTGTGCTGGTAAAACTCTTAAGTAAAGTGTAAGTGTTTGTTTCGATAACCATCATCAAAACTATTACACGGGGTTCCCAACAGAGAGGTTTCACAGTGAGATAAGTTCTACGTGTTGTTGCTTAGAACGAGATCTTGGAAATTAGTTATTTCTAAATATGTGACGATGAAATTAGCATATGTGCTTGATTAAACGCTGTTTTGATTCATCTTCAATTATGGATTTTTCGTAACCCTGGATAGTGATGTCTTGAGCAGTAGTGGTTGGTTTAGCTAGAAGCACTCGATTGTCAATCACATAAAATCGTGTCTCAGTGACAAGAGTTGATTAAATCCACTTGAGGTGTTCAGAAATGTTTATTGCATAAGTAACCCGGTCGGTTGGACTTTTTTCCATATGTAATAATTAAAGTCTGAACCAGATCACTCCAGAATAAATATATTAATTAATTATGAGTTATCAGCGAACTCAATTAATTAATGCATTTATTTAATTTATGATGAATTTTTGATTTTTATAAGAAAGAGTACATATTATAAACATATAGCAATAGACTGCTGGAAAAAGGGATATGGACCGCCCATGGACCCCCCACGTGTATAGCCAGCGGTCCATTTTCATGCTTATATGATATATGTGATAGCATATCTATATTTAATACGTGAAAAAATATCTTATTCAGTAATCTATATATATATAAAAGCAAAACCATTTTGCCACTTTTTTCCCATTTTACCCTTTCTCTTTTATTTTATTTAGATTAGTGTTTTTTAACTATTCATTTTTATTTTTTCTCATATTATCAATAATTAATTTTATTTAATTTCATAATAAAATTATATTTATTATTTTATTAATTTATTAATTTATATATTTTATGAAATAAATTTTTTTGTTCTTTTTATTATATTTACATTATTATCTTTTGACTTCATATTTTTATTTTCTTTTTTATTAATATTATTAGTAATGAATTTTTTTAATTTTATTATAAAATCATATTTCTTATTTTATTAATTTACATATTTTATGAAATTATATATAATTAATATTTTTATTATATTTACCTTATTGTCTTTTCACTTCTCATTTTTATTTTTCTTAAGTTATGACATTAGAAATGAATAAAAATGTGGATACAAATATAGTTATATCTATATTTCTTAAATTTTCTTTTATTCAAATTATCAATAATAATTTTTTTTAAATTCCATTTAAAGTTTTATTTATTATTTTATAATTAATGAAAAATATGTATATTTTTAGTATATTTATTTTATTGTCTTTTCATTTTTTCATTTTATTTTATCTTAAACTATGACACAATAAATGAATAAAAAAAATATTCAAATATAATTATATTTATTATTTTTTAAGTTTTTTCCATATCATCAATAATTAATTTTCTTTAATTTAATTTATAAAATTATATTCATTATTTTATTCTTTTGATTATAAATATATAATTTATTATCATTAAATATTAGTATTATATATAGTTAATTAGAAATAATACAAATTAATAAATTCATTAAAGAGATAATAATTAGGTAGTGGGAAGTGGGGAAATGAATAGTCTCAATAAATCATTAAATAAATTTGTATTAAATAAATCATTATAAACTTAATAAAATGTAAATAAGAAATATATTTCACATATGTGCAAAAAAAAACTAGTTAAATATTTTGAAGTCGAATTGCAACTTAAAAAAAATTAGAAAATACGTACCCTAAATTAATTAGGTAATCTTCAAATCGAATAATATGTAATAAGCAATTTTTTATGTTTTTGTTACATTAAAAAGAAAAACTAATACTCATTTCGTTTTTTAAAAAGATACATCTTTTGCAAATTTATTACCTTCCACATAAACATCAACTTTCTATTTTTGGATATGGTTTAATGTTTAATAACATTTTTTGTGGGTCTCAATCTCCATTATCATTCTAATCAATTATATTTTAACATTTAATAACACTTTTTTGTGGGTCCTAACACACTACCATTTAAATTAACTACTCCCTCCGTCCACGAAAGTCGTTAACACTTTGACTTGGCACGGGTTTTAATGTAGTATGTTGACTTTGTGGAAAAGTAGAGATAGTGGAGATAGTGAAAATTAAAAAGTAAAAAGTTAGTGGAGTTAGTAAGAGTAAAAGGGTAAAATGATAAAAAGTTAGTGGAATTAGTAAGGGTAAAAGGGTAAAAATGTATGTCCAAAAAAAGAAAGTTTTAAGTGTTAACAACATTGGTGGACGGTCCGAAATGGCAAAACGTTAACGACATTGGTGGACGGAGGGAGTATATTTTAATACTTAATAACATTTTTTGTGAATCTCGGTTTTAATACCACTCAATTCAACTACATTTTGTTAAAATTTGTATCGCATCAAAGATTCAAATGGTATATGTTTTTATAAAACAGATGGAGTATATAATAACCTATTTATAATCTTTAAAAATATAATATGTATGCTTAATACTTATCACATATAATAAGATAACTTTTATTTGGATTGTTTGATTTTATTAAACATTATTAAAATTATCTATATTTTAAAATGATGAAATTATATACTGCAAAAATAATTTCCCGTGCAACTGCACGGGTAAAAATACTAGTTATAGCTTATATCCGAATAGACTTATGTATAATTTTAATTTTTATTTTGTAGATGATGGATTTTCAAATAATAAACGTCAAATTTGGAGGTTATTAGGTTGATTGTAGCTACGTGAATGGACAAGAGCAGATTGCACCGCTTCCGAGAAATGAAATTTCATTTATAATCTTAGAATTTGTATTAACAACATGTTGATGTCGTCGGGGACAGAGTACGAAATGTTTTACTTGTCGGCATCGCGAAGTGGACAAATGATAAAATATCATTTGACAAGTGATGCAAAATTGGTTGGTTTATGCATGAACGTTGCAAGTCTCACTGTATATGTTAGTTATATCAATCAATCTTCGTTTGATATGGGTGGACCATCACAAAGCTCAAATATGAATGATGAACTAGAAAATATTAGAAGGATTGCAGCTTCGTCGGATTGGTTTGGTGAATTTTACCCTGGAGACATGAACTTCGGATCGACGAGTAGAGCCAATGAAATTCCAGACTTGAATGAGGCATATGGATATGGACAGGGACAGGGACAGAGGCAGGGTCAGGGTAAAGATCAGTATCAGAGCCAGGGACAAGAACGTGCAGAGGAACACGGACAGGGACAAAGAAATGTTGATTGTTATGTCGATGATGAGGATGATGACGATGATGATTATGTTCCATCATCAGAGAGCTCCGAATTCGAGGAACAAGCTAATGTGTATTGTTCGAAGGTATAGCTTCTTAACGTCCAATGCAACTGAGAGCTTTAATTGTACACTTTTATGGGCTCGTCGTCTACCTATTTGTGCTTGCATGAGATAGTAAGACTGATTTGTGAGGATTCATTTAGCAAACGACTTATAGCTGCTAACAGGGAAAAACATCCACTTCCAGAAGAGGTAAGACGCAAATTGATGGTCCAAATCGAGAGATCTCATACATACAAAGCACTTCCAGTAGGTGATGATCGATACCAAATTGAAACCAACAATCGATCATTGTTGGTAAACCTTGGAGCGTGGACATGTGAATGCATGGAATTTCAATACGACGGGATCCCGTGTTTTCATGTTATTGCAGCAATTACGTACGTACTTTTTAATTATGTCTTTGAGAATTAATTTAGATTATGTCAGTGAGAATTTATTATAATATTATTATCTGTGCAGGAAATTTGGAAGAACTACAATTGATTTTGTAGCACACCACTACACATCAACATCAGCTGTAGATGCGTATAAAAATGTTATATCTCGAATTCCTCCGAAACAATATTGGAATTTGCCCGACAATATTTCAAGCATTGAGATTTTGCCAAACCAAGGATGAGTAGACGTAGGGGGGGGGGGAGAATCATCGGGCCGTACAAGTAGAAGAGCAAGATGGTGCCCACATTGCAACATAAAAGATCACACAAGTCCCAATTGTCCGAATTTATTCAATGATTAATTTGTAGTATGATTGTATTATCTTTGTATTATGAATGTAGTTTCGAATTAATTCATGTCCTATGATCAGTTAAATTATAAAAATCATAATAAATTGATAATAACTGGAATTTAGGCGAATAAAATTTTAAGATGAACCCCAAGTCTTAAATTTTTATTTTCCAAAAATAAAACACGTAAAATCATTTCAATTCTAATTTTTCCGATTTTTCAAAGTTAGAAAATTGCCCAGATTTTCGTAATAGTTCATAGTTAGCTCAACCATTTTATAAAAATCGTAGTAAATTAAAAATATAACGAAATCAACGGATTCAAATTGAATATTACTCCTAACTCGATGTAGTATTTTATTATATTAACAAGAAAAAAATTCAGATACTAATACAGTACAGAAATGATGAGACAGAAACCGGGCAGAATTCGATATTCACAATTTATAATATTTCACAGTTTGCACAACCATTTTGTAAAAATCGTAGTAAATTGAAAACATAACGAAATTGACTGATTCAAATTGGATATTACTTCTAACTTGATTTAGTATTTTATTATATTAACAAGACCAAAATTCGGATAATCCTACAGTACAAAAATCACGAGATAGAAATCGGGCAGAATCATATATTCAAAGTTTGCAATATTTCACAATTCGCAATATCAAACGGATACTAATACAGTAAAACATATGGTTTAGGAATAATAATCAAATACAAAGAGAGAAAATTCTCTGAGCAACTAATGTACGATACATCTTAACATGGTTGGTTCCCCAGCTTATAGAAGGACTCTCACTAATATGTCGCTCAACGGTCATGCACAGAAAAGGACCATAACTATGATTATCAGTTTGCTTGAATCACTCTGATTCCACTGCAACATTCCACTTAAATCCTGCACCCGTCTCAGACACACCTATCTGTTGATGCTGGTAATAGAACGAGTGTGACATCACAATTGGCAAAAGAAAGAAAATAGGTGTCAATGATCTGTATCTAATTTTCTTTGTATCTTTGTCCAATTTATGCCAACATGAATCGTGCAGAGTCATGATTCAATTGTACATGTCACAAATAATGACCACAAAATGGCCGTTGACAATGCAGGGAAATATAACCTACAAGTTCAACATTGACATATAAAAATAAAAACTTAATAGCATATAAAATTCATATAATTGCATACAACATACACATATATAAAATTAAAAACTTAATAGCATATAATTCATATAATTGCATACAATATTTAATTGCATATAATTCAAAAACATATTGTTGTAGCTGTAATGCCCCGCTCTTTTAACCCCGATCTAACTCGTAATAATTCGTCGGATTAGATGTTCTTGTATTGGAATTATTAAGTCATGACTTTGAAGTTTGTTCTTAGTAACCTAGTACTATTAAAAACTTGCATGAGTTAGAGTTATTAAAGCAAACTCGATTCGGATTTTAACAATTGATTGAAAGTATTACCCTTATAAATAGTCATATAATAATTATTTGAATGTGGATATAATTAATGTGTTAAAAGATAACTAGTAAATGTGAAATAACTTATTGAAATCCTTGGAATATGAACACTTTAAGACTTGGATACAACCACACATGATCAAGTGTGAATTAGGAAATACATATGTATGTATATATATATGTATACACGACAGCACAGTGAAGGAGAAGAAAGATTAAAAACTTTAAGCAATGTAATTTGATAAGAAATAATTCATATATGCTTAGTGGTACAAGTCCCAATCTCATAAAGAAACATAGAAAAGTTTAATAGGGTACACTACATGTTGGTGTAAAAAGGAACATAGAAAAGAGAGTTAAAAGGCTGAGCAGGAGACAGGGGACTGCTGCCAACCTGCCTTAGTTCCCTACTGTCATCCTATCAACCTGCAACAAAGAGACAAATCAGAGAGGTTAGCTGCATTTCATAGCAAGACAAAAAGGGAAGCCTTAAAGCATACAATACAATTAGAGAAAAAGGAAAAGAAAGCAGGGAGTAGCTGGCATACGGGAAGAATAGTAGTATATAGCTCTAGTCTAGACTCTAGGATGAGTACTACAACAAAATCCCAAAACTTTTAAAAAATAAAAAGGGAAGAGGTGAGGCTGCTGCCTCAGCTGCTGCTCGGTCAGAGTAAGACAGCTGGATGGAGAATGCTCCAAAGTAAATAAGACCCTCCTCTGACACCTTGCATAATCTGCAACATAAAAAGGAAAGTATTCAATGCGAATCATATAATACCAATAGGAAAGAGACCAGACCATCAAGCCATTCTATAAATACTTTTCTTCCCAAACTTCCTAAACCTCTAAGTTTTTACAATCACCCTCCACACACACAAAGTTCAGCAAATAAACACTTAGCAAATTGAAGAGGAACTAAGAGAGGAGGTTCTGCACAAGTCAAGCCAAGTATACCACTGTTCTTCAGGTAAAACAAATACTAAAACCTTAACTATTGTTAATGTTTATGCCTCTTGATACTCAGTTGTTTAAAGTTTATCCTTAGACTCAAACTTAGCTTCAAGCTCAAATCTTAAGACCTATACTTAGATGTGGTATAGAACAAACTCAAGTCTTAACAAATCACCGACATATGTTACTGAAGTACCTAATACCTACCTTTACAGTTGATTTCCATTAAGCTAGAACTAAGCAGTACACAGTGAGCTAATTAACTCTTCAACTTTCAAATAATGTACATACCCTTTTGGAACTCAGTAATTCAATATTTATCAATAAGCTCAAACTAAAACTCTCACGCTTTAAGCTCACACTATTTAACTTTAATTTCAGAACCTAAAACTCCAAATTAGGAATTCAATTCAGAACTTAAACCTTGCATATGTACTCAGAACATAGACTGCTTGGAAGCTGCTCAGAATTAGAAATGTGTATACTTTCATATGTGCCTCCTATTTAGAAGAAATTGGAACCTAGCATGTTATTAAGACACACACACTTGATAATTTCAAACTTTATACGGCTCTGACTTTAATCTAGAAGCAGAGTCATCTACCTTTCTAAAAGAACTAAGAACATAACACCTTAGTAACAGAACTTATATGGAAATTTAAGATGCAGATTCGCAGAAATGCTTAAAACATCACACAAAGCTATATTTCCAGATTCATGACATAAACTTAAGGTTTAGGTATTTAAATCAAGAACCTAAGCATGAGTTAGAAGGCAAATCCGGATTTTGAAATCAACTCGCAAATCATAGAAGTTTCAATAATAAAATTTAGAACTACCTAAACCCATATTAAAAACACCCAAACCGCAAAAGAAATAAAGGAGGGAGGCTGGGTCTACCTGAAGGGCGACGGCAACCAGCGAGCTGCCGCCGAGCTTTTCCGTCGAGGAAAGCAGAAGGAGCAGGGTTCCGGGAGGAGCTCCAACGACCAGCCACCCAACCAAGAGAGACAGAAGAGACTAAGTTAGAGAAATTTTAAACAAAAAAAAATTTAAAACATAGGAACGGTAAAGAATTGCCCAGAAAGTAGTTAACATTTAAGCTTAGAGATTTAAAAAAAAGAAAACACCGTATCACCCAGCTCGAGCTCGAATCCCATCCTTCCCCAAACCAAGAGCAGAACACCATCGAGCCACTGAACCTCGACCTAAGCTCCAGCAGAGTTCCAACCCTCCAAATTTCCTAATTGAAACAAACAGAAGTTACTTATACAATTAAAATCTTGTTAAGAATTGAGGCAATAGATTGTAAAAGAAAGAAGAAAAGGAAAGGAGGGAGCTTACCGAGAGTTGGGGAGGAGCTGCGGTGGCGAGGAAATGCTGCCGACGGTAGTACAGTGGCGCTGGCGCAAGACCCCGATGACTGCTGCTCGTCGGTGGTGACGCGGGGCTGAGACGGTGGCGAGGGATAACAGGGGTGCTGCTCGTCGAACTCAGCGGCGAGAGCGGAGAAGGAAGAAAAGCGAGAGCGACGCGATGAAGGAGAAAGAGAGACGCGTGGGGTGTCTTGGGGAGAAGAACGACAGGGTTAGAAGGAAGGAGAGATAGAAGCATTGTGTCTAATTAGGATTAGGACTAAACTTAGGTTAGAAGTGTCTAGAAATGGGCCGGGTTAGACAAGTAAATGGGCCGATACTAAAATCATATGGGCTGGAATAATTTATTTAAAGCTGGGCCAAGGTTCTGGGCTAGATAAATTGGTGACGGGCCTAAATTATTTAAGAATGGGCCAACTAAGCTAATCTACTGGGCTTATGATTATTAAGATTTGGGCCACAACAAAATAAAACCCTTTGGGCTTGAATAAATTATATAATGGGCTCGATGAATTAACAAAGTGGGCTAATTTAATTAACCGAGTGGGCCGAAAATAAATCAAACCTGGGCCCATAAATTAAATGGGTTGTCTAGGATAAATAGAATTCTAATGGGCTAAGGAAGTTAATTAATTAATCATAATTGGGTTAATTGTTCAATTAAGGAACCAAGAATTAAATTATTGGACTATGTCTAAAGATGATATTTCTAATTGAATTTAGAAAATTTAATTTATTTAATTTAATCGTATAAATGATTAAATTATAAATTGTACTTAGAGTGTATTACTATGGTTATTGGTAACCTATAAGATTAACTTAAATATTTTGATCCAAGAATCAAAATAATTCTAGTAAAAGTTTCTCTATGAATTATACCCAACAATTATGTACTTGGGTAAGTAAATAAAATTAAGTAATAAATCATAGGTTGATTTAAGAACTTCACGACACCTTTAGACTAAGATACTCGAATATTAGTAGAGTTAAGACTCGAGAATAATTCTCGAAATAGTAAAGGATGACATTTCATTCAGAGAATATTAGATATGTTCGAAGCTATTTCTCACTCGAGATTTATTTAAAGGTTTCGACGAAAGGTCGGATTCGGTTTCCGGGAACAAATTCATCACCAGTCAAGACTATTCAAGTAGGCTTTTCTTACTCTATAAAATATATGTGTGCATGCTTTCAAAATGAAACGAGATATTTGCAAAGCACTGTCTTGCCATAAATGTTTTCGATTTATGTATGATGCCTATCTGTTATATTTATAATCGAATTCGGGTTCCAGTGGGTTAGCGTCTCCACTCGAACTAGTGTACACAATGGACTGTGAGTCAGCGAAAGGTTGACCGGTCAAGTGTCTGTGGGAAGTGGCCACTTCCCCGGCACAAATAACGTTCAGATATGGTTGATTACAAAGAACTAGGACAGGCCTGTCAACTTAAGATTTTACAAGAAATGATTTTAGTGAACATAGGTGCTTTAGAGACAAAAAATCCCTATGTTTCACTTGCAAATGGTATGACAGTTATATATGTATGAGTGCGATTTTGGCATGTGTCTACTGAGTACTTTTGTACTCAGCCCTGCATGTATTTCTAAACGTGCAGGTTGAGCGGTGGTGAAGGAGGAGTGCTGCGTTGGGCTTTTTGTCGATCTCTTAGTATTTGACTCTTGGGGGTTCTGCATGTCTTCATACATGTAGAGCTTATTGCGATCCATATGTCTTTCCGCTGCAAGTTTGAGATCACTATGTATTAAAATCAAGACTCCAGTTCTTTCATATTATGATAAATTGTAATGAGCCTAAGACTCAAGCCCTTTTTGAAATTCATGTATAATGAATTATTTGATGAGTTATGAGAATGTTGTTCGGTTCATCCTCGCTCCAGTTCCCCATTTCTATCCCCGTTTTCTTTAATCCCTTCCCTAGTCACGGTTCCCCGACTTTACTATCCTTAGTGAAGGGCGGGCGTGACAGTCGCGTTCCACCAAGGTATGATTGTGGATCTCATTCCATGTGCGTGAATAACATCACACAAAGAGTCATGAGGCATATAATTATGCTTCACATATGCCAATTTTGCCTCCCATCCTGGCAACTCTAGTGCATCGGCACTTTCCATACCAAAATTCCAATCCGACTCCAGTCGATGCTTCAAGACATGATTCAAAATAAAATTAGGCTCATGTACATATAAAGAACTTATTTATGTGTATAAAAAATGCATTAAAAATACTTACAAAAAAAATCACATATGCAGATAACAGTGCGTCCTCCAGTGTGCGAAGGGAGTACGTTGTCACTCTGCATCAGTCTGCACTGGAGGCTCATCATATACAAGTCTATGGTCTGAAAAAAAAATCCTAATTTAGTGACATTAACTCAATATCAACTTAAATCAGATTTGATATTAAAACATTTACCTCAGTGAAATAATCTTGCTGTATATGAAGCATGAGCTTGAAGTCAACAACTTTTATTTGAAAACCAGTCTCAGCCACGATAGCATGGTCGCCAGATGGTTTCTTCATAAATGAATTGAACATTTTCAATATTTCATCCCCGACGGTATCTGGTGCCTCCTTCAGGTCAAATGCAGGTTGTGGCACGTAACGTAACTGACCATCAAACTCCGTCAAATAAGGGTCATCATGTGCCACATTGACTAGCTGCGTGTCAAATGGCCATGGCATCTACAAAAAAATATAATACAAAATTAATTAGTTTTATTTTAAAACTATCTGCATAAGATCAGAAATATTATTCATATGATAGTACAATTTTATCATAAATAATAATGAAAATAATCAACTTACAGATGAAGTATCCACCGAAGAATGATGTGTGGTCACAAAGACGGCGAAAAGTGCGGAGTGTCAGACACGGAGTGTCGAGGACCACTGCTGGAAGGCCGGAAATCAGGTAATGCTCCCGGTGGAGGGCTCGTGGCATGAAAATCAGATGGCCGAGTTGACTGCATCAAAGGCCGAGCTGACTGAGGCACTGGGGGGACCTGCCCACGGGTATGACTAATCAGCTGACTATGTCGAGTCGGACCACAACGGATGGCTCCTAACAACTCTCTCATCCATCTCTTGATAGTATTCTTTAGATCCTTATGCCTCTCAATGATCCGTGCCTCCATCTGATCATGCTTCTCTATCATACGTACCTCAAAAGCACTCATCTCTCCAAGCATATGACAAAGTACGCTCTTTGTCGTACCACTGCTGTTGCTAGAGGATGACTCGGGCATCGGTACCCTAGCACACTTTCCCTTATCTCTCCGACGTCGCAGAGGACGCTCTGTCTCAGGTGGTTGGCCGTGAAAAGATGACTCATCCACCTTCGGCTCATCAAAATGTGCAGGCTCTACGTTCCTCGTAACTCGCCGACTGCTAATAGGCTCCACTACGACTGGTGGCATTCTCTGCCTCGGTGCACGCTGCTCGGCTGTCATGCCTCCCCGAGTAATTGGATTAATCAGTGGCATATACTCCACATTCAGGGGGCTCTCACACTGTGTGGAGAGGTAATAGACACGTCTCTCTTCCTCCTCGTCAGCTATCAGATTTGAAATATTTTAACCCTACAAATTTAAGATAAATATTAATACAATATTATCATAATCATAACAAATAATTAAATAAGGATTATAAATGAACATAAAACTTACCTCTGTGTCAAAATACTCATAGAGCTGCTCCACTGTCCCATTGACATTCTTCCCAAAATTCTTTCTCAATCACCGGGGATATGCTAAAGGGATGTCCCGTTGCCTACCAACAAACGATTCAAATCCGGGAATGACCTCTAACCCCCACATCATCAGTGCCCAAGTCGGGCTATAGGAATGATATTTTGGATTGTTAGGAATTTTCCTAATATAATTCTTAAGAATTTTATAGGAGTACACACCCCAAGAAAAATTATAAAAGGTGTCTAGGTCCTCCACTAACGACCACAGCCACGAGAATATGATTTTTTGTGAATCATGGCCAAATACGAAGACGTAGGCCATGAGGACAAGGGCAATGCGGAAATGGATCTCTCCATCAGGATCATCTATGTTGTTTCGGGAATTTGTAAAGCGGGCTAGGATATTTGAACTAGTCATTTGAATGTCATTGCAGGCGGACATAAAAAAAGACAACTCAGTCAGATCGTGCGGGTAAGTACTGTCGAAATTTGAATGACCAAATCTCAATCAAGTGATCAACGCATGATCCTCCAATGTGTACTCAATATCATCCCCGCATATGTGAAACCAAATCCCACCCCTAGTGTGGATAGCCCTACACACTATACCGTGCAAAGCTGGACATGAGAGGTTACTTGGACTCCAACTACAAAAATGACCAAATGGCCCACACTAAAATTTTTGAACAAGTTCGTTCCCACCTAATTGCAACAATCTAGACTTAATTTCTTCAATGATACCTATCTTATAGTATGTATTGGGTTTAAACTTTCAATTAATTGAGTTCGGTCTACGATACCAAGGATGGGCCGACTCCTTCAACATTCAATGAATAAAAATAATTTCAATCAGTTCACATACATCAAATTAAAATAAAATTATATCATATACATCAAAATTCTAATAATTACATTAAAAACAATCATAATTTCAATAATTAATTACGTAAATCACTAAATTATAAACATATTGTACATAATTTTAACATAAATGCAACAACAATAATTATATCTAATTATAAAAGTATGGACCACTGGTAATACATAGATGGACCGCTCGGCTTGTTCTTCAAGACCCAACGGTCCATCAGACATATACCAGCGGTCCATATATTTTTGTCTCCTACATATTTTCCTAAAATCAAATATCATAAATTCAAGTTCTCAACATGTATAATTTGAACAAAACAATTCACTTAATCATAATATACACGTAAGTTACCAAACATCAACATACATGCACGTAAAATTAGGTTCTATGCCACCAAAGATGTAAGAAAAATACATATATTCATAAACTGAATGGACTGTTGGTATATTCGTTCATTTTAAGGATGGATCGCTCAACATAGGGCCAAGCGGTCCACGCACAATATACCAGTGGTCCACACTTATTCGACTTCAGAGCATGATTTTGAACTTGAATATGGTGTGAGACATCTTCTTCGTTGTCTCCCATGGTTCAAGCCTCTCCTACAGCGGCGGCGGTCCAAGAATCCTCTCCTACGGCGGTAGGGGTCCAAGAAGCAATCTCCAGCAACCCTTCGAGCCTTGAAGAAGGAGGGCAGCGGCGGCGAGGCAAGAGGTCCAGGGAGGGGCTGGAACTAGACATGCCCAATTTTCGTGAACCGGCGGGCTCGAACCTGAACTAGACCGGGAGTCAACGGTTTGGGCCCAAAACTGGGGTCAACGGTTCAAGAACTGGCCCGGAACCGGGTAGAAACGGACCGGTTACGGTTCAAGGGAAAGGGTAACCGTAACCGGCAGTTAATCGGCGGTTCGGGCCCGTCGGTTCAACCCCCGAACCACCGGTTCAAGAATACCGTTGGGGACCGCCGGTTAACTGGGGAACCGCCGGTTCGGGCCGGTTCCAGCCGGTTCCAACGGCTATACTAGCCGTTTCCTCCTTTTTTTTTTGTTTTTTTCCCACCTTCTTCTCCCTCCTCCATTCTTCTTCTCTTCCCCTTCTCCTATAAATTCATCATCATTATCACACTCCATCTCCACTCTCAATTCTCAACTCAAGCTCTCAATCTCCATTTCCATCTCATTATCTCAATCTCTCAATCTCTCAAGCTCTCAAGCTCTCAATCTCTCAATCTCTCAAGCTCTCAATCTACATTCTACACCCCATCTCCACTCCAATCCATCTCTTCACTCTCCATCTCTCCATCCACACTCACTTTCCATTATCATCATATCTTCATCTCGTTCCGACAAGGGAAAGGGGAAGGCCACCGCCGCACACCAAGACGACGATACACATACTCAAAACACAAGAAGAGCTCGAGTCGGATCGAAACAAGCTCGAGCTTTGGCGGCGGAAGAAATCTCTAGAAAGTATGCCGAGGAGCTCGAAGCACAAGAGCAACAAGCATACGAGGCCAAAATTCAGAGAATAGAATCTCAAATGTTCTCCGAGGAGGTTAATCGAGCATCCAACGTTGGAGACGACGACGAAGAAGAAGAAGAGGAAGAAGTCCAAGCACCACCACCACCAAGCACACGAACTCTACACTCGGATATCTTCACGGTACATTTCAAGAAGGTCCGTAGAGCCTTAACCGAAGGCGAAAAGGATGATGGCAAACCGAAATACACGGCGTATTGCAACTATTGCACTTCTAGTTACAAGGTGAATCACGGAGGAGGCTACGGCACTTTGAAACGCCACATGGAGACCTATCATCCGGGAGAATACGGGATGGCATCAACTCAAACTCAAATTCGTGGAGCAACAACACATTCGGCGACGGGTACACCTTCTTTATTTAAATATGATCAAAACAATGCCGAAGATATTATGGCTAGGTATTGTGCTATGGAAAAAAGACCTTTCAATTTCGCCGACAAAAAAACGTATGAATTAACTGTCCAATCCGCATTTGCTCCTCAAGCTAAAAAAATTGGTAGAACAAACATGCTTAGGCGAATTAGGAGACAAGCTTTTGATAAAAAAGTTCACTTAGTAAAATATTTTACTAGTTTAGATCACAAAGTTTCTATTTGTGCCGATGCTTATCATAAGAATAATTATATGGGAATTACTTGTCATTGGATTGATGCTAAATGGATGTTACAAAAATGTTTGATTGCATTTAGGGAGTTTGATGAGCCACACACGGCTAGTAATATTGCTTTAATAATTGTTACCGTTCTAAATGAGTTTTATTTGATTAATAAAGTGTTTTCGGTTGGTTTTGATAATGCATCGGCTAACACCGCTAGTATTCCTCAACTTATAGAAGCATGTGAACCCAATTTTGCCGGTAAATATTTTCATAGTAGATGCATATGTCATATTCTAAATTTATGTGTTCAAGATGCACTTGAAATTTTTAATGATACAATTTTACCGATTAGAAAAGCCGTGAACATGTTGGCCAAAAATATATCTTTAGCAAAGAAATGGCAAAAATATTGTAGACAAAAATCTATTCAACATAGGGGTTTTGTTAGAGATGTATCATATAGATGGAATTCAACTTATGACATGCTTAATAATACTTTAGAGTATAAAGAACATTTATGTGATTTTTTTAGGAAAGAATTTGCAACAACTCAATTAACTTTATTGTCTTCTCATTGGGACCAATGCATGGATTTATATGGTTTATTGAAGGTGTTTAACATTGCTACTAAACAATTATCGGGTGTCTATTATTGTACTTCCATTCGTGTTTTAGAACATTGCATGTATATTGCTCTTAGTTTTAAAACT
>JAPKLX010000263.1:286034-345145 GCA_026898415.1 Leonotis leonurus
ATACATGTATATTACTATATATATTTACAACAAAATGTACCAAAAAAATTTAAATTACATGCTTTACAAAAAAAAAAAGGAAAATAGCACATGAAAACCGGCGGTTCAAACCGGACCGAAACCGGGAAGGAGGCCTGGCGGGCCGGTTCCGGTTCAAGTGTTTGTGAACCGGGAACCGGCGGTTCGAGGCCTGGAACCGCCGGTTCCCGAACCGTGGGCATGTCTAGCCGGAACGGTCTATGTGGGTGCGGGAGGATGAGAGGTACAAAAAAAAATACAATAAGGGAGGGGAAAGAGGGATGGACGGTCCATGGACCAAAATTTTGTAAAGAATATATTAATTTAATTAAAGTAATCAATTTCAATAACTAACTTTCTCTTTTTCAGAGAATCTTTTGACTTTTTCAGGTGGGGTGCAAATTTCAATACAAAATGGGTATTTTCTACATGTACATTGAGGAATTGGGTATTTTATAGATGTGATTTTTGAAAGTAGGTATTTTTATTTTTCTCCCTTATTATATTCATTTATCTTTCTTCTATAAATTTATTATTTCTCCCACCCACCCACCTTCACTTTTATAGGTTTATCAATGACATTATTCTCAACCCAACATTCCCACCTTTATATTATTAAATTAATTTTCTATATATTATTATTTAATAAATGTTTTTAATAATTTAATTATGTGAAATAAATTAATAATATAAATAAGAAATTTAAATTTTTGAAAAAAGTACAAATTAATATTAAATCGAGAATTTTCAAATAAACATAGAAAATACAATAACTAAAACACAAAAATCAAAACTACAATAACTAATTACCGAATAATTATATGAAAATTACACATTTAATTATCATCACAAAACTTTTTCCAAAGATGAGATGAACACAAAAAATAGATATGGGATGTTAATGAAAAGATTTCTAAATTGTGAATAATTGTGTCAAAATTGATCTCTATTTATAGAGAATGAAATTGGGGGACTTTCAACAAAAAAAAAATTGGTGTTATGTAAGAGCATCTCCAATGGGGGACTCAAAATTAGGGTTTGGTGGCGGTTTCGTAATTAAATGGAACTTTTTTGTGTGTGATCCACAATTTTTACAGAGGTTGTGTTGGTTGGTAACAGTGGAAGCTCTCTACTTGGGGCGATCTCTACTTTAATTTAGAATGATTGAATTTGAGAAAAATTTATTAATTTAATGTGTTAATTTAAATTTTTAATATAAAATAAATAAATATGAAAATAAATTAAATATTTAATTTTTGATTAATATTTTAATTTATTTAATTAAATAACATTAAAATAAAAATAAAAAATATAGAAATTAAAATTTCATTAATTTTAATTTCAAATATAAAATACAAGAAATTGAAATACGAGAATTGAATACAAGAAATTAAAATACGAGAATTTAAAACACACGGAATTAAAATACAAGAAAGAAAACTAAAAAAACACACTTAATCTAAAGAACTGAATCGAGCATAGATTTTTCGATGAAATCATGCTCGATCATCTCGTGAGCACGTCTATCTCGGAGGTTGGTCGAACGCTCCATGTGGTCCTTGAATTTATCATTGACACCGTGAGTTGCTTATTCGGGTGGAGTGGATGAGGAGCTTACTATGGACTCCGGTCCCCAACTAGTCACATATGGATCTTCGTCGTCAATAATCATGTTATGCAAAATAATGCAAGTATACATGATGTCGGATAAATGCTCTCGAAACCGAAGGTGTACCGAACCTCTAATGATTGTCCATCAATATTGGAGTAATCCAAATGCTCGTTCGACATCCTTGCGTGCCGCTTCTTGCATAACCTTGAAACGAGACTGTTTCTCGTCGGTGGGTGTCGGCATTGATTTGACGAAAGTCGGGCAACATGGGTAAGCGTCGTCGGCTAAATAATACCCCATGTTGTATTGATTATTGTTGGCCTTGAACGTCACACGAAGCGCTTTCCCGTTGAACACGTCGTTGAACACTGTAGACTGGTTGAGCACGCAAATGTCATTCGCCGATTCGGCGACGCCGAAGAAAGTGTTTCATATGCATAGATCTTGGGATGCGACCGCTTCAAGCATGATAATTGGGTGGCATTTGTCCTGACGTGTATAAGCCCCGCACCACGCCATCGGATAATTTTTCAATGCCCAATGCATGCAATCGATGCTACCGAGCATGCCGGGAAAGCCGTGCTTCTCTTTGTGAAGCGACATTAGGCGTTGAATATGTTGTTGGTTGGGTCGCCTCAAATATTATGACCCAAAAGCCTCAACAACGGCACGGCAAAAACATTTGAGACATTCGATGCCCGTTGACTCGACGACTCGGAGATACTCGTTGTATTGATCGGCGGCACCTCCATTTGCAAGTTTCCGGATTGCAACCATACATTTTTGTAGTGATGTGAATCCTTGACGGCCCGTAGCATTCGTACGTTGTCTGTAGTATTCTTCACGATTGTCCAATGTCGTGACGATGCGAAGAAATAATTCTCTCCGTATACGAAACCGACGTCGGAAAAAATTATCGAAGAATGTTGGATTTTGGGAGAAGTGGTCGTTGTATAGACGTACGAAGGTGGCCTCTCGATCTCTCTTGATAAAGGCTTTCTTCTTCTTCTTTTTTTGACGTTGGGAGTCGGATGTGTCGAGTGATGCTAGATATTGATGAACCCGCCTCTATAAAATTATTTGCTGGTTGCAAAAATTGAACATTAATTTCGTCGTCGGAATAGGAAGAAGAAGATATTTGGAGAGAAATATGAGAGATAATATGGATGAAGAGTGGATGACGGTGTATGAAGAATGAAATGAAGTGTGATATTTATAAATGTAGATAATTTAAATAATTAAAAAATAAAAAATATAATTTAAATAAAAAAACGAAAAAATTAAATAAAAAAGGGGTGGGGACTCGGGAGTCCCCCACACATGCAGCAGCGTTTTCTCCCTAGCCTCCGGCGCCCAGAGCCCGCCTCTCTCTCCACAGCCCGGGCGCCCGCGCCTCTACCCTGCAGCGGCGGCCTCGTATGGCGACCTTCGGAGGCTGCTACAATGGTATTTTTTTTTATGATTACAAAAAGAAATCATTATGGTACCCTATATTAAAGATCTATTGAGCTATTAAATTTCAACATCCGCTCTCTAGCTTCAATTAACAAATTAAATATTATACTCTTTCTATATAATTAAAATTTATAAAATGATGAAATACAATTTATGTTGTTGGAATGATTGCGCTTTTAGTCTTGATTACCTCAATCGCGTTTAATACTCTTTCAGACCCACTAAATATGTCATGTTTTGACCAAAAAATTCTCACAATTTTGGTCAAAACATGCATATTTAGTGCAAATTTCAATAAGATTGTAAAGCATTATTGTTAGAATTTTAAAGCTATACCAATATAATAAGAATTTTCCAAAATATAATCATAATTACATTTTGTAGTCATTGAATTTTAATACTTCATCCGTCCCGCTAAATCTGGTCACATTTCCTTATTTGGTCGTCCTATTAAAAGTGGTTACTTTTTCAAAAAGGAAAAAGTTTTACCTTTACAATATTTTACTCCTAGTTTTTTAAAACACAACACTTTGCTTTCTTAAACTCCGTACCGGATCCCTTGTGGCCGCATTTAGCGGGACGGAGGGAGCACTAGTTATACTTGAATTCATGGATCATGTTCAACCTAAAACGTGCACTTTATGTTCTCGCAGGAGGACGATATGTATTGTAGATGGCTAAGTTGACCCAAGTAGAATCTTCAATAAGTAGCAATAAATAAATGATGGGGATTTAGGATTAAGGGGCTTAGGATTAGGAAGATCTTCAATTGATTATATCATATCTCAATTAATGATACATTCATTCACTAATCAATATTGGTTCTTAAGAGTTGTCTAATTAATAACTTTCGTATTCATAATCAGATAGTAACTATAAATCTCGTATTCAAGTTACCCAAATAAGAATTCCAATAATAATAAGCAAATAATCAATTCATACGTTTTCGACTCAAACTTGATGTTGATTAAACCTAGATCCAATACTGAAATTATCTATCGACCGCAACCAATCTTTAAGAAACTAAAATGGTGATGAGACGTTCTAATTAAACAAACACAATTTAATCAAGAAGCATAATAGATCGAAACATTCAATAAACAATTATCAGAAATTCCAAATCCTAACGAGAATCAACAACTTAATTTAATTCAATCAATCAAAGGTAAGAATTCTAAAATATAAATACTTACTAAGATGAAAATCTTGGATTGAGCGACAATCTCGCCCTCAATCCATCATCCTGAAGGCGAAAACACTGTAATGTCCCGCTATTTTATTAGTAGTTATTATGTATTGAAAATCTGCTTAAAAAAATTTCGTTATAAAATTCTAAAATATGGATTAGCTAATCGATATTAGTAACTCTTGTTTGTGTATCTTATAATCAAAAGAGCCATGATAGATATTATGTGAGTTCGTTTTGATAAAATATGATTACTCAAAAAGACGAAACTAATTAATTCTTGCAGTGCATAAATGATATTTCATTCGATAAGGTAATCAAAAACTTATGCAAAGACAAGACAAATGTTTTATGAATTATGATACTTTAGTTAGATAATAATTATGTTCCTTAAAGATGTTATATAAAAAATAGTAGTATATTTATATACATAGAGATATATATTACTTGACATTGATAAAGTGATGATGCATGAAAAGAATTATTGAATTATTCATATTAAATAATTGAGAAGTTAACTAGAATTATTGCAAAGAAAAGATTAATTCTTGAGAAATTATTATACATGATGATATAATAATTATATATCTTATGGAAGTTTGTATATAATTATTTAGTAGCATATTAAATAATATTAATGCTATGAAGAATTGTATATTATTTGTATTGGTAAAATAAGATATATATATATATATACACACACACTAGGATATTATTTAGTTTATAGACTTAAATCAAGAAATGGAGAGGTGATTATTAGATAAAATAAAGAAATAATAAGCCCTACAAAATAGAGCAAATAAATAGTTCTTTAGGCATATAGATATACATCGAGAACTTCTTAATAAAGGAGAAGATCAAATCAGATTTTGTAATATATCTACAACTTTCTATTACAGATGTATAAATAAATAAATACATAATAGAGTAATGTAAGAAAAAGAAAGTTAGGTGGTAAGTGGGGGCGTATGGCTCGATGTAGAGAGAGTCAAAATCCTGTTGCACTCCTACATACCCTTCCCCTACAAATTAAATGGTCATATACCCCAAAAGTCAAGAGATTATAGAAGTAAATATCAAGCAATATTTGGTTGTAGTCTGAAAAATAGGTATGTAGGGAGATGGAGGATGACATACTAGATTTATGCAAGCATGCAATCTAACCATAAGAACATCCCCAATGGGGGACTCTGAAATAGGAGACTCGGTGGTATTTCCGTAAATAAATAGAACTTTTTTGGGTGGGAAAGAGAGGTTGTGTTGATAGGTAGCAGTGGGAGACTCTCACTTTCGGACTCCAGAGTCTATACTTTAATAATTATAGAATGATTGAATTTGGTAAAAATGATATTAATTTAATTTGGTAATTTAAATTTATAATATAAAATAAATTAATAAATAAATAAAAATGAAAAAAAAATTAAATTTTGATTAATATTTTAATTTATTTAATTAAATAACATTAAAATTAAAATAACAAATTTTAGAAATTTAAATTTCAAATAAAAATACAAGAAATTGAAATACGAGAATTGAAAACATACGGAATTGAAATACAACAAAAGAAACGAAAAACACACTTAATTTAATTCCCCGAATTGAGCGTAGATTTCTTCGATTAAATCATGCTCGAGTATCTCGTGAGCACGTCTATCTCGGAGGTTGGCCGAACGCTCCATGTAGTCCTTGAATTTATCGTTGACACCGCAAATAGCTTCTTCGGGTGGAGTGAAGAAGGAGCTTGCTTCGGTCTCCGATGCCCAATTAGTCACATATGGACCTTCGTCTTCAACAATCATGTTATGCAAAATAATGCAAGTATACATGATATCGGATAAATGCTCACGAAACCAAAGACGTGCCGAACCTTTAATGATTTCCCATCGAGATTGGAGTACTCCAAATGCTCGTTCGACGTCCTTGTGTGCCGCTTCTTGCATAACCTTAAAACGAGACCGTTTCACGTCGGTGGGCGTCGACATTGATTTGATGAAAGTCGGCCAACATGGGTAAGCATCGTCGGCTAAATAATAGCCCATGTTGTATTGTTTGTTGTTGGCCATGAATGTCACACGAGGTGCTTTCCCGTTGAGCACGTCGTTGAACACCGTAGACTGGTTGAGCACGCAAATGTCGTTTGCCGATCAGGCGACGCCAAAGAAAGCGTGTCAAATCCATAGATCTTGGGACACAACCGCTTCAAGCATGATAGTTGGGTGGCCTTTGTCTTGATTTGTATAAGCCCCGCGCCACGCCATCAGATAATTTTTCCACGCCCAATGCATGCAATCGATGCTACCGAGCATGCCGGGGAAGTCGTGCTTCTCTTCGTGAAGCGACATTAAACGTTTGAGGCATTCGATGTTGGTTGGGTCGCCTCAAATATTGAGACCCAAAATCCTCAACAATGGCACGGCAAAAATGTTTGAGGCATTCGATGCCCGTTGACTCGGCGACCAGGAGATACTCATCGTATTGATCGACGACACCTCTATTTGCAAGTTTTAGGATTGCAACCGTACATTTTTGTAGTGGCGTGAACCCTTGACGGCCTGTAGCATCCGTACGTTGTCAGAAGTATTCTTCACGATTCTCCAAGGTCGTGACGATGCAGAGAAATAATTCTCTCCACATACGAAACCGACGTTGGAAATACTTGTCGGGAAATGTTAGATTTTGGGAGAAGTAGTCGTTGTATAGACGTACGGAGGCCTCATCTCGATCCCTCTTGATAAAGGCTTTCTTTTTTTTTGGACGTTAGGAGTCGGATGTGCCGAGTGATGCTAGATATTGATGACCCACCTCCATAAAATTATTTACGAGTTGCAAAAATGGACCATTAATATCATCGTCAGAATCGGAAGAAGAAGACATTGTGGAGAGAAAATATAGATAGGAGAGTCGATGAAGGTGTATGAAGAATGAAATGAAGTGTGATATTTATAGATGTAGATAATTTAAATAATTAAAAATAAAAAATATAATTTAAATAAAAAAGAAAAGAAAAAGAAAATGGGGTGGGGATCGGACGTCCCACACCCACAGTGGTGAAATGCACACGGGCGCCGACGCCCAACGCCCGACCTCACCCGACAGCCACCCATTGCCCGCGTCCCACAGCCCGAGCGGGGGCCTCGCGCCCTTAGCCTCCCGCTCCCCCAACGCTGCGGGTGCTCTAAGTTCTCTTACTTATACACATAGAAACTCATTAGAGAAACACTTCTAAATTTTAGAAATCAGTTTCACTCACACTTAGAGCACTTACGGAGAAGCTTTCATCCACACAAGAAGCCATCCCAAGTCATCCCAACTCCAAATTCTGAAGAGTCATTGAGGTAAACAAAGATCTGAAACATTCAGTTTTTCATTCTTTTTAGTATCAAGTCTGATCATTCTTTTTCTCAAAAGATATTTCAGAAACCACATAACTGAATTTAGAGTATGTATAAGCTCTTCTTCATCTATCTTAATTTTAGAACATAGGGAGATTTTATATTAGTTCATATTCTGCCTTCTCTTAAAACATTTAGAAAACAAGGTATAAGAATTTAAAAGTCTTCCAAGCCATTTTAAGAATAAGAATCTGTTCACTTGAAACATAACTTGGTGGAATATTGAACATAAAGTATTATTAGTTCAAATAGAGTGTAGAAACTTTAAACTCTTTCCTCAACCTTCACTTTAGAACTCAAAGTATGTGCAAGCATGACAGATTCCATATTACTGTTTTAAGAGCTCTTAAGTGTACTTATGTTAAGGATTTAGCTAACTCTAAACTCATGGGACATAAATGATACCGAAGCTGTAATCTTAGAGTCATTCTATATACAGTAATCATGTTATTAGAACATAGACATATTGAAGTCGCATTTTCAAATTTCAAAACATACATATATCTATATTGCAGAAACTCTAAAACTGAAATTAGAGAAATTATATTCTCCTTCTCTCCACCTTCTATTTAGAACTCAGAAATGTTTAGAAACAAAGAACATATCATATTCAATATGAAAGTCTTCAAAAGCTTTTAAGTGTTATTTAGTTCAAGATTTATGAACTCTAAACTTAAGAGACAATGCTTGTGAACATAGAGGTTATACCCCCAGAACTTAAGAGACAAAAAATGGCTAAATGAAGAACTTAGAGTATTAGTTCATATTGAGTTTAGAAACCAAAACATAAAGCATGACCTAAACCATCACTTTCCAATGTCAACCAGAAACCAACCAGAAAGACATAATGGTCATTTAAAACATGATTAGAACAAATCTAGAATATGAAATTTAAGAACCAACTAAGAGACATATAGAAGCCTTTCAAAACAAAACAATTTCAAAACAAAGACAGGCTTAAAATTTGACTTAATAAGCATACCAAAATTCTATTTCAGTCAATTACCAAGAAGTTCAGAAATTTAATTAACACATGTCAAAGTTAAAAGTTTGCCCCATACTTTACCCAAAATCGAAATAATTGGAGCATGCAGAATGTTAAGCCCCCAAAATATAGACAGTTCACTCTGAATATAAAGAAGGATAATCAGAAGGTCTACCTGCGACGGCGGGGAGCTGAGGGAGTCGACTTCTGCTGCTCTCCGGCGAGCTTCTCGTCGGGACAGCTGTTTAGCCTTGAGATAGACTAGGAGAGATAAAAAATTTAACTTAGAGATTGAAATTGAAATGAAAATCTGAAATTAAAAATATAGACAGAGTTGGAGGAAGAGAAAGGTTAGGATGTACCTGGAGGTTACCGGCAATAGTCTGTCGTTGTTGCTTCCACCGTGAGCTTCGGCTGCTCAGAAACGAGAGCAGAGAGAGATTGAGAGAGAAAGGGGCGATGCGGGAAGAGCTGGCCCACGGCTGTTGCTGCTTTCCACCGAGACATCCGAAAAAACACCGAGAAGGTAGAGCACCGGCGGCGGCGCGGCGGCAAGGTGGCGAGACCAAGAGATAGAGAGACCAACAGCTCGAGAATTTCATAAGAGAACTAGGGATTGTAAAATTTTAGAAAGCAATTAAATCTGAACATGCAGATACAAATTTTGAAACTTTAAAATGCATAAATAGAGAAGGAATAAGGAAAAATTAGGGATTTACAAAACTGAAATCAGGATTTCTAAACTAGAAAGAAATTAGAAACCGATGAGAATTTACCTTGAGGTCGACGGCAGCTGGCGGGAGGAGCTCCGGCGAGGGGTAGAGCGGCGACGGCAAGAGGATGGTGAGGGAGAGATGAAAATAGAAAATTGTAGTGTCTCTGATAGAGAGAGCACCGATGGAGAGGAGTGAGAGAGGAGGTAATGGTTGTTGTGTTATGTTAGGGTTAGGATTAATTTAAAACTTCAATGGGCCGGGTTGAGTCTATCTTGCGGGCTGAATTTTAATTAATACTGGGTTGAAATAATAGAAATTAAACTGAGCTTGGATTAAAGTCGATTGGGCCGTAGAGAAGAAACTATACGGGCCTAATTAATTATTCAGAATGGGCCTATTTTAATTATATAGAATGAGCCCAAATTAAGTATTTAGAATGGGTTCAAATTTATTTCTTAAGAATGGACTTATAAATTTAATCTTTGGATCAAGTTATTAATTAAATGGGTTGGATATAAAAAGTTAGATTAAACCCAAATAATTAGATTAATTAAACTATGCTTAAGATATAGAATTAGTAGTATTATTCTCAACCTTTATAAATTCTTAAATAGTATATTAATTAAAATTAATATTACCCGATAAGCTTTAGATTAACATTTTAGCTTAAGATTAAATTATTTCAAGTAATTTATCTTAAATAATTATAGTACCTGTTATTAAATTCATTGGGTAAAACAAATGAAAATATTAAAGATTTAATAAATCAAATATTGATTTAAAATCCTACAAATAGTTATAGAAATTTCTTAAGTACTCGAATATTAGTCGAGTAAGAAATTAAAATAATTAATGAAATAATAGAATACTTTTTCATTTTAATTAGATGAAATAAATTATATACTCACAATGAGTATCTTCCTCGTGATTGCGATTAAGGTTTAGCGAGGAGAAAACTCTAGACGATAAAGATTCAGATCTTATTAAGCGAGGAAGCAATTCAGGTATGCTTTCTTATACAGCTAAAATTATGTTTGTTGTATCATTTTATATTTCGTTTCAAAAAGTATTTTGAACTGAAAATATGTGAAGTATTGTCTTGCCAAAAATGTTTAGATTTTTGTATGATACATATTTGCTTGAACTATTATAATAGAATTCGGGTCCTAGAGAATTGTTATCTTACTCGGGCTAGTGTACACCGCGACCGTGAGTCATCTAAGCGGGTTGGCCGGTCAAGTGTCCGTGGAAGGTGGCCACCTTCCCGACACACATAAATACATATATATTGATTACTCCAGAACTTAGACTGCGCAGTCAAATTTTAGGAATCACAAAAGAATTAAAGTGAACATAGGTTTCTTTAGAGATAAAATCCATGTGTCTCACTGTGTTATGGCAATGACAATTATATTAGTACGAATGCGATTTCGGCATGTGTCTACTGAGTACTTTTGTACTCAGCCCTGCATGTATTTATAAATGTGCAGGTTGAGCTGTGATGAAAATGGGGAGTGCTCAACGATGGTTTTTGTCGAACTCAATTAGTAGTAACTCTTGGGGGTTTACATGTCTTCATACATGTAAACTTATAAATAGATCCAATTTCCGCTGCAAACACTTAGTTCAGTATTCAGTATTTCTAGAAGTTTTAATTAATGACTTATGTATTTTGGTATCGGTTACTTAGTACCGAATTTCGTGTATGAATCCTTATTTATCGAAGCACTTATCATGTATTCATCTTCATGTTAGTCCCCATTTCTTTTCCTATTTCTATATTCCCTCCCCTAGTCACGTTTTTCCCCAACTTTGTTATCCTTAGTAAAGGCGGGTCGTGACAGAGTGGTATCAGAGCAACTAGTATTGTTCCACTAGACTAATTAACGAGTCGACAAAAGCCTAGCACTCCCACACATCACACTCGACAAAAAGGAGGTAAACATCTCATTTAAATGTGAATGCTTTGATTATAATAAGGGATAAACATATTCCTTTACTTCGATTTTAGAATTATGAAACTTAAGTTCTTTCCTTATGAACATAGAATGCTTTAGTTTGCATGTATCCCTTTAGAAAAGAGAACTTAGAAAAACTTTTACAAGTTACTCGAAAACGAGAACGATAACAATGTGAATAAAAAAATAAAAAACGAAAAGAACCAAAAAAACGAGAACATCTAAAACTAAGGCTAAGCCCAATTATGAGAAAACCAAAAAGGAAAGACCTTTCCTTTCATAATAAATCGAGATCACGGCTACGATCCGATAAGTTATTATTTCTACCATTATAATCTAAATTAACTCGGTTAATAAGGATTTAATTATCAGTGAATAATAAATCACAAGTCTAAAATACCCAAGGATTCTATAATGGTAAGCATACCATACTAAAAGATTTTACGAAACTATAACCATTAACCCAAAATATTGATATCAACCAAACATGGTTCGAAATTCAACTAAACTATTATAAATTAAGACTAATGTCTAAGAAGCCTAATTAAGAATTTTCTTTCTTTCCTTAGATGGCAAGGACGATGCGTACTGCACGGAAGATGATATTTCCACGAGCTTGCCCAACTACTGTACTAAGGGCATATCATACCTATGCCCCATGCACAGGGGATGACCTTGGAGAGTTTTTGTCGTACTTCCAGAGGATGTGGGAGGTAGCAATGCCTCATGGTGCTACTTGCATGGACGGAATCATGCGGTTGATCCAGCTACTACCGACTGACTGGCAGGGTTGGGCGAAGATGTTATCTGAGGACTTCATTCACCCCGTCGGTAGGAGCTATGATCGGGAGGGTGACTTTCCAAGAATTATTGCCACTCTCCATTTCTACTATGATGCCTTCGGCAGTGCACCCATGAGACCCTACATTCGTCCTGGAGATCTAGTACATGTTGGCGATGTTCTGACTATGTGGGCTCCACTGCTGCCTACATTTCTCCCTACTGGTTTGATTCAATTGGCTCCGATGCAGAGCTTTCTGTATCCACCACATGCACCTGAGATTCAAAGACGACATGACATTGAGGTGGGACCATCTCGTCCGGTCAGAGAGATCCGACCACCGTCTCTATGCCGCAGAGCACAAACTTCATACCCTATGTCCACCTCAGCCTTGGGGCGTCTACTAAGAGTTGCTCGTGAGACGCCGATGGTAGGTGGTAAGGTCAAAGCCCTAACTACATATGACTTTGAGGATGACTACACCCGAGTCGAGCCTTTATCGACAACCACTAGCATGGATTCCCGGAAGAGGGGACTGTCTCCAGATACTAGGACCTTTTATGCTAAAATGAGGCGTAGGACAACCGAGCTGCGGAGGCCATTGAGGGGAGCCAGGGATAGAGATGAGGGAGATGAGCATGATGCTATAGAGGAACCAGAGGAGGATCCAGATGAGGAGCAGGGATGTCATTCTGACTGAGACCGTATAGACTCGACAGCTCACCCATAGTGGTGTGATCTTGTGTTGTCTTATGATAGGAGATGTACTTATCAGAAACGAATCATATGTATAGACCGTTCTAATTTTATTATCTTTTTAGTACTAGACGGAAACGTTG
The DNA here is from genome assembly GCA_026898415.1 of Leonotis leonurus. Lineage (NCBI taxonomy): Eukaryota > Viridiplantae > Streptophyta > Magnoliopsida > Lamiales > Lamiaceae > Leonotis > Leonotis leonurus. The sequence continues at coordinate 298,977 of JAPKLX010000263.1, forward strand.
ATCTTACGAGGACCGTTCCTTAATGCTCTTAGATTCTCTTTTCTTAGCACGGATTCACATGTTGTACGTGTACCGTGACTAAGTACTTTTTGTGGTGCCACTTAGGATGATGAGCATCATGGCATGTACTTGAATAGTAAATCTTTTGGATATGATTGTATTGAAGTCCTCGTGAAGGCAAGTTTCAGATGTTGTATATATACGATGACCCTAGCGGCCTTTGCAGTATATAGAACTTTTACAATAGTAGATATATTGTTATAATAATTAACTTGGACGAATTGAAGATAATATACTAGTAATTAAATATTATCTCTAGTTGGCTAAGGTTTCTAAAGGGTGAAAAGTGATAAAAGATTTCCAGTCTCACACCAAAACACATGTTTAAATAAGGAAATAAACTACGAAAGTCATGTGCAGCGATCGCGGCGGGGCTAGCGATTGCTATAGGGCACACATTGCCTCGCCAACAATGCAGCCCCAACGATCGTTGGAGGTTCAGCCACCGCTGTGATGGGCATTCAGCCTCGTCAGCTCGTTCCCCCCAGCGACCTCTGGGATAGACATCATGCCTGGTTAGCTCGCACCCCCTAGTTTCTACCTTCACGCGCATTTTTTTCTCCCATGCTCTCGCCTCCCCCATTCTCTCGACACGCTCCATTCACTCTCCTTTACCTCATTTCCATCGTCTTTTGACCCTTCCTCGACACTACCAATCAACAAGACAAAACACAAACCACGACATAAAACGACAAAAAATAATCAAAAAAACCAAAAGACTAATACTAAAAGACTTGACATAAAGATGAAATACACAATAAAAATATACTAAACAGATCATGTAATTGAATTTTGAAGGTAAATTGATTTTAGTAAAAAATGAGGGCGAACATTTTTCAATTGTGACACATAAAATTTCCTACCTATCCCTGTAATGAAAATAAACAAGAGTTGAGAGTTTATTTTTATTATTAGACTTTATATATCGAAACTCATCTTTAATCATGGTTAATTGTACTTTGTAATACAAAAAATCATGAGATATTTTTTTTGAAAAATTTAGTAAGTGATCAGAATGCTCAGAGTAGGGGTGTCATGGTACGGTATACCTTACTAAAAATTGTCATACCTTATATTTTATCTTTATATTCGATATGGAAAATTTTATATCGTTACATTACCATACTTTTCCGTATGCCTTAGCTCGGTATACCTTATTTTCGGTATTACATTTTTACATACATATACCTTACTTATTTTGGTATACATTTCTTTTACGGTATACCAAAACTTAATAATTTTCGGTATATTTTACCTTACTTCGGTATATCTTTATTTTACGGTATATCAAAACTTATTCATAATGAAAACTTAGGCAACATCTAACATATACAAAAACATACTAAATGTTAATTTTTAATAACAAAATTTTCGAGAAAAACCACGAATATCATATAACCAATTACAAAGATATTAACTAACTACATTATTATGTTTTTATATAAATAACTAGATTTAGGTATATGACTCATAATTAATTTGGTCATTTATGCATGATATATTATAACAAAATAAACATATTTTCATTAATTATATACTATAACCTATATTATATTTAATACCAAGTAGATGTAGTTATATGATTATATAAACACTTATATATATTCTTAAAATCAAACTTTTAGATTATAATTATCTTTATATTTTTGTAGTTAATTATATAATTATTTAGATGATATGCTTGTTTTAGAAAATAATTAGTAGATCTTGTAAATGTATCATAATTATTTAGTTATGTAACAAAAAAATATATATTATAGTTTATCATTATCACTTAAATTAATAAATATAAGGTTTTGTTCAAACTTTTTTATTATCAATAAACTCATAAATTGTAATTTTTCATTAATGTTTATTAATTATAATTCATAATATGAATAAATAACTTTTTTATAATTCAAATCGAATATATATGATATAATATATATATATATATACATACAGGGGATGATTATAATGAAAATAGATTTGCTTGTGTTAACTAAAAATACATCTAAACCATCCATATTTTTCATCTAATGGATATTATTAAACTATAATCAATAAACTCTAGTCAGAAAGAATAACAAATTCTCTGATTTTAGGGATAAAATATTTTAAATAAGATACATACCAAAATTATCTTTTAATCTGCATCATTGATCTAAATAATTCAACAGTCAAGATTTATTTTTAGTTAACTCATACAAAATCATTTTTATTTGATCTCTTCCTTATATATATATGTATATATATATATATAGGGATAGGTTCAGGTATAAAGTGAAATTAAAATAGGAAATGATCTCAGCTATTGATTTGGATGATCGGACGGATATGATTAAATCTGATCTATTTAAAAAGGCGTGCATTCCATCGCTTTGAACGATGCACGAAGGATATTTTAGTCATTTGAAGTGGGCGGTTATCAATCATCCCCTACACGCGTTCAAAATACAATGCATTTAATAGTTAAATACAATGCATTTAATAGTTAAATGCAATGCATAACTCAATTACATTTTCACAATGCATTTTATAGTTACAAACAATGCATTTAACAGTTAAAAATAATACATTTAATAATTAAATTACTGATTTGCCCTTAATTACTATAAAAAAAGGGATTATTTCGTGCCAAAAATAAAAAAACTCGGTCAAGATCTCAACCGTTGGATTAGAATGATTAATGGCCCAGATTATTTCATATTTCCTACTTTAAAATCCTTTTGTATATGATTTATATCCTATATATATATACATATATCGATATATATCAAAATAACGGTATATACCAATTTTTTCGATATATACCGCAGTACAGTATATGAAGGTATACCTCGATATTTGGAAAAATCATACATTTACTTTACCGAAAAGTTCGGTACGGTATCATACCTTACCAAAAATTCTGGTATACTAATCGTATATTATTTCATATTTATATATTATTTTCATTAATATAAAACAAATAGTTAATGAATATATTTTGATGCATTTTTTAGAATTCGATAACATTAATTATTTTTTGAGCGTATATCATTATTAGAGAATGAAATTGAGCTTCATTATTACCCCACATATTAAGTTATCTATTAGTGGATAGATATTTTAAATATTTTTATTATTACGCTTTACATGTATTTTATTTAATATTTAATCAAAAAATTAACATTCCTAATTATTTATCATAATAATTAAAGATATATAAACTTATGTATTTTTTGTCGGGCAACTATTGAATTTAATTCATGTCATTTTGTTTTTAATTTCACAATTAAGCCATGAATTTAGACAATTATTTACACTTAATAACACACAAAATAATGAGAACTTTTAGATTAGTGTTATATGACACAAACTACTCATTCAGGTAAATGTATACATTATAGTTACAAATAAATTGTTTAAATATATTTTTCACGCCTAATAAAATTCATATATATATATATATATAATTTTTGAATCAAGCACGAGTATATATATTTAAGTTCATATAATTTGAATTTATTTTCATTAATATAAAAAAATATTTAATGAGTATATTTTGATACCTATTTGATAATTCAATTAAATTAATAATTTTTGGTTGTATATCATTATTAGACTAGTTTGTGCACCTGTGCGATGCACGGTAAAAATTAAAACTAATAAAATATGTAACTGCAAATTAATTTTATTTAAAAATTTATGTGAAAAACAAAAAAATAATATTTAAATCATATATATTTTTAATAAATCAATGGCTATGATTTTCACTCCAAATTAAATTCCATTTAAAAAACTTTCATACTTCAATAGTGATGAAAATTATTTAAATTAAATTCAATTAATATTAGTCATTGTTTGTGCATTGGTGAAAGTTTAGATTCTTACTCGTTTCTAGTACATATATATATTTTTTTAATATGACCCAGCTATATATGTAAAATCTATGGTCCAGATTAAATATGCATCAAATTTATACATAGAGTGCATTGAAATTATAATGCATTGGTTAATGAATAAAAATGCATCATCAACTTATGCAATAAGATTATGCGTGTAATGCATCAAAATAATGTGTATCATCCATAAGTTTTAGTTCTTGTATAAGAATTAGTTCTCACCGGATCCTATCCCTATATATATAGGGGTAGTCAAGAGATCAAATATAATTAGTTTCATACGTGTTAATTAATATATTAAACTTGGGATGTTTACTTTATCAAAATTGATGGTTAAAATTAATTGATTTTTAAATTAAAATATTAAAAATGTAATTATTATTATATATATATAATTGATTTATTCCTTATTTGGTAAGATTTTATTATAGTATATTTAGTTGTAATAGTTTTTTAAAAACATGATTTGTGCTTTAAAATTTGCTAAATAAAGAAATGTATCTAAATAAGTGAGATAACTCAAAAAGGAAAATGTGTTTAAATAAGTGGGACGAAGTTAATATATGTTTGTTTTGAATTTATCAATTATATAAATTGATTATAATTATTAGTATTAAATATTAAAAACAATTATATACCCTCGTCAAATAAGACAAATTTTTAGTACTAAATAGATTCAGTTTATACATATATATTATTAATTGTTCAATGTTTAACTTATATTGTTGCTCTATTGGCTCATAGTATATTATTTGTAATGAAATGTATTGAGTTCGAATTGATTTGAAATTGATTTCAAATTGAATGCTTCATGTTATATATATATATATATATAGATATTGAAACTCAAATTTTACGACATTTACAAAATTATTGATGTGTAACAAGACATTTATTGATTTTGAGATGAATATGCATACATAAAATTCAAATAAATTGGTTTGATTTTATAAATATTCAAATATATAGTTTATTTTCATTAGTAATATTTATTTATAATATATATTTATATACTCGAATTTATAATGCATATTATTATATGGGCGTAAGACGAAAATCAATTGGTTCACGATTCTGAACATTTGAAACTGAAACCGAACCGCTTCATATACATTTGCGATTAATAATTTTTGACGATTCGGTTCACAGAACCGCCTATTACAATTCTGTTAAACACCTCTAATAATAATCTCTAATAATAATAATGAGTATTAGAATCATTTTTACTTTACTTTAGAAAGAATAGGAATATATAAATTAAACTCAAATATATTCAATAAATATATATTAAGTTGTTAGTACGAATTTACAAATAGACAAATTTACGAGGATTTAATATTTATGATATATATATATATGTATATCAAGTTGTAAATTTATTTTTTTCATTAATTTTAAAAGGAGTAATAAACAAAATTATGTCGCATAATTTTATAAATTTTATAAAATATTAATTCCGTCGAATTTCGACGGCCAACAATTTAATTTTAAATAATAGTACTTCATCCGTCCCTGTAAACATGATACAATTTTTATTCATCTGAATGTATTATAATAATAAATTATGTCAAACTTATTAAAACATAAATAGTACTATTTTTAAAATCGACAAACTTAATGAGACGTTCAAATAAAGAAAGTGTGGTTCGTGAGTTGAGGGAGTACTATAACCGCATAATATTTTTTTAAAACGAAGTGTTAAGAAAATCCAAATTTGGATTTTTTCTTTTTTTCTGGAAAAGAAAGCTTTTATATTTGATTGGCAAGGTCGAATTCGAGGTTTTTCAAATTCCACCCGAGTTTGATCGAACTGTAATACTCTTCTCTCTGAACCCTAGCCTAGTATTACTCCCCCCCCCAAAACACCAAATAAAAGTTTGTACATCTTGATTTTTCGTTCCGTCGTTCTCAACGGTGAGTTTTCCACACAGGAAATTATCATCATCAAAGATGTCGATGGATTTGATAATGAAGCCGTCGTGCGGCGGTTGTGGATCGACGGAGGAGCTATACGGCAGCACGTGCAAGCACCTGACACTCTGCGTAAATTGCGGTAAATCGATGGCGCAGAAACGTTCAAAGTGCTACGAGTGCGGCACCCCCATCACTCGCCTAATTAGGGTTCGTCACCAGTTCACAAAATTACTGAAATTTGTGTTCACCGATTTGATGTAAAACACGCATGCTGATGCAACTATATGTATTTGTATCTGTACATGACTGTTGGTTAAATTTGCGTATAGACTGGACGCAACAACATTGAATCTGGTGTTTGTGTGAACCTGGCAGCTGAATCTTCACAGTAATATCTTTAGTATATTTACAGACAGTTAGGTGGGTTAATTATTTCTCTGGTTCAAAAGGTTCACCAAAATTGAGTTTAAAAGGTTTCATTGAAAATGCTCGTTTGATGAAATTTAATAAGTTGAAGGTGTAGAATCAATTATTTGCTTGTATTTAATGTTCTTTCACTTGAATTAACGTTGTTGGTTGGAACAGGCAGCTAGGTTATGTCCTTTAGCAATTGGTCAAATGACAATTTTCTGTTAGTTTCACTTAGTAGTGTGGGTTGCTTTCATTAGCTGCCAGGTTATTGTTGTTTCACATAAGCAAAAGTGCAAGTATTGTTATGTGTTTTGTTTTTATTGAAGCCATTTTTGGCGATATCGTCATATAGACACTCATTTAGTACTTGTTAAGATCTGGCTTAAAGAAGATAATACTCTGCTGGATTTTGTGACCCACATTCACTATTCTGTTTTTATAATTGCACCATTGAGCTTTTTACTGCATCACATAAAGTGGTCATTGTCTGTGAAGTGTAGGAATACAATGTTCGTGCTAGTTCCAGCAACGATAAAAATTACTTCATTGCAAGATTTGCCTCAGGATTACCAAATTTTAAGAAGAAGAATGAGAATAAATGGTCATTGCAAAAAGAAGGTCTGCAGGGTCGGCAAGTGACTGACACCTTGAGGGTATTTTTTATGTTGAATTACATTCAAGTTCTCATATTTAGAACTGCACACAATATGTTATTCTTGTGAAAAAGTTGCGCAATGCATGCGTAGCTTCTACTTTTCCAGTTGGACAGTTGGACTCTATGTTACATTAACAGGACTTCCCACATGTCTGAGAAGTGATTAAGATGAAACATTGTTTATTGTGATGTGGAAACATGTTTTTAGGTGATAATTCATTTTTGATAAATTTACTCAACTTTACAATGCTGGCCTGAATGAAGTTGTTTCCTTCATTATCACATGCAAATTTTCTTTTTGTCGGACTGAAGGTTCTCCGAATAGTATTGTTGCCATCATTTTATTTTAATTAGTAGATTTACTCTTTCTGACGGTCTGGAGACGAGAATTTCCATCATAACCAGTATATAAAATTTTCCGGTGGAAATTGTATAGTTTTTCCAATTTAGTATAATTGTATATTATTTTGAGTCCAACATTTACTCTAGAATCTTTCTTTTCTATACTTATTAGCCAATTGCAATTATTATCTGATTTTTCTTGTTAGGAGAAGTTCAAGAATAAACCTTGGCTACTGGAAGATGAAACTGGCCAGTTTCAATACCATGGTCACCTTGAAGGCACACAGACAGCCACATATTATCTTTTAATGCTTCAAGGAAAGGAATTTACTGCTATGCCGGCTGGTTCATGGTAATCAGTGTTTCTTATATACCAAATCATTGCTTGTCTGAAATATCCACTTCATACTTGTTGATTTTAGGTACAATTTTAGCAAAGTGGCTCAATATAAGCAACTCACATTAGAGGAAGCCGAAGAAAAGATGAAAAATAGAAGGAGAACTGCTGATGGATATGAGAGATGGATGATGAAAGCAGCACATAATGGAGCTGCAGCCTTTGGTGAAGTTGAGAAGTTCGATGATCGGGATGGTGGAGGTGGTGGTGGGAAGGGGCGCAAAAAGGCTACAGGGGATGATGATGAAGCCAATGCTTCAGATAGAGGAGATGAAGATGAAGAAGAAGAGGCAGCAAGAAAAAACAGGCTGCGCAAGAAAAGTGGGGACGACGATGAAGAAGGTCCACGGGGTGGTGACCATGACTTTGATGATGATGATATTGAGAAGGGTGAGTTTCGATCTGTGTTTCTCTCATGAATTTTACTGGAGAATCAGTCCCTATGCGCTTACTGGTTGTGTCTTTAGGAAATCTGAATCTGGCTAGGACTTCTGATACTATTCAAGGTTCATGTTGTCAGTTAGCAATGACATGTGATGTCATCCCATGAACATATCTTAACCGAGAATGTTATCTTATTGATGTCAGCCTTCTGCTATGACTCTTGCAAGTTCATGCATCATATACATTGATCTGGTCGTGACTTCCTTTACTCTATCAACATATTGCAACGAGACTGAAGGTTTTGATAATTGACAGTTTTTCTAGAATAAATCGTGAAATAGAGTTGCCCTCTAATTATTAGCTTACTTGTTTTCAAGGAATATGATAAAGATTTTCAAAATACTTCTTTTTTCTAAGCGTAACTAAACCTCAATTTGGTCCATACCAGATGCATAATAGTGGGACAGGTATGCAGTCCGTATTCTACAGAAAAGGTCAATTTGCACCATCTAACCTTTTGATTACTTTTAGGTGATGATTGGGAGCATGATGAGATTTTCACCGACGATGATGAAGCAGTTGGAATTGATCCTGAGGAGCGGGAAGATCTGGCCCCCGAAGTCCCCGCTCCTCCAGAAATTAAACAGGTCAAAATTCGCAATTTTACCACCCTTGGAACTAAGCTTAGTTGCATATATCATAATGAAAAGAACCACTTACAAGAAATGCATATTGAGGCTTCAATTTGACTAAAGCATATAGATGCATATGAAAAGTTGTGTAAAGTAGACAAGGCTTGACAACTCAACCTCTTTGGATAACATTACCAGCTCAGGTGATTTAAAATGCTAAATATTCAGATTCTTGACTTACGGCAAATTTACTAGAAATTCCTAAATCCCGTATTGATCTATTCCTGTTCCAGCATTAGTGTTTCTTGAATACCTAATGAATAATGGTGATAATAGTGTTAAAGACATTAGTTAGTTGTGAGTTATGAGACCTGGACTAGGTGGTGCTTGCACGTAAATGATCAATGGTGGGCAACATTTTCTCAATCTATGATGACACTCAATCGGGATTGACAATTGGTAATGTTTTCCTTTGGTGATCTTCCATGGAAATATGCGAACAGGGGAATGATGTTATGAATGCAACTGGCATTTTGAGTAATTAAATCTACACAGCAAGTTTTAGTAATTCTTTGTTATCTAATTGTTTGAAAGGATGGTAAGAGAGGTGGCTGTCAGGCTTCTTATGGGTTGTGAACACTGAACAGTTTGACAAACTGTTGACTTTGCCTTCCTTTTTATTTTTGTCGAGATATACTTTCTTTCAAAATTGTTTTTTCCTATGATCGTGTTTGAAGCAACATTTGTGGTCCCATTCTGGCTGTATTTAAATTTAATTCAGGATGATGAGGATGAAGATGAAGCTGATGACGAAGAGGGAGGAGAGGGAGGACTGAGTAAATCTGGAAAAGAGCTGAAGAAGCTTCTTGGACGAGCTAATGGGATGAACGATTCTGATGATGATGATGACGACGATGATGATGTATGTGCTCTGTTACCACATTACTGGTATTATGTCACGGAAAAAAAGTTATATCTATGCACATGCACATGTTGTCCTGATGCTGGGTTAGAATTTCATGGTACTGTCTGTGTATTTTTTGAATACTACAGAACCTGATACAACTTCATACACCTGGATATGGCTTCTAGGAGTCTACCTATTTATAGTTTGGAAGCTTTATGATTTTGATTTATTTAAGAAAGGGCAGTTCCATGTCCATGTATATTATAAAGTTTAATTTGTTATCTGATCAAATCAAGGTTCTTATCCTGGCTGATCCACGAGATTTATTTTACTTGATCTCTATTAGACGGAAGATGATATATCTCCAGTTCTTGCCCCAAAGAAGGAAGCTCCAAAAGAAGAGCCAGTTGATAACAGCAGTCCCCTCAAAGCAACAACATCCACAGCTGGTCGAGGGACACCATCTACTTCAAAGTCATCAAAGGGAAAAAGAAAAAGTAGCACGGAGGATTCAAAAACACCGAATAGTGCGCCTCTGAAGAAAGTGAAAACCGAAAATGTCAGATTTGGTTTGGTGCAACAGCATTTATATAATTTAATTTGTATTCTGGTTCCTCTGTCATTCAATGCTCCTTTTCTCTTTTTAGTATAATGAAATATTTCATTGGGGTTGCAGGAAACAAAACCAGTGAAAGATGAGAATGCTTCATCCTCAAGAGGTGTTGCACCTGCTAAAGGTGCAACATTGCCCACATTATCAAAAAGTGCGCCAGCACCAGCAACTGTACCAGTTACTGAAGAAGAAATTAAGGCTGTTCTACTACAGAAAACACCAGTGACCACACAGGATCTTGTGGCAAAATTCAAATCCAGATTGAAGTTTAAAGACGTAAGAACTTTCGGCTTGCATTTGTTGTTGGGTTTTTTCAATTCAGATGCTTCTTTGGACTGTGCATTTCATATATTTATCCTATTTTCTACTTGTGGACAAGTTAAATTGCTGTAACTATTAGATTAATTGAAAAATAAAATTAATGTCTGTGCTTTTGAAATCATATTGGTTCTTTTCATGCCTGTACTTCAATAACCAACCAAACATATTAGCGAGCATAACTGTATAGTAAATTGTCATGATTGTGTTCTTTCATATTGATAGTAGGGAGCCTGAGAAAAGATGATTTTGAGCTAAGCTAGACATTTACAACTGGATTAGAATGATTTTTATTTAAACATGAATTGAGTAAAAGCTTCGTAATGTAACTCATGCTCTTATTTGATGAAATCCTAATATAGGATAATTTAATCAACTTTGAAGATTGCAATTTTATTATTTAGAATAGTTCTGTTGCTACTACATCTGAAGCTGTATTTTGTTGTAGAGGGGGTCAGAGTATTATATTATAGCAATTTACCCACTGAAAACTATTGGAAAGTTATGTGACTCACCACTTTAACAGTGGTCATCAACCTAATTGCGCGTAATCAATAAATGGAATGTTTCACTAGATTGATGATTTGATGTAAGATATTCTACTGAAACAGAAACATGATGCTCACCAAACTTTATAAAATTGCGGTATTTTCAAGACTGATGCGATCTTGTTATACAGAAGATTACTAGAAAAACAAGGTGTGCCTTTGAATACTTAGGGAGCTCATGTGTGAGCATATGTGTCAGGATAACCAGCATCACTGATCCTATATCATACTCCCTCCGTCCCATTAAGTTTGACACAATTCCCTTATTTGGACGTCCCACTAAGCTCGGCACATTCCTAAAATAGTAAAAGTTATCCCTTTAAAAAGGTGTAGATCCTACCACCTTTATCACTCTTTCACTACTTTATACACTCTCCTTAATAACTGTGCCCAAAAGTTTTGTGCCATGCTTATTGAGACGGATGGAGTATCTTTTTGTCATCCTATAATATGCTTAGGACCCTGTGAGGCATCTTTCTCACTCTTGGTCGTAATCTTGTTTTGTTCATTTTTGCTGCAAGATTTATGGGGTCATATGGGATTGTTATCAAAAACACTCAATCATTGCTGTGAATTAGTATTCTTGTATTCATTGTTATTCCTTATCTCGTAAGTTTTTCGGTCATCTATTGCATACTTGATGATAATCGGCACATCAGTAGTGTATATGGTATTTATCTCACATTGGAGCAAGGTAAGATCATATGCATGCACTATGTTAAATCAACTGTGGATCGTGTATAGGCAATATGTGTACGCAACACAATTTCAGTGCTACTTGCATGTGTTTGCATCTATCATTTGAGGCTAGTATGTTTCGATGCAGGACAAGGATGCTTTTGCAGCTATTTTGAGAAGGATATCGAAGATTCAAAAGACCAATGGTGCAAACTTTGTAGTTTTGAGGGAGAGATGATTTCGTGTGACATACTAGCGTATTTGATGTCCCCCACCCTGCATGCTACTACAGCTAAAGAAGCCTACGAGACTTTGTGGATTCAACAGCTATGTCTCCATGTAAGTGAGGCTCATCTTGTATTTGTCAGAGATGGCAAAAACTGGAGAGATAGAGAGGGAGGGAGAAAGAGCAGTGGGTTAATAATAGGATTCTGTGAGTGTAGTTTGAATGGAGATGAAGTTGTTGATACATAAACTTCAAATAAAACTATGACATAGTTGTCCAAGTATCGAACCTGCTAATAGTATGGCATAATTTAGTGTACAATTTCATCTTTTATTTGGGAATTGTGTGTAAAGGCAAGACCTTTTGACCCATGGTGAATCAATTACACCCAAAATGCTGACTAGGGGTGGCAATCAAATACGAATAAATTACACTCAGAAATGCTGACTAGATAATGGTTGTCTATACCCACACCCGCAAGGGGAGTTTGTATTTGCAACTTGCCATTGATAGGTTGTCAAATTTTGTAAGTTTGGGGAGTTTGTATTTGCAACTTGCCATGGATACCAAGACTAGGTTGTCAAATTTTGTAAGTTTGGGTTATCGGGTTGACTTGAAAATGATATGACATGGTATGAAATTTGAACTCAAATATATTAGAATTTTTGTTAAATCTGACAACAAATGTGACCTATTAACTCAAATTTGAATTTGACATGAACTTGACACGATTTCAATATGACAATGACACGATATGTCAATGACCCGATAAAAAATTATATTTATACAAGAAAATAAAATTATAATAAAAAGATAATAGCATATAATTTTTGAATTCACATAGTATGTTTATTTTTATATTTAAACAAAATTCAAATATTTTAATATTACCTTTACTTCAAAATATAAATTATTAGCAGGTAACATAAATACGGCGGGCACCCGATCTAAACTCGATATGATAATTTCGTGTTCTTATCAGGTCGATATGATAACAATCTGCACCCAATAAAATTTGATGCCAATCCATTAATTTTGTGTGTTTGTGTCGAGCTAATGTGTCGTGTAAAAAATTAACAGCCTAACCAAAACGAACTTAAACTCGCCACTGTGGAACTGTCACGCATCACGTATCCACCACTTGTTGGGTACCTGTTGGCTCACTGTTCGCGGGTATCCATCACCGACGAAGCATATTTTAAACATACATATTATAATGCCTTGAATTATCCAGCTCGCTGAAGTCGAGCAAGTTGATAGGAGCATATCATTTGGGACATGTCAACTATCCATCTGGGTCTGGGAAAGATCTATATCATCTAAGCAAGTTGTGTGTGAGCAAATTATTTGATGTTATGAAGACAGGTCGATGACTGCAAGACCAACTTACTACTCTGATGCTGATCAATGTTGACCAGCTAGCTGACGAGCTCGCTATTACATTGAGCTGCCATGCTCATCTACCTGATGTCTATCTTCTTTGAAATTCTAAATATGAAAGACTGTTGGGGCTCATGTTTTGGCTGAGTTGATGGAGTTTTGTACCCGGGTTTGGTTTTATGTATATAAATACTTGTAACTGTGCATAGCCGCTACATCCGAAATATAAATATTAGTGTTTACTTACGTAATAGTGTGAGATAAACCTTTCTCTATAGTTTTTATTGTAATTCTATGTGAATAAAGGTTTCTTCCTTGCGAGAGTTAGCTTAGTTGATACACCGTCGACCAATTATTATACATCGTGTGTTTTGTTTGTCTTTATCTTTCGTTTGTGCTTTATTTTCTTCACATCTAAATACCCAATTATAACATAGTGGTATTAGAGCTTCCGAGTTCGCTTGCTTCCGCATATTTGGTGAAGAAAATATCCGATTTCAACATGAGTATTGATGAATTCATGGGAAGAAAGAGTTTTAGCTTGTGACAAATCAAAATGTGGGATCTATTAAAGCAACAAGGGCTATGGGAGCCATTGACGAAGAAGGCGGGAGACACAAAAAGCGCGCTGTGATCGCTACACTCGAGGAGAAGACACACTCATGTATCAGGTGTGTTTCGCAAATGATATCTTTACCGAGGTGGAAACTGAAGAGTCAACTTCTGGGTTATGGTCGAGACTGGAGTCGCTCTATCAAACGAATTCTTTAACCAACAAGTTGTTGAAGCAATGCTTGTTCACTCATCGAATGTAGAAGAGAATTCACTTAAGGAGCATATTGATCAATTAAACACAATTCTTTGAATGGTACCAGTGCCCATGTTCTGGTGAATTGGCTTCAACATGGATATAGAGGCAGATGAGATGCGTATAAACTCTTTGATTAAATGTATCAATAGGACGTTAACAATGATAGATACTCATTAATTGCGAGAGGTTAATTTTGACATATGTGAAATGTAGATGGTGAATTTGAACAAAATCTTACCATAGAGGTTGAATTTGCTATAGGAGTGTCAACCATAAAGGTGGATTTACTACTTTTTCCATTTAAAAAAGTTATGATTTATTTTGGATTGTTGTAGTGTTTTATATGAATTATAATGTTATTTTAATCAATTGTTGTACTGTTGTTGGTTTAGATTATTATCATGATTGTATTACCAATTTTAATATTTATACTTTATTCTAAAAATAGATGCATTTATTTATTATTAACTTTATTTGAACTTTGATAAATAAAGTATAAATATACTAAAATTGGTAATACAATCATGATAATAATTGAAACCAACAACAACACAATAATTGATCAAAACACTACTATGATTTTTATAAAATATGACAACAATCCAAAATAAGTAAATGGGAAAAGTAGTGTAATCTTTTGATAAATTTTTGTTTAGTTTTGCAGGAATGTAAAACTGTGAAATTTTTTTATATACAGCCATTTTTAATAAATTATGTGAAAACGAAAGTATATAATTTAAACTTGAATATTAACAATAAAATAAGCACAATTAAAAGTACAATTCAAATTTTTGCCTAAACTAAAGGCGAAATGTGACTGTCGTTTTTATAAATTACACATATTGTAAAATTTTATTTGATATGAGGATAAACAAATCGTCATCTATAACACTAACATCAACATGAAGGTCATATCATCTTTAATTTTGCCAAATTTTTATTTTGCGAAAAAACAGAAAATGTAACTTTTAAGTATTTATAACGAACTTGATAAATTATACTAGAAACTATAGTTTGTAGAAAATTTATATATTTATACCCATCAATTAATGATAAGCATTGTTATATTGTTGGGATATTTTTTTTCAAGCACAAAAGATCTTATTCTCTTTCTTCTACTTATTTTCTCAAAGATGGAAAGTTGTAAACGTAAATTATGGAACACATTGGGTTGAATGACTCCTGCGTTGATGGACTTTTCCAAGTCGTTGATACAATGACACTTGCCGCGTTAACGACCAAGACTTCTCTTTTTCACTCCCTCCCTCCCTCCACTCATTTCATTCATAAGTCGTAATTTATTTATTATATTTAATTATATATATACATAATCAATTAATACATACAAAATAAAAAAACTAAATAAACATTTTTTATACTTTATGTTTTTTCATTAATAGAGATAACAAAAGACCGACAGAGCTTTTGTTAAAATAAGAGTCGGATAAGTAGAGTTTTAATTTGTGTTAGACATGAAAATATGAAATTCATTTGATTTGAAAAAGATTTTATAATAAAAGAATTGGATTGGACAGGATAGATAGGAGCCCCTGAGCTTTTATACCTTTGATCAGATCTCACTCGAAATAGGGACAGCCCGTCGGGTCGGGTCGGGGCGGGCACATTTTGACCCCACTTACTGATTTAAGTAATGGTCTTCAAAAAGGTTTGTTGGTTAGTATATGTTTGCCACTAACTAATACTATCATTTAAAATCCAATCATCTTGTAATCCAAAATCACAGAGATGAATCTTAAGTTTGACTACAATCACGAGGACAATGCCAAATTCATATTGTATCCTCTGATGATTTTCTTAGGCAGTTTCTTCGTGTGTTTAATGATGATTGGAATCTCATTCGTATGCTTCAAAAAGGGCAAGAAAAGAGTCGCATGTGTTGTGCCACATGGGGACATATTCAAGATATGGAACTACGACGGCAACGTTGCATATCAAGACATCATCGAAGCAACACAAGACTTTGATTTCGAGTACTGCATCGGAACCGGAGGCTACGGGAGCGTCTACAGAGCACAACTACCCGCCGGAAAAGTTGTTGCTGTTAAGAAACTCCACAGATTCGAAGGGGAAAATCCTACTTACGACGCGTGTTTTAGGAATGAGGCGGAGGTTCTATCTCAGATACGCCACCGCAATATTGTGAAGCTTTTCGGATTCTGTCTGCACCAACGGAGCATGTTTCTCATCTACGAGTACATGGAAAGAGGGAGCTTGTTTAGTGTGTTGAGGGACGAAGACGAAGCCGTGGAGCTAAAGTGGAAGGAGAGGGTTAATGTGGTGAAGGGCATTGCTAGTGCATTGTGTTACATGCATCACGATTGCTATCCGCCTATTTTACACAGGGACATTTCCAGCAGCAACATTCTCTTGGATTCCAAGTTGGAAGCTCGTGTCTCTGATTTCGGGACAGCTAGATTGTTGGATCCAGATTCATCCAATCATACTGTACTCGTCGGAACTCGTGGTTATATTGCACCAGGTATGTTGTTTGCTTCCACACACAAAACACTCTCCATCATTTGATTTTGTGCGATCACCCTGAATCATATGCTATATATGTTTGTGGATTGCAGAACTAGGACTTTCGATGGTGGTTACAGAGAAATGTGACGTGTACAGTTTTGGAGTGCTGGCACTAGAAATCATGTTCGGAGATCATCCAGGGGATTTTATTTCATCATCACCACAAATATGTGGAAAGCTGATGCTGCCACAACTCTTGGACAAGAGGTTAGCATCTCCGGACGATGATGTAAGAGTGTCGAGAGAAATTATTCGTGTAGTGAAAACAGCTATCAAATGCATATGCCCCAATCCCAAGTTGCGGCCGCTGATGAAGGAGGTGGCCCACCAACTTTCTGTGCGACCGCCACCGTTGCCAATGCCGTTTCGCTCCATATCAATATCGCACCTCATGTCTTCAGACTGAGCTTGCAATTATCTTAAGACTTAAGTGCGTATTCTTTTTTTATTTGAAATTAATTTTTACTTCTAATGTTAATGCTCAAATTTTCTATTTTATTGATTAAATCATTACACGCGTCATAAAATAATTAAGAATTTAAAGTATAAAATATATATATTTTTTATATATTTTAATTCTTGAACTCTAATAATGATAAATGTCAAGATTTCATTAGTAGAATAAAAAATGTTACATTATTAGGAGGTCTATTTTTCACTCTAACACTTTTATCCAAAAAAAAGAAAAATCAATATTATGTAGACTTATGTAATTGTGTTTGCTTATTATATATATATATATATATATATATATATATATATATTGCAATTATACAAATGTGATTATTTTATTGATTAGAGTATGGTTTGATTATAATCATTGAATGAAAAATATGAATGATTCAAATTTATTTTTAGTTAACACAAACGGATCTATTTTCATTATAACCATCCCCTATATATATATATATTCTAATTATAAAAATGTGATTTTTTTTTATAAAATTAACTTCGGTTAATATGTCCTTCTAATATATATTATTTTAAGAATTGAATTGTTATGTAATTTAAATAGCTTTGTAATATTAATATTTGATCGAAAATATATATTTTAATATTGTTTAATTTAATTTTAATATATATACATACTTAATAGCTCCTTTAGTACATCTACAATGAAGGATAATGAGTGATAATAAAAGAAAATAAATTCAAGACTTAAATATTTTATTTTCTTTGGTTGCATTCTTAAGTTCCATGAAAATGAGAGATTACGGATATGGATGACAACGGATCCTCGATTTTGTCCAGATTCATAAATTCAGATCTATATTTTAGAATTTGTGTTTTTCAAATTTTAGACCCGATTTTGTCCAGATTCATAAATTCAGATCTATATTTTAGAGTTTGTGTTTTTCAAATTTTAGACCCGATGAATTGTGATCGAATATGAAGTTCTTAAACTTTTTTCAATACTGGATTTAGAGTTTACATTTCGAGATCCAAATTCGGTCCATATCCGGTCATAACATTTATATCGATGCCATAATGACTTAATTGAATTGAACGTAACACTTAAGACTGGGATGTTAACTTTAATTTGGATTTTTTCGAAATTATAAAAAGAAAAAAAAAAGAATAAAAATAAAAATAAAAGTTATGGTATAGGATCCAGTCTCCCATATTTATATAACATGTTATGTCACATGTTCAAATTTATCATTTTAATGAATATTTTTTAAAAATAAAAAATTTGTTATGATATAATTTTCACTGCCCCGTATCGAAGGACGGTATAACCAGAGCGTGACTAGGGGTGAAATTTAAGAAGCGAGAAAGAAAGGGGATTTAGAATAAAATATAATTATAAGAGTGTAACCTGAATCAACAACCAACATATCATACTATATTATTAACAAAAGGTTTGACGAAACAAATCGACAACCAAGTATTTTCAAAATAAAATCAGCTACATCTATATACATATCAAAAGACATAACTTTAAAGTGTTACAGCGAAAACATAGATTGAAATACTTATATCAGGATAAGTATCTCATAGTTAGACAAAAACAATAAACTTTGACTATATTCTGCCAGCATTTCACCACTACGTCGATCACTCAACCTGCACATTTAGAAATACATGCATGACTGAATGAAAAAACACTCAGTGACATATGCCGAAATATTAAACATAATAAGATGTTGTCATGCATTCATAGTAGTAAATCATAAGAGGTTTTAGGGAAATGCTCCTATGTTCACCAAATCATTTCATTAACATCATTCGCGGAACACATCGCTCTTCCATTCACCTCCATATTCATTCTTATCTGTTTCACGCCAGGGAAGAAGATCTTCTTCCACAGACGCTTAACTTATTCATCAGGTTTATCATATAAAAGCTCACAGTTCACAAAGTATCGGCCCATACGATTCACGGTCATCGACTTCACGTGTACAATAATCCTGGTTGGTGAACTTCAACCAACTCAAGATTCGATCGATTGTTCTAGTTGGTAAGCCAACCACCTAGGAGTCACAAATAAAAGATAAAACATTTTATGCATGATATAATGAGTCAACTTGCATCTTATATAAAATTGAGTTTAATAACTTTAAACATAGCTTTCACGAAATTGCCCACCTTTTAAAAGCGTGATCTTAAACTTTTCTTCTCTCTCTCGGCCTTCACTTTGTCGATTAACCATCAATAACGAATATCATTTAGAAAGATGCAAGTCTAATTAAATTTAGACACTAAATTCCTAATGGTAATGTCCCGTAAAGATTTCTATAAATGTCTAATAAGATTTGAAATCTTATTTTTATCATCGTCACTACTATGATATAGTAATATATTTAACTAAAGTGTTTAAAAAATATCCCACATATTTACCAAAAAAATAATATCGAAATTTTATTATTAGTAACATAAATTAAAATATTTATTTATTAATAAAACTTAGCTAGGTTTTAAATTACTAATTAAATTCATTTAATTTAAATATAACATGAATAAATTGATTAAATTAAAATTTTAATAAGCATTGGTAAAATTAAGAATTATTAACTTCTTAATTAATTATATTTTTTACTAATGTAAATTTTATTTAGGCCAACATTTAATAATGTTATCTTACTTCTAAATATAACTAAATAATCAAATCTATTTTTAAAATATATGCATCCTTTGTTATTTGGCTTAACTTATTTAATCAAAGATTAAGTACTTAGTTAGACCTAAATTACATAGTTTTTGTAAATAATATACTAGACCCAACCTTAATATGTTACTTTAATTCAATTCAAGCAATTAAGCCCAATTATTTTGCCTATTTAATTATGAGATGTATCCAATTATTTATCTACTCACTTAGCCCATAAGATAACTTACATAGCCCACTCTTATTTCTTCTTTATAATTTTACCAACACATCACACGCACACCATATTTATTCCCCCTCCATCTTGTTTCTCTTTTCTGTAAATAAACTCTACACATACATAATATCCTCAATATTCAACACCCACAACCAACCGTCCATCTCCTCCGGTGGAAAATTGGCCACCATCATTCGGAAAGATAACAACTCGGCTCTCTCTCTCTCTCTACCTTGGTTCCCTATCCCCTTGGCCGTACATGCAGCAACCCAAGCTTCTGCTGTCGCTGTCCGGAACAACTCTAGGCCATCTCCTTCCCTTGTCTCTATTTTCTAATTTAAGTTATTGTCTGCTAATTATTTACTAAGGTTTTATGTGTTATGTACTAAAAATTCAATTCTAAGCTTATATATATATATAGTTTAATTCTTCACTTTATATTTTATGGATTCATTAATTCAATTTAAATTCCTAATGCTTATGAAATATTTGGTTTAAGATGTTCGAGTTCATCTCCTAATTATAATACATAATATATGAAATTACAATCAAAGATGAAATCATGAAGCTGTAAATATTGATAATCAAATCAAGTTACCATATAACCTACTTACATTGATATTGATAATCAAATCAAGTTACCATATAACCTACTTACATTGATAGCTTTTTGCAGTTTGGACGTTTGGTTTCTACTTAACTCTCACTCTCTTTTCTTTTTCTTTTACTCGGAAAATTTGAGTACTATAAGTGAATGTGTTGTTTCTCTTTACAGTAAAGGGAAGGATAGAATATGAGAAGAGTACTAGCATCGTCACATTTTTACTCTCATAAGAAGACACATGTATAAGGCGATGAAAATGTTCCACCTGACCTTAAGGTGAAAAGAGTATTAAAGAGTAATAAACACTAATGTGAAGGACTGGTAATAAATTATATAATATCTAGGATATTACATCCTATCCCCCTTAAAAGAAATTTCGTCCCGAAATTTGCATACCTTTATTCAAATAGTTCAGGATACTTTTCTCTCATCTTGTCTTCTATTTCCCATGTAGCTTCATCATTTTTGTGATGGCTCCACAATATGTTTACTAAAGATATCGTTCTATTTCTCAACTCTTGGACTTTTGGTCCAATATTGCTTCTGGTCTCTCCTCATAGCTCAAATCCTGATCGAACACTATCTCATTTTGTTGGATCGTGTGTTTAAGATCAAAGACATACTTTTGCAATTGCGACACGTGAAACACATTATGAAATTTTCTTAAATTTTGTGGCAATGTTAATCGATAAGCAACGGGCTTGATTCTCTCAAGAATCTCGTAAGGTCCTACAAATCGTGGTTTCAGTTTACCCTTTACACCAAATCTAGCTATTCCTTTTGAAGAATAAATTTTAAGAAAAACCTTATTTCCAACATTAAACTGTAAATCAATTCGACGTGTATCATCATAGAATTTCTTTCGGTTTTGGGCTTCATGTATCCTTTGTTGGATCTTCTTTAGAATCTCTTTCATTTCAATGATTGTATCTGGTCCAAGAATTTTCCTTTCACCCATTTTATCCCAGTAAAGTGGTGATCTACATCTTTCCATAGAGAGCTTCATATGGTGCCATGTTAATGGTTTCCTAATAACTGTTGTTATAGGCAAACTCAATGAGTGGTAAAATATCTTCCCAACTTCCGCCTCGATCTAGTACCACTATTCTCATTGTGTCTTCTAGTGTTTGTATTGTCCTTTCAAACTGTCCATCAGTTTGTGGGTGAAATGCGGTACTAAAGCTATGTTGTGTATATAACTCTTTTTGTAAGCTCATTCAAAATCTGGAAGTAAACTTTGTATCTCTATTAGATGTGATTGACTCATACACTCCATGTAAACACAATTTCCTGAATATATATCTTAGCTAACTTGTCAGATCCATCGACGATACAGATAGGAATAAAATGGGCTGATTTTGTGAGCCGGTCTATTACAACCCAAATGGTCGTATTGTTACATTTAGACTTAGGTAAACTTGTCACGAAATCAATCGTGACGTGTTCCCATTTCTATTTAGTAATTTCTAGTGGTTGTAGTTTTCCATAAGGACGTGATGTAATCCCTTAACTTGTTAACATGTTAAACATCGTTCAACAAATGAGGCTACATCTCGCTTCATTCCTCCCACCAAAATTTCTCTTTCAAATCTTGATACATTTCGTACTTTCTGTATATGTTGTATATGATGTATCATGTTCTTCACTCATAATTTCATTCTTTAGATCTTCACTGTGTGGAACACACAACCTCTCTTCAAACATAATCGCATTGTCAGTTTCTTCATGATAACCTACAAAGTTTCCAGATCGTATATGTAAACACAAATTTTTTAATGTGTCATATTTTCTATGTGCTGTAACAATCCTTTCTCTTAGATCTGGTGACGCCACAAGTGTTGCAATACAGTCTACTATCATCTCTAGTTCCCTCAATACTTCTAATTTCATTCTTTCGAAATCTCTAATAAACATTTCTTCTTGAGTAAGGCTGCAACTTAATTTTGATCGAGTCTTGCGGCTCAAGGCATCAACAACTACATTGGCTTTATCGGGTGATAGTTGATACCGCAATTATAATCTTTTACTAATTCAAGCCATCGACGTTGCCTCATGTTTAAGTCATGCTCGAAAAAATATTTCAGACTCTTATGATCGATATAAATTTCACACCTAACACCATAAAGATGGTGTCTGCAAATCTTTAGTGCGTGAACTACTGCTGCTAGCTCTAAATCATGAGTTGGATAATTCACTTCATGTGGTCTAAGTTGTCATGATGCATATGATATTAATTTTCCCTCTTGCATCAACACACATCCTAGTCCATTCTTGGATGCATCTATATAGATCATAAACTCCTTATTTGCTTCTGGAACAACTAACACTGGTGCATAAGTTAATTTCTCTTTAAGCTTATGAAAGCTTGTTTCACATTCATTTGTCCAAATGAATTTAACTCCCCTTTTAATTAATTGTGTCAACGCCTTTTCTATCTTAGATAATCCTTCAAGAAATATTCTATAGTATACTGCCACACTTAAGAAACTCCTTATTTCATTAGGGATAGTTGGAGTTTTTCAATCGTGTATTGCTTCGACCTTAGCAGGATCTACCTTTATTCCCTCAGCTGATATAATATGTCCAAGAAACATTACTTCCTTTAGCCAAAATTCACATTTACTAAACTTGACATAAAGTCTCTCGGTCCTCAATGTTTTCAATATGATTCTCAATTGACCCTCATGTTCTTTTTCTATTTTGGAATAGATGAGAATGTCATCTATAAATACTAGAACATTCTTGTCCATGTTTGGATGAAATATGCTTTTAATGAGATCCATGAAAATAGCAAGAGCATTAGTCAACCCAAATGACATTACTATGATTTCGTAATGACCATATCTTGTTTGAAAAGTAGTCCTAGGTATATCTTCTTGTTGGTCCTGATAGAGCAGATGTTGGTGTATGGGGGGGGGGGGATACACCAACTGTATACTTTTCTCATTTTCTTGCACGTTAAAAACCAACTTATCAGCTCTATCACAGATCACAAATTGCATGTGATCTGGTATCCAACAACTTGTGTTTGTCAATACAGATGATGGACAAGATAATGCTTGATCTGGTACGTGATCTGTACTTACAAATTATGCAAGTAGTAGAATGTGTTGAATGTGGTGGTTACTGAGTATTGCTCTATTTATAAAATCCTTTTGATTAAACCAAATGTTCTTTAAGCATTCCAAATTATAGATTATGCAATATCGCATATTAAGATGACAATTTATAAATGCAATAAGCAAAGCTGTAAAGTGCAGAAATAAGAACACATAAATTTAGCATGGTTCGAGAAATCTCCTATGTTCACGGACTATCAAACTGATAGCACACTTGACTAACTTGTGAGTCAACTCTTCCCTTCTTTAGACTGGCAGAGAACCAGTCACAACAACAAGTCAAAACTGGACTTGAGTTGTGCATGAAGTAGGTCATGACCTTTACTTACTGGGTTTACAGAGATGAAGTTTCAAACTGCTTGAAGGCTAGAATGGAAGATAGAACTATCTATTACAATGTTTGTATCTGAATACAGTGATAGTTCTAGTGGGGTGTGTTCTAGCTTAAGATGTAATCTATTGAATGCTAAGAACAATGGATTCTATAAGTGCAGAAAGTCTAAGTGTGAAATGCTAAGAATATGAAAAGTTGATCGTTTGAGCACTTAGTAAGCTTGAAGGTATATTTTTGCAAAGTTTGATCACTTGGAATCCATTAAGTTGTTTCTGAACTCTTGAAGGAGTATTTATAAGCATTTGGATCAGGAACTAGCCGTTGTGGAGCATTAAATGCTTGAACTAGCCGTTATTGATGTACTCCTTGCCAACAATGCGTCCTTTGTTGCCATTTCTGGTATGACCTCGTTTCCCAGAATTTGAATTCTTTTACCAGAAGAGGTATGTGAGAACGAAGTCTACGTGACACCAAATATGGACATGTGGACTGATGACCTATTTAGGCAGATCATATGTACCACTTATACATATCATAGATCACCCCATGGTCTGTGTGCTGAACATATCACACCTTGGTTTGTTGGATAAATCACCTTCTGTAATTTGGATACTCAAGTGTTTGGTAGCATCTGGACAGATCATATCCTTCGATCTGTCTTAAAAGCTTAACTGCAGATCTAGACTAAGGATAGATGCACTATAGATACAGATCATGACTCATGATTTGTCTCTTTACATTAAAATATCTTAAAAAAACTAAGTTTAGAACATATCCAGTTAGGACCAAATCGTGACTCACGATCTGTACCTTTACATGTAGATTTGTTATATTAACGCATGAAAGTAAACCTAAGTCTAAGTTGATTTCTTATAAACAAATCTTAATACAGATCTTAATATCTTTACAGATCAGATCAACTACCACATAAAGAACATACTACAATTTGTACTGGTAAATACACAAACAATTTTTAAGTGTGTGTTTTGATAACCATCATCAAAACTATTTCAAAGGGTTCCCAACAATTTCCTCCTTTTTGATGATGTCGAAACCACACTTTACATATTGATCCTATGCAAGAAGGATCAACAGATGTAATGAACAGAAATTAAATAAGCATGCAAACATATGACTGTTATTGTTAATAACATATAGCACAATGAAAATAGACAGGGCATGGACAAAGATAGATTGTCATCAGGATGCAAAAGATTGATCTGTTTCTCATTATATCAACTGTTAGGGGTTACAAAAATATACCCACTTAACATAACAAAATAAAGTAAAAACATATTACATTTCAAAAACTATTTTAGAGTCTGTTGTCATCATCTATTCTGGCGTTTGGAGGTAGTTTTTGCTTCAGCCTTCTGCTGCTCTCCAGTTTTAGCCCATGCTTGGCATGGATAGCTTCGTATATCATCTTATATGTTGGATCCTTTAAGCTTAGGGTGCAGTTATAGTAAGCTACAATTTCGTTGACATACTGTCGGATCATAGCCATGTTTGGAAATCGTCAGCCTGGCAGCATTGGTGGAGGAAAGATCATTCTTGGTGGTGGAGTGAGAATAATTTTGTGCTCGATGGAGGTGAGTAGAATCTTCTTAATTATGTTCTGATCGTAGAAGCCCTCAATGTATCGTTTAAATGCATCATGTTCGTTCATTGTAACCAACTGAGGGTTCTTCAGGAAATGATATTCTTTGACAAAGCACTCTTTGATTCTGTTCCATAATTCGATCAGGTGAGTTGGTACCCACTTGACCGAGGCCGTCGTATTTGATGATCTATATCGTGGCTTGACAAACCTTTTCTTATTTCTCGTCTGGGCACCCTCAGCCCTTCTTCTGGCCTGTGCTTCTTCAACTGTTTCTGTGTGTTGTTCTGCAAGTTGTCTGGCCCTTTCAACCTTGGCCCATTCTGTCCTTTTAATTTATGTCTGTTTATCCAATAATGTGTGCCTAAGGTGTGGATTGAGCATGTCTGCAATGTTCATCCCTGTGTCAAGCATTCTTTCAGATATTTCTGTCATAATCTTTATCTTCTCTTTACGTTATGCTTCCTTTGTGATATGCTTTTCTACGAGTAGCATGGTCTATTTTTCTGCAGCAGTGAGTGATAGATCAATAAGTACAGATTGTGTGAATGCTCCAATGTTGGATGCGTGTTGTTTCTCTATTACTATCCTTCACCCTCCTGACACAACAGATGAAGATATAGCACCAGTCTTACTGTGCTATGTCATGGGTCCTTGCTATTTTGGAAGCATCATCTTATGTCCTTTCTTCGGTAGTGGTATGATATGTGCAGGAATGGCTTCAGATGATGGCACCTTCTTCACTTGTACCCGAATAACGTTCTCAGCTGCTTTGGCTTTTGTCTGGGTCCTGGTCTGCTTCTCTGTCTGAGTTTCCTTAATCTACTCATTTATCTACTCGGTTGTGTTCCCTTTTCCTTTGTTCGCCTTTTTCCCTTCCTTCTCAATATATTCCCCCTTTTCGACAGCATCAAAAAGGGGTTGGTCGTTGTCTTGAACGATTGAAGCTCCTCTTTCAACTTCTTGATCTCATCTTCCATATCCATCTTGCTCGTGAGGAGATTAGTAATGTTAGCATCTATTTCTGAGTGCTTCTTATCATGAACTGAGTTGCAAATAGCTATATTTTTAGTATTATTAGCTCCAGTCTCCACTGCACTCTCAAACAATCCTCTGACTTCCTCAATGTCATCAGTATTTGCTAAGTTCAAGTGCTTGGCAGCTTCAGGAACCATCTTCTGAACTGCATCCTTAAATCGGTTCATCTCAAAGTCGACAATCTACTTCGACACTTCAGTGGATGCCTTAGCCACAACTCCTGCTACTGGGTCATATATGAGTATCTGCATCTTCTCGATCTGTTCTTTCTGAGAGTTGAGTTGTGCATTGATTTGGGCAATCTTCTTTTCCAGAGCTTCTTTGTCTGCGTTATGATCTTTTATAACTTTATCTGTAACTACAACAATACGACCATGTGTTTGTGCGCCCAAAGAAGTGAAAGTTGTGTTTCCAGCATCAAGAACCAGCTGAGCCAGATTGGCAATGTCTTCGCTGACTCGGACATTCACCATCTACTTGATGCTCTGGTAAGTGATAGGTGGGGGAGAGAATGTGAGCAATTCATTGATAGAGAATGGTTGGCGTCCAGGTGGAGCAGTTTATCTAAGACAAATTCTCCTGAACAAGACCTTGAATCCCTGGCTTAGGGGTCTTCTTCTTCTGTTCAATGCCAGCAGGCACGAGTGGGAGTTAAGATACATTCTGAGGTGGGCAAGAAGCTGTAGTGGCAGATCGTGGAGTTGGTGGTTGGTCTGTGAGAATCTCTTCATCAACTTTGTCTTTATTTGTCTCCATATAATCTGTAGGAACAATGGTTAGAGGCGTGGCACAGATGGCAGCTAGAGCAGTCGATGGCTGGTGTGGTGCTTGTTGAGTGGTTGGAGAACGTGGAGTATAAGGCTTCAAAAATGGTCCAGCCTTTTGAAATAGTCCCCCCTTAGAAATGTAAAATGGGCGCAGATTTAGACCAAGCTCCTGTGCTTCTACCTCATGCGTGAAAGTACAAAGTCTAAAATCAGAGTGAAGATAGCAGAGATTCATGAACTGGAAGTAGCTCATGAGATCACCTTCCTCGATCTTCATCTACTCCAAGGTCATCACTTTCAATACTGCTTCCAAAGTGTAGTACGGGCTGTCACGTATGTTGAGATATTTATGCAGGCGAACAACCATGGTGTGAGTGGCGGGAGTAAGAGGAATGCCAAGAAGCAAGTCAATAACTTTATCTGCAAAACATTCTTTGATCTGCTCTAACGCGATCTGTGCGTCGTTTAGAACAGGATCAATTGTGAGGTTATCATCTGTTGAATCATCAAAGGAGATGATGTTTGCAGGTTCATCTAGTTGTTGTTGTTGTTGTTGCTCTGGTTATTGTTGTTGTTGTGGAGAAGGAATCTGCGGCGGTGGAGAGAAATCAGGGGATACAGATCCTTCGGGATCTGCGGCTTATATGATAGGTTTTGCGATGGACTGTGATCTGATCCTAGATCTGGGTTTGAGCTGCGACTCAAGCTCCTCCTCTGATTTGATATCAATCACTTGGGTGATCGGGGATGCACAACTCATGACGATTGGCCAATAGCAGATGGAGTGGCCTCGTCATCTTACTCATTTGCCAAATGCAGATTAAGAGTCCTAACCACTCTCTTCTTGGTCTTAGTTGGTGCTTCTTGTTGTTGCTTCTTCTACTTTTGGGGTATTGGACCCTAAGCTTTATTAGCCGGGGAGGCTTCTGTGCAGGTGTTGGTTTCCTCTTCCCTCTAGCTTGCACAACTTGTTTCTTTCCCTTGCCTTTCCTTGGCTGTGGTTCTTCCCAATCAAGATTAGAATGGCCAACAGCCAATAACTCCTTCCTCATTATCTCATCTGCCTTGCTAAAGTGTTGGGCAGTGATATCGATGATCTTCTTAATCGGGATCTGGTCCTTGGGCATCAGGACAATGTGATTGAATCTCTCTATATCTCTCCAGGGCAGATTCGGGTTCGGGATAACGTGCTCGATGATGTAAGATAGTTTGTTTCCAAAGTGGAGTGGCATCTGAGTTTCTACTACAATTGCCTTCTGGTTCTCATAGGTAATCTTGACCATATTTTGTTCTTCACATACCAACTCATGAAGAAAAGCAGCAAAATTTACATTCTTTTGTAGGTAAACAACACATAAAACACGCATACTGAGAGACGTGATCTGGTCATACAAACCGTTGTGTCCAAGAAACGCCTTCTGGACAATATCGATAAAGAGTCTGTGCACTGGGTCGAGTAGATTCCTATTGAACATCTTGTTCTCCCATCTGAATGGGACGACCGCTATCTGTTCGATCACCTCCTGGATCTATTCATCTGGTATGGTGAAAATGTTGATCCCTTTAGAATCTTTCAGACCATAAACCTTTAGGATCATATCTTAGACAGAACGGACCAGATCGTCCTCTTTGTTTGGCTCCAATCTAAGGCATATAGATGGCATGTCATCTATAACCTCCCAGTTAAGATATGCTACAACAATTTGTCTCGGCAACTGCTGCGTGGGTGTTCTGGTGACCATTTTGTAGAACCCTTGATCTGTGTTTCAACTATGACATAAAGTGAGCATTGTATTTATTGCCTGTCACATCACCTTCTCATTTTGCGTAGGTTGACATCATATTTAATTAACAAAATACATTGACACATAAATATACGAAACAAATATGAGGAATATGATTAGGCGCGTAGAATGATACAGATTCTCTGGTTCCCCCTTAATAAATGCAAAGTGCAAGAAATGCATAGGTTAATGTGGTTGAGCAGATTGATGACGTTCTATGACTAGTTGATCATCTATGTTCTGCTTTCTTCATCTGTGCTTTGGGCTTCATCTTCTTCACACTTAGTTGACTGGTTGAAGACTTGAGCTAGTGATCTGTATAGGGATTGATCTGTGCTCAGCGATCTGTACATCACAATCTATGTAGTCACTAGTTCTGCTATATACGTCTATGCTGCGTCTTTTGTGTTCCACGATCTGTGTCACATGATTTGCACCTATTTTGGATTTAGAAGTCCCAAATTTCCACAAAGAATATTGAATCTGTCTTTTACCAGTGCTTTTGTTAACAGGTCGGCCCTTTGCACATCCGTGTGAATCTTCATGATCTGCAGGTTCTTTTTCTCCACATGGTCTCTAATGAAGTAATGCCTCACATCTAGTGTGGAGAACGAGATTCTATATGATAGCTATAGCGCTTGAGCTGTCACAGTAGATAGGCACTTCCTTGACAATGACTTTGTAGTCTCTGAGTTGTTGCAATCTGTGCACAACAGCTGCCAACGGCCATATACTCAACTTCAATTGTGGAAGTTGCGACAAAGGTCTGTTTCTTGGAGAACCAAGAAATCAACTTGTTGCCAATAAATTGACAAGTTCCAGATGTGGACTTCTTGTCTAATTTGCAACCTACATAATCTGCATTTGAGTAGCCAGTTAGTTGAAAGTTAACATCGTAGGGATACCACAAACCTAGATTAGTAGTCCCTTTGAGATAGCGAAGAATCCTTTTTGCTGCTTCCATGTGCGATTCCTTTGGGTTGGCCTGGTATCTAGTGCAAACTCCAACTACAAAAGTAATATCAGGACGACTAGTTGTAAGATAAAGTAAAGAACCAATGATACCCCTGTATTGAGTAATGTTGGCTGGTATTTTGTGTGTGGGCAAATCTGGCCATTGATCTGCCTTGGAATCTTGACAGGTTTGATGTCTTTGACTCCAAACTTCACAATTAGCTCCTTCACATACTTGCTTTGGTAAATAAATATGCCTTTGGGTGATTGTTGACCTATAGTCCTAAAAAGAAATTCATTTCACCCATGATAGACATTTTATACTCCCTCCGTCCCATTAAATATATCATGATTTGACCAAAACTATGAGAGTTTTTAAGTCAAAACATGACATATTTAGTGGGACAGATGGAGTATTTATTTATCATTAAATCTGCAAACTTATCACACAAGTATGGAGATTTGGACCCAAAGATGATGAGTATGTGGTCTTGAACTTTGATCGTGAACATCGTCTTATCCACAGAACCACGTTTGAATCCAGATTCCAGCAGGAACATTGACGGTGCTTCTTACCATGCTCTGGGAGCCTGTTTAAGTCCATACACTACCATTGACAGTCTGTATACGATCTTTTTCTTCAAATCCAGGTGGTTATGCACTCTTGACGTCCATCTGAAACACCTTGAATCGTTGAAACGCTGCACACACCAGGAAAAGTCGAATTGCTTCAAGTCTTGCTACAGGCGTGAAGGTTTCATCGAAATCAATTCCTTCTTGTTGATAGTAGCCCTTGGCAACCAATCTGGCTTTGTTTCTGACCACCTCGCCTGTTTCATCTCTCTTGTTTTTGAAGATCCACTTAACACCGATAACACCTTGATGTGTTGGACGCTCTACCAAATACCATACTTCATTTCTCTTGAACTCGTTGAGTTCTTCTTGCATGACCTGAGTCCAAACAACATCTTTGAGAGCTTCTTCTATGTCTCGTGGCTCTGTGTGGGAGAGATAGCAACTGAGCAAGGCGCTTTCTCCATGCATCTTTCTGGTCTGCTGACGGGGCATAGTCGTCATAACCTATTCAAAATAAATTTATAAGTTTTCCTATCCTTTACACTAGGTTCCGCTAGTGGTAAATATATGGTCGATTCTACAGGGAGTTGGTGTACTCTTTCTCTCTCTCTCTCTCTCTCTGTCACAATTTATATATTTTATAGGGGGCCTGCCTCGGGTAGAGAAGTAACCAAGACCTAAAATAAAACAAAAGAAAAGTAAAAAGCAAAAAAGATACTTGGCTTGGGGTTCAAATTGTTACGCTTTGATAAACTTTTTGGTCATCAGGGCAAAGATTCTCGTTGCATACGCATGTCATTGGGTAAGGGCGAGCGTAAGAATGGGGTTTTACTCCTACCACCCAAACACATCACTCAGACAACCCCCTTTTTACTCATCACGTAGCCACCTAAGCCTCGCCCAACATCCCTTTTCAGCCCAAAAGGTAAGGGTTACTCATCCCTTTATCCCCCTTGCCCAAGCTTGCGCTCGAGCCAAGCTTACTCCAACATACCTAAATAGGCATTATCGAGACAGCGCAACCATGGGCACACCATCTCAGAATCCCGTCCCATGGCGTTCCCACCTACATCACTGATCTCTCTGACTGGCAAGCAGGGAGTTGCTAACACTTGGAGTTTCCATTTCACAGTGGTAACCTGACCTTGCCCAAGACTGCTACCAGTCGGACAACACCAAGGACTCAATCAAGTTGTATCAGAATGAGATCCAACACTTTAGGAACGTTCACACATATGCAACTACGTTGGCCAAGTTATACCTCACAATGATAAGTTGATTTTAGCAAAACTTGTTTAACCCAAACCAAATATTAAAATTAGCTAGACATAAATAAAAGAAACATAAATGAAAAGATAAAAGGAAACGTACTAGAATTAAATAGAATATGAAAATCAATCCATGGCAGGACCAAGGCAAATAAATACATGGAAAATAAAAGGTGCCTGAAGGCTTCGTTTCTTCCTTTCTTAGACTATCAAAACATCAACTTGTAAAATGCTAAGAAAAAGAACGAAGAATGTGGGTAGTTCGTGCAGCAACGGCTCTCCTCCACGTACTTCACGTTATCTTGTGTATGTTTGTCCCCTGACTGCTGCTGCAACTAAAGCATTATATAGAAGTTGAGTGAGCAATGGGTCAGGCCCATGACGTTCTGAGCAAGCTAGGGTTTCAAGGGATTTATTTTCTTGCATAACTATATCCAAATATATTCATCCATATCATCAATGAGATCCAAATCGTGCATATCCATTGTGTAAGGAAATAAAGATCTCTTTCCTTATTTTCTCATTGCTGTCAAGATCTTTCGCACCTTGCCCAAGGACTGGGTCAAGACATGCGTCGTATGCACCTTGCCTTCCAACTTGCTCGAACTTTCCTTTCTTCTACTCCAAGCTTCTCCATGTGTCATAAAGTATTCTGATCGAATGTTCTCCTTGCCGTCTTGCTCAAGGTCTTGACTTGTGCATCGTCTTGCTCAGGATCTAACTCGTCTTGGTGGCGGCTAAGGTTTGTACGGAAGATATTCTTTCTTTATTGAGTGGATCCCTAGTATCTCCAGCAGTTGACTACCTTGATTCTTTCCTTTTGTAGCTCTAGCAGGATAAAGGAAATATATCTTTCCTTATTTGTGCTCCGCGGTTAGAATCTGCATCCGTTCCTCCAAAGATCTCGTTAAATCTTTCCTTTTCAGCTCCTCCTTCTCCAAGTACTTCATCTTGGGCATAGAGAGTCTTCGAACGGCTTGCTCATGGTGTTTCTCAAGAAACCTCGCCTCCAACTTTGAAATGTCAGGTCCAGATCTCGCACGGACATTGTCTTAAGCACAAATGTTCCTTGCTCAAGGTGTTACAACGCCTGGAATTAGCCTCTTTCACAGAATGTGGCCTGACTTGCCCAAGACTCTTCCCAATTACCCGTCTCACAAAAGTGTGTCCTCCCAGACACAAAGGCACAAAAACAAAGAAAAGAAAACTTGATCTACACCTAGACAAGCTCAAAAAGAGCACGAA
The DNA here is from genome assembly GCA_026898415.1 of Leonotis leonurus. Lineage (NCBI taxonomy): Eukaryota > Viridiplantae > Streptophyta > Magnoliopsida > Lamiales > Lamiaceae > Leonotis > Leonotis leonurus. Next base: position 332,278 of record JAPKLX010000263.1, read on the forward strand.
AAATGGGCTCGTCATCTGCACACCAACATCTGGGTTCCCAACAATGAGATCTGATGGGTGAGCATCAAGCCACCTTCTGCATCAAGTCATTTCTTCCTCAGACACTTTAGGTTATGTCTTATTATCTGGTTCCTTGAATTCTGGATGAACTGTAGAAGGAGTAGAGAAAGGGTTATAAAAAACATAACTATTTAGATTGAGTTTACCTAGGTCATTTGCCAACGAATCTGGATCTGTTTGTTCTGTTTGATATGCTCTGGGTATTGGATCTGGGGTCATCAGGTCCTCAATTTGTTGCAGATCAACAGATTCTTTTGGTGGAACAGCGTATGTGCAAGTCTGCTCATTTTCTGCTGTGGTCGGGGATATCTGCTCCTGATCATTAGTCCTGGGGATAGATGGCACATCATCTATTTTCCTTGATTTGAGCATTCCCCTTCAGCATCATGTTCCTCTTCATCTGTATCTGTGGGGCTCCATCTTAAGATGCCCTCCATGATCTAGGAGGTGGAACTCTTCAATCTGGGTTCTTGATTTGTGTTTGAGTTATCTATTTCCCTATGAAGATAAACAGATTCATCAAACACAACATTAGTTGTTACCTCCATAACAACGGTGTTCTTATTAAAAACTCGATATGTTTTGCTAATCTTTGAATATCCTACAAATATTCCTGGATCTGCTTTGCTAACAAAAGTTTTTAATTGAGATTTTTCATTGTTGTGGATGTAACACTAACAACCAAATGCACGAAAATATTTAATACGAGGCTTCTTGTTATTTCATAGCTCGTATGGAGTTTTCCCATAATGCGTTGTAACCGATGATCTCTTTTGGGTATAGCAGGTTGTGTTGACTGCTTCTGCCCAAAACTTCTTTGGTAGATTTGTCTCGTTAAGCATAATCTTTGCTGCTTGCTTCAACGATCTGTTGTGTCGCTCAACAACGCCATTTTGTATTGGAGTGCGAGCAGCTGAGGTCTGGTAAACTATTCCCATCTTTGAGAAGTAATTTTCAATCATCTAGTTCAAAAATTCTGTCTCTCAATCTGATCCAATTGACAGTATGTTGGTCTCCTTTTTAGTGGTGAGTTGGGTGAGCTGATCAGGGAGCTTCTCTAAGTTCTCCTTCTTCTTTAACAAGAAAACTACCTAGGTAAATCTAGAATAATCATCTATAATTACAAGGGTGTATTTTCTACCATTTACACTCAGAGGAGTTACTAGACCGAACATATCCATGTGGAGCAACTCAAGAATTCGACTCGTTGAATGTTCAACCTTGCTAGGAAATGATGCTCTGGTCTGCTTTCTGACCTGGCATGCATCCCAGATGTGATTTTTGTCGAAGACTTGATCTGGTTGTCCCTCAACCAACTTCTCTCTTGCAAGCTTGTTGCTGGTTTTGAAGTTTAGATAGTTCAATATCTTGTGCCATAACCAACTAACTTCTGTGTTGGTCTTTGTGACTAAGCAAGTCTCTTGATCTGAGTTCCATTGAACTATATAGAGCTTATACTGCAAAAGCCCGGTAAGGAGTGAAACTCATTCCTCATTCTTAACCACATACTTGTTAGTTGTAAATACAACTTGTTTTCCAGAATCTTAGAATTGGCAAACAAAATAAGTTGTGTTTAAGACCATCTACAAATGAAACATTATTTATCGTGGTCTTACCAACTACAAGATCTCCATACCATTTGGTATATCCTTTGGTGTTTTCTCTAAAGGTAACCGTTGGTCAATTACATTATGTGTAGTTTGACAGCTTGTCTCGATCACAAGTTATGTGCATCGAGCATCCGCTGATGATGATCTAGATAGCACCTTGAGCAATGATGCTTCTTCTATAGCTTCTCCCGCCTTGCAATAAAACAAACTTAGCAACTCATTGTAGAAACGAGTGCTTTGTTAGTAGCATTTGTTCCTACTGGAACCCATAGATGACGTGTAAGAAAAGAGTTAGTGTTAGATCTAATTTGTCATCCCCTGAAGTCGACATAGATCTGCTCATGCTCTATTATGTTATGTTGTTTGTTCTGTGCCTGTGGTCCGGTATCCTTCTTCTGCTATTGCGGCTGCTTAGGTATCCTTCTCCACGTCTTGAGCAGTGGGAGGAGGGTGGTTAGGTTGGCGATTGGGAGATGGAGAGCCATAAACTTTGATGACTTCTTTACCAGGGTCCTCAGTGCCCTGGACTTGTTTATGCTTTTTGGAAATTGGTCCCTCAGGACCGTATAAAACATGCTTTTTCGCCACCGTCTTAAGAACAGTGGGCCTATCATGAGGACCAAGAGGTGGAGGTCCTGGTGGAATGGGATCAACTGAAGTAGTCGCAAGGGAGGCAATGAATTGAGGCGAAGCCTGCTCTATGGCAGGGGTAGAAGTGGAAGAAGCCTTAACGGTAGAAGTATTTACACCCTCTAAGGTGCTGGCAGAGGCAGCGGTAGTCGAGGCTGTGGAGGCGGACTCCATAAGGAAGGAGGCGGTGGCAGAGGGGGCACCCACCTCAGAGCCTCCCCCCCATATTGGAGGGCTCTGACTTTCTCTGTCGATTGTTTGGCCAACACTTGTGAAGCTCTCTCACGGGCCGCTTTATTTACGAGGTCTGTAAAATGCATTCCTACAAGGGAGGGATAAAGAAAACATTAAAAAAATTGTAACCGTAGAGAATAATAGTATACAATAATTTAAGACAACAATTGCACCACAACCATGGTTGGCCTCCAAGGTCTGCTGGGATGAAAATCAAATAAGAAAGAACAATTTCATTTATGGGAAAAGGAATAACGAGGGAATGATCAGATGAGCTCTGAATGACCTCATCCAAGTGGTCCAAAAGTGCTTGGGAAATCCCAGATCCCCTAGTAGAAAGTTTGGCAGATTTATTGGTTATTAAAGGAAAAATGGGGCAATCCCAGGAGAAACCAGTAGAAAGTTTGGCAGATTTATTGGTTATTAAAGGAAAAATGGGGCAATCCTAGGAGAAACCAGTGTCTGAGGTCACCACGTAATACTCTTGACACCAAGACTTGTCAACACTATAGTATTAAGGGCAGTGGGAGAGAAATAGATGAAAGGATGGGAGCGGTTGATTTTCTTGGTATTAAAGAAAATATCTGCAGTATTGGAGAAATCGAAAAGAGTAAAGTACGTATGATGAAATAGGGATTTCCTAATTTACATTGGATTGAGTTGGTAGAAAGGGATGGAATAACGGGCTGTAAAATCACATAAATAATTGGGAAGAGGCAGGCGCAGACTTGTCTCAAACTAACTCTTTCATACTATGATGGAGGGGAATTCAACACTTAGGGGCCTCTCATTGGCCATGGGAATTCTGAAAGAATAAGGACCAATGTCATAAAGGAGTTTCAGAAGCGATCGAAGATCTTTTTCTTTTTGCATTTGAGTGAGAAAATTTTTTAAATATGATGTAAGCAACTATTTACAGTCGAGGGCGTAACAAAGCGAAGCATCCGGACATGATACACATACCGTTAGCATGAAAGATTACTTTATCGATCAAATGGTAGAGATCAAGCGATGAATGAGTGCTTCAAGGAAACAATGGTGAAAAGACGTGAATAGTACCCAACAGTCAAAAGTAATTATATACTTTTACATGTCATGTCAGATAATATTTAATGTGAGGCGCAAAAATGGAGGGTATAGCACTAAAAATTATGAAAATGCCCCTTAGAAAGGTGGGATTTTGCCAGAACTTGACAATGAGGTCAGACTCACAAGATGACTGAGGTCACTTCTAAGACTATGGGGGAAGAAGCTGCTAGGGAATAATATCAGCTCTGCTCTCCAAGTGAGCAGAAGAGGTTCATCTTTGAGGAAAATAGCCTCAAGAATAAATTAGGCTCTAGTTTAAGCAGAGGCTTTGAAGGGTCTGAGGATCTTGGAGCTCTGATTAACATCTAGAGGATATGATCAGAGCTCTTACCACCTCTGCCCTAAATGACCTCTGGGGGGGTCGGCCTCGAGAGGTCTGAAAATTTTGAAAATTTTCTTTTTAATCGGGCGCTAGAGCCACTAACTCTGAGATTGAGCGCTGAAGCTATTAATCATAAAAACATGGCTCTGAAGCCTTTAAGCATAAGAACATGGCGCTGAAGCCTTTAATGATAAGAATAGGGCGCTGAAGTTGTTAATGATAAGAACAGGGCGCTGAAGCCACTAATGATAAGAATAGGGCGCTGAAACTTTTCGTATAATCCAGGCGCATAAGCCATTGGCTAAGATTTGGCGCTGAAGCCACTAATCAAAATCTGGGCGATGAAGCCATTAAATAAAAAATGGAGAGAGCTCAGCGTCCACCTTCTTCTAATCTCTGGGTATTCTTCTGGGTCCCACCTGCGAGCTATGGCATCATTGCACACATTCCCCTCGAAGTGAATACTCCACGGGATCCACGCATTTCCTATATATAAGAAGAAAAGTATAAGCGAGATTCTTAATGAATCAAATCTAAGGTATTAAATTAACACGTTTCCTTTACCTTCGAACTGCGCACAAAGAAAATCAATAAGCAAGCATCAGACACACTATTGAAAACACGTGATGAAAAACATGGTTAGAATAGTTGTATCGTGTGTAGAAACCGAGACAACTTCTTAACTCGGCTTGGTGCCCAGGGGAGCGAAATGGTGTAGAACCTCAGAGGGGATTAGTCTTAGCAGCTGCAGGATCGGCATGAAGAAACTCTTGAGCCCCCTGTTTGGGGTAAGCCTCACCGTGATTAGGATCAATCTTGAGGGTGGGAGGATCCTCCAAAAGGTGCAGAAGAACCTTGTCAACATCCACATCACTCTGTTGCTCAGGCAACCCGAGTGTTGGGAACCCCACAAATATTCTAAGTTTTGATGATGTTCACTCATACACACACACTTGGCATTATTCATGTTCTGTATCATTTCTGTTGGTTTTTAAAGACCAGATAGTCGAAGCAAGTTCAACCAGAAAGATGGAAGATGTCTCAGACTGAAAACTAAGGCAAGTCTTTAACAGAAAGCTGAACCAGCAAGTCTTAGACAAACATGCTGAACCAGCAAGTCTTAGACAAACGTGCTGAACCAGCAAGTCTTTAACAGAAAGCTAAACCAGAAAGGTTCAAACAGAAAGATAGAAGAAGTCTCAGACTGAAAGATAAACCAGCAAGTCCCAGACAGAAAGTGAGACAAGACAACTTTAACAGAAAGTTGAAGCAAGTATCAACCAGAAAGTTGAAGAAAGCTTTAAACAGAAAGTGTCTAACTAGTGTTCGACCAGAAAGACATTCCAACCAGAAAATGTCTAACCAATGTTCAACCAGAAAGGCACTAGGACCAGAAAGGACACAACCAGAAGGCTCTAATTAAAACAGAAAGAGTTGAGCCAAACATGTTAAAGATGTCTATCCATCAAAGAATTGGAAAGAGAATCACCGATTGACAAACAAGAAGGAAAGCGATCACAGATGATCTGCTTACCATACATAGAAGATTCAATCAACGACTCTACAAGGAAAGAAGAGATATGATTGATTGGCAATCCACAAATCAAATCACGCCAATCAACAAACGGCTAGAATTTCAAATTCAGAGCCTATATATATTTGAAGACTTAAAGTCTGAAGTGTGACGCTAACGATATACTGCAGAAATATTCTCAAGCATTCTATCTCACAATCAGACAAAAAGCTTCAAACCGTTCGTGATCGCAATCACACCTCGATTCAAGTCTGTCTTATCGAGAGAGAAAGGAGATCTTCGCTAGCCAGTAGTTTTTTAGTGGATTAACGTGAAGGGATCCTGTTTTACAGTAGTTTTCTGTAAGTTGTAAAGGGACACGACCCTTATTCGTGCATAAGTTTCAATAAGGTTTGTAATTGAAACTTGTGGCTCGTTCTCAGCGAGTATAAATAAGAAGAGTATCCTAGTAGTGGATATCTAATCCAGTTTGGATTAGACCGTGGACGTAGGGGGTTTCCCGAACCACGTAAAAATAACTGTGTTATTTACATTCTGCATTTATATTCAGTTGTTTTTTTATTCTCTATCTATCTTGCTCATTCAAGCTGCATTCTTAATCAATCTCCTAAATACTTGATTAAGTTTTCTAAAGATTTTCTTAACAAGAGCACCGACTAAGTCCACCATTATTCCGCACACGATACACTGTTGGAGTTTAAGCTTAATCTTACTCTCTGCTTTGTATAACTCACTTGAGAGACTTTACTTGGACAGAACAAGATCGATTAGAAAATCAATCTGGTCTATCACTTCGAGCAATCTGTGTTTCAGAAAGCTTACATCTCTCTGATTAAATTAGTCAAGTAAACTGAAAAGTTTGTGTTTGGTGTATTCCCCCCCCATACACCAAACCTTGCTCTTTCGGGACCAACAAGTGGTATCAGAGCGGTGGTTCAAACTGACCATTGTTTTGTTTTCACAAGGTTAATACCCGCGTGGTCTACTTGAATAGATCTAGAAAATCTTTCTCATCATCTGCATCCTATCTGTTATTATGGAATCATCTGTTATCAGGGCATGTGAAGAATTCTCCATCCAAGGTTACAGAGAATGGAGTTTCAGAATCAAGATGTGTCTCAAAGCTCATCACTGCTTGATGTGGAAAGTAATTGAGGAAGGACCTCTAGCCATTACTGAAGAAACTACTCGCATTACTGAGACAGGAGCAGTTAAAGAAACTGTACTAAAAGATCCCAGAAAGTACACCTCAGAAGAAAGAAGAGAAGCAAATCTAGATGATTTTGCTAAAGGAGTTATTTCCAGTACTGTAAAAGGAGTCCATCTGGCTAAGATCCAAGATCTTGATACTGCCAAAGAAATGTGGGAATCTTTGAGAGATCTCAGTCTAGGATCTGAAGCAATGATCGAGAACAAGCTATCTCTAGCATGTAACAAGTTCGATGAATTCAAGATGAAACCTGGAGAAACCATCGACCGGATGAAGAACAGATTCATTGAAGTACTACTTGAAGTATCTGCCTTCAAAAAGAATAAATACACACAGAGAGAGAAGAATCTCAAGATTCTTAGAGCTCTACCACCAAGCTGGGAAATTTATTCAGCTATGCAACCTCTACGTGCTGATTTTAATGATCTATCTGTAGAAGCACTTTTTGATCATCTTGCTGTCCATGAATGTGACATCAGAAGAATTCACGGACCAGATTACTCTTCCAGCAAGAAGAGCGAGAATAGCACAAAGAAGGAGAAAGAGACTGCCTTCAAAGCGAAGTGCAAAACAGATGAATCAGCATCATCTGCTACACAAGCAGAAGGAGGATATGATAAGTTACTCAAAGAATTCTCAATGATTGCAAAGAGAATGGACAAGATGGAAGTCAGATCAAGAAAGTATCGTAGGTTCTACAAAGACAACAAGAGTAGATACCAAAAGAACAAAGAAGCAGAACGATCTGATGACAAAACAGAAAGTAGAGGTAATAGTAAAATCACTAATCCTACTGACTATACTTGTTATGGTTGTGGGAGAACAGGTCATTTCAAAACAGATTGTCCTGACCTATCTAAAAGCCAAAGAGAAGAACTTCGAGCTAAGAGAGACAGAAAACTAAAAGCTCAACGCAAAGCCATGATAGCAGAAGAAGAAGAAGATTCTAGCTCAAGTCATCTATCTGATAGTTCAACAGAAGATGATGAAGCATTCTTTGCCAAAGAAGAAGAAGACTGGGATGAATGCTATGCAGGACTAGACAACGGTCTAGATGATGTAGAGGTACAATCTTGCAACTCTAACTCTTCAAATAATACTGATCTGGAACAGGAAATAGAAGATCAAGATGAATACTCTTGGGATGAAGTCAATGACATGTTCAAAAGCTACTCGAGCATCAAGAGATTATTCAAAGAAGTAGTTGAAGAGAATGAAAGGATGAAGAAGACAGAACAGATACTGAATACTGCTAATACACAGTTCGCTGTTCAAATTGCTGATCTGGAAGAACAGATTAAAGGAAAAGACAATGAGATTCATTCGCTAAATTCTAAGGTCAAAGATCTCATTACAAGAAACAATATTGCTGAAGAGAAGATAAAGAAAGGGAAGGAAATGATATACAAGAGTGATGAACGTGCCAAGCTGTTAATCAACATTCAACAACAAGGTACATATGGATTAGGATATCCAGGTCACTCAGAGAAATCCTCTAGCTCCATGAAATTCGTACCAGAAAGGAAACAGATTCCAGATCAGGTGATAAACATCAGAAACAAGAAAGAACGACCACAGAAGATGATGGTGAAACAGACCAGCAACAAACAGTTCCATCAAGTAAAGGAACAACCAGCAGGCTACACAGAAAGGATTCACAAAAAGAATGTCAACAGGACATTACCCAACCAGAATGACAACAGGACAGCATCTACAAGTAAAGGATTGAAGAATGATGAAATAACGAGATACCATCCATCTATATTTCATTCTGTATCAAAAGTTGATTATGATGGAAATATTATTACTAGTTATATTGCTGTCCCCAACCCAAAAATGTTCTGGATTCGAAAGGGAACATTTGCTAATAACCAAGCACCCAAATATTGAAGGGTAGCTAAGTGTACTTAATTGCAGGACCAGAAGACTGCAAGAAGGTACAAAATAGCTAAAGGAGCAATCTGGATCATAGATAGTGGCTGTTCGAAGCACATGACCTGTGACAAGAATCTACTAACAGACTACATTGAGAAACCAGGACCCCAAGTCACTTTTGGATGTAATTCAAAAGGATATACCAGAGGGTATGGAAACATAAAAGTTGGCAAGACCACCATCTCAAATGTTTCATATGTTGAAGGTCTCAGCCACAATCTGTTCTCTGTAAGTCAGTTCTGTACAAATGGTAATCAAATTATCTTTGACACTAACAACTGTCTGGTGAAGAACAAGGAAGGAGATGAGATACTCCTTACCGGAATATTGCAGGATAGACTATATATTGTGCAATGGAACAACCAGATAGAGACCTGTCTGGTCACTAAGACAGTATCAGAAACTAGCTGGTTATGGCATAAAAGATTAAACCATCTCAATTTCAACTCAATCAATAAGATTGCACGAGAAAAACTAGTTGAAGGATTGCCAGAACAAGTCTATGACAAAAGCCACATTTGTGAAGCTTGTCAAGCTGGGAAGCAAACCAGAACATCTTTTTCCAGCAAATCTGTCCAGAGCTCAACCAGAATATTGGAATTACTACATTTAGACTTATTTGGTCCAGTTAAACCATTAAGTATAAATGGTAGGAAATACACTCTGGTCATCATTGATGATTATTCAAGATTCACATGGGTAATCTTTTTATATAAGAAGAAAGAGACATTGGAAAAGCTGCCAAACTTTCTCAACAAAATCACCAAGAAAAAGGAAGTTTCTGTTACAACCATCAGAACAGATCGTGGAACAGAGTTCCTAAACCAGAAGGTTGAGGAATACTGCAACCAGATGGGAATCACTCACCAAACATCTGCTGCAAGAACTCCTCAACAGAATGGGGTAGTTGAAAGAAGAAACAGATCGTTAAAGGAAGCAGCTCGTACTATGCTCAATGCAACCAGATTACCAAAGAAATTTTGGGCAGAAGCCATCTATACAGCATGCTACACACAGAACAGATCAGTTGTTACTATCAGACATGGGAAGACACCTTACGAGATATGGAACAACAGAAAACCCAGGATACATTATTTTCGCTCTTTTGCCTGTCTGTGTTACATTCACAATAATGGGAAATCTCAGTTGAAAACCTTTGATAGCAAAGCTGATCCAGGAATATTCTTAGGATATTCTGATGTTAGCAAAGCTTATAGAGTTTTTAACAAGAGGACTCACATTGTGGAAGTAACACCTCATATTGTTTTTGATGAATCTGTTATTAGTGACAGAGACCTAGATGTTGATCTAACACAAGACCAGAACAAGAACCAGAAAGCAAAAGGAATTCTGCTAGAAGATATTCTAATCTGGAATACATCAGAAGAGAATGGTGTTGAAGTTCCAAACAATGCTGAAGCAGTAAGCTTGCAGCAAGGGGGAACAGAACAGACAACCTTAACTACACCAGAACACAATCAGCCAGAAGGAGGAAACAATACTAATGAGCCAGAACCAGATCAACCCGAAGAATCAAGAGATACAAATGGTTGGAATAATGATCAAGAAGAACCAGAAGCTGAAAATCCTTTTCAAACATTTCATCCAGAATTCGAGGACCCAGCAAATGAACCAGAACCTGAGATATCAGAAGAAGAGATATCTAGCAGAAGGAAATGGATTCAAGAAAACCATCCTTCTGAACAGATTGTTGGGAACCCAACAGATAGAGTGAGAACTAGAAGAATGCATGGAGAAAGTGCACTTCTCAGTTGCTATCTATCACGTGTTGAACCCTCTGATACTTATGAAGCACTCAAAGATGCAGACTGGGTTATTGCTATGCAAGAAGAACTCAATGAGTTCAAAAGGAACCAAGTCTGGTATATGGTAGACAGACCAAAACATCAGGGAGTAATAGGTGTCAAATGGGTATTCAAAAACAAACGAGATGAGAACGGAGAAGTAGTCAGAAACAAGGCTAGACTTGTTGCAAAAGGATACAATCAACAGGAAGGTATCGACTTTGATGAGACCTTTGCACCAGTGGCCAGATTGGAAGCAATTAGGCTATTTTTAGCATATGCTGCGTACAAAAGATTTAAAGTATACCAGATGGATGTTAAAAGTGCATTCCTAAATGGCATACTTGAAGAAGAAGTGTATGTTGAGCAACCACCTGGTTTTGAAGAAGAGAATCCTAACCAGAGAGTATATAGACTAGCTAAAGCTGTCTATGGTTTGAAACAGGCACCCAGAGCGTGGTATGAAACGTTGTCAACATTCCTACTGGAGTCAGGCTTCAGAAGAGGTTCTGTTGACAATACACTGTTTGTCATCAAAGTCAAAGAACACATTCTGCTGGTCCAGATATATGTCGATGACATAATCTTTGGATCACAATCTCCCTATCTGTGTGACAAATTTGCAGAACTAATGAAGAACAAATACCAAATGTCCATGATGGGTGAGATGAATTTCTTTTTAGGTTTGCAGGTAAAGCAACTACCAGATGGTATCTTTGTTAATCAAGCAAAGTACATCAACGATCTGCTAGTCAAGTTTGGGATGAAAGACAGCAGAGCAGTTAAAATTCCAATGCAAACCAATGGGAAGATAGATCCAGATCCAGAAGGAAAACCAGCAAACATTACACAATATAGAGGAATTATTGGCTCTCTGTTATATCTCACAGCAAGTCGTCCAGATATCACCTATGCAGTTGGAGTATGCGCTAGATATCAAGCCAACCCTAAAGAATCACATATGGAAGCTGCCAAAAAGATACTTAGATATCTTAAGGGAACAGCTCACATTGGTCTCTGGTATCCACAAGATGATAACCTTGAGCTTACAGGCTATTCTGATTCAGACTATGCTGGATGCAAATTGGACAGAAAGTCTACTTCTGGAACGTGTCAATTTCTTGGAAACAAGTTGATATCTTGGTTTTCAAAGAAACAGACATCTGTTGCTACATCAACCACAGAAGCAGAATATATGGCTGATGGAAGCTGTTGTGCACAGATTCTATGGTTGAAACAGCAACTAAGAGATTATGAGATTGAATTGAAGGAGATACCTATATTCTGTGACAGCTCAAGTGCTATAGCTATAACACAGAATCCAGTACTCCACACAAGATGCAAACATGTCGATGTAAGACATCATTTTATCAGAGATCATGTAGAGAGAAAGCACATCAAGATTGAGAAGATTCATACAGACATCCAACGTGCTGACATCTTAACTAAAGCACTACCAGAAGAAAGATTTAAGATGCTATGTGGAAAACTTGGACTACTCAGTCTGGATGAAGAATACCAGAAGGCTACCAGATTGCTAATACCAGAAAGCTACCAGATAGCTACATACCAGAAAGCTACCAGAGAGTCACCAGAATGCTAACTACAAGAATGACAGAAAGCCCAGATGAAATAAAATATACGTGGCATAATTGACGAAAAAGCCATGTGGAAATTATTTCTTAAATGCTAAGTCAAGGGGGAACTTTTAAGGAAATTGAAGCGTCGAGATAAAAGATGTCACTTTCCTAGGTTACAGACTGTAAAAGATATTTTTTACCCTAGATTTACTAAATCTTTTATTTTCGTGATGATTAGCACAACTTTGGGAACTGGGATCGAGGAAATCCCTGCAAGAAAAAGGAACAGGAAAGTTGCCCAAAAATAAGAGATACGCACACGCTCGCCTACAAACCCTAGGATCCAGAGCGTACATCTCACGCAAGGAAAGGCGGCAAAACAAATCATAGAAGCGGGAAAATCTAAAAAGGGAGAAAATTTTCCAACCCTTCAAATTACTTACAGTTTTATTATCGCTTAATTATCTTTGTTATATATGCGATATCCTTCTCTAATCTGTTCACCTTCACTTTTATTGCACTGAGCACTTCTCAAAATCTCTAAGCACTTAAGAATTTCCCAAACTTCTGCAAATCTCTTCTCAAAACATCCTTGCGTTTTGATCATGGCACCCCAAACTTCTCTATTTTCTCAACACGTAGCTGAGGTTCAGAGGTTTCTCTCACCTGAACCATATGCAGTTCTTGACACCCATGGTTTTCGAAAACTCGAGGAAATCTTTGCCATGATTTCACGCTGCAAAGGTTTTTCAGTTTATTCTACTTCCTCTATATCTGCAATTTATTGCACTTTCTGTGAACTGCTAATCTTGTGCAAATATCCATGCTTGTTCATATGAACTGATGAATATATATATAT
>JAPKLX010000315.1:0-96328 GCA_026898415.1 Leonotis leonurus
TATGTTGTGTTTTCGAATTAAGAAAATATGATTTTGAGAATACATTATTGATCTTTTTAGATTCATGATTGGAGTTTGTCAAAGAAATTTAGTGATTTAGAATTTAAATTTTGTTATGTTAGATGTTACTCCAATCTAATTATAAATAGGGGCGGGGAAAATATTATCCAACCCAATTACCTATACTCAATTATGAAAAATTTCATAAATTGGAAAAAGAATGTTAGGGTAGAGATTACACGATAATTATTTTTGTCTAATTTATGTTAGATAAATCAAGATAAAGAACAATTTTCTCTTTAGTATGCACCGCAAAATGTCTTTAGAGTTGTTCTGCATTGGTATCATTTCTACGATAGTTAGATAACAACGGACATAATAATATATGGATATTTTCAAATAAGATACATCCGAGATTAGAAAAAGTGAGATTCTTTTATGAGATTATGTAGATATGCCTTCAACCAAGGATCTTATTTATACAAGTAAACTATTTTTAAATATATACATGAGATCTTAAAGATGTACATGGATTTTGAAGAGATATATGGATCTCTATTATATATACATAAAATTTTACAACAATTTAAATTAATTGACAAAATATTTTCAATCGATTTTGATAATATTAGTGCTAATATGACCAATGATTCATCTTTAATTACAACATGTAATCCCACTTTATATCACTCCATTGAACCTATTCGAAAAGTCGTTGAATTATTGCATGATAAGACTAAATTGCATAGACCATGACTAAAATTTTGCAAGGCTAAAACCAGACATAGTAAGGGTCCGTTTGGTAGTGTAGTTAGGTTTCATGTGTTAGTTATGTTATGGCGTAAAATAACATAATTTTCCCTATTAAAAATAAAAATTTCAAACATCCAATTACCGAGATTCTGGAAGCTTTAGTTCCAGTGATAATGTAACAAAATGTGCAATTATTCATAGTCCAGAACAAAGAAATTCTAAACATAATGAAAATGGAGATCTATTTTACTTTGTTGGAAAGCATGCAAAAGGTGAAACTCCAAATAGTAAAATCCATTTCTCAAATCAGAATTTAATACTCATAAAGACATAACAAAGAAATTGAGGAAATTAAAAATCAAAGAATTTAATTAAATATTTTTGGATTAATTATTAGTTTTAATTAAATGTGTTTTAAGTAAAATAAAAAATAGTAATTTTATTTGTAAATGTTATATATACTTTTTTCAAATAATATTTGTTGGTCCCGAAACGAGTGAACTGAGTGTAGGGGGGGGAATACACCAGTCAGATTTTACAAGTTTAAAAACTTTTGTGGCTCCTGAACTGAAGGGAGGTGTTTCAATGAGAGAGATGAACTTTCAGATAGGAATCCTTCAGTCTACACTGAGTGTTTGACTGATGGACTAATATCTTAAGTGTGCGGAATGTGGTGGTTTTAAATCTTACTCGTTTGCTTCAGAAAACTTAATGCAATGTTTCTCTTTTCAATTAATCAGTATTCAAGTTATGATAAACAATGAATAAGCAATACTGAAATTAAGAGAGAGAGACAGAGATTTGGTTTGCGTGGTTCGGAGATAAAAACTCCTACGTCCACGAGTACTCGATGTTAGTCGAGGGTTTCCAACTTAATGGAGAAATAACAATCTTACAGTGATTTACAGTTAAACTGATCACTTCTAGCTTAAAGCTAATTCTTATGCTAAGATTGTTCTTCGGTTACAGAATGATCGCTAAGAACACTAAAGAATGGAATCTGAAAGTTTGGTGTGTTCTGACTGAAAGCTTGAGATCTTGAATGCAGAGATAGCGATAGCGAATTGAGAGTATTGGGTAACCGGTTTCTTGAAGTGTTGAAGCAGCGGGGTATTTATAGGGCTCTCTCAAAAATATAACCGTTGTGAGATAGAGCTTCGTTTGAATTTCTTCCCGTTGGAGTCTTTGACTTTTTGCCATATTTGGTGTCCGACACAAAGATTGTGTTTACCTACCGAGATTTTTGCCATAAATGGAAATGCCTACGAACTAGGCTAACACTCAGTGGAAACTTCAGTGTGGACAATCAGTACTGAACTTCAGTTTAGAACATCAGTATGGACTTTCAGTACTGGACTTCAGTTTGGCAAGGACTTAGCTTCTAACTTCAACTTCAAAACTTCAGGACAGACTTCAGTGGAGAAGGTCCTTCAGTTTTGGGATAACTTGAATCTTCAGTGGAGATGTCCTTCAGTGTACCTGAAAAAATTAGAACTCTCTAACATGTGAGTTCTTAGACAAAAATACTAAGATTCAGTATTGGTCTTATTACATCTTTTCAGGGGAGGTATTTGGATCTAAATCAAAACACTTATAAATATTTCACAACAATATTATTTCTTTTGTACATATATGTTTTTTCCAAATAATATTATTTTCTTTGTATTTAAATTGCATGGCTTATACTCTTTCATTCCCTCGCATTAATAAACATTAATTTATTTTTTACATGAAAAAAATAAATAAAAAATTAATGAATATGGGTTTCTATCCGGGAATCAAGTATCAGGTATTTTGGATAATACCTATTACCCGATCGGGTTCGGGTACCCAAATACCCGATTTTCGGATTTTCGGGTTGGGTATTGATATTTTCGGGTTTTCGGGTACCCGATACCCGATGGGGTATTACCCGAAACCCGAATTGTTTATTTATTTTTATTATTTATATAATATTATATTTAAATTTTATAATTTAAAAGTTTAATACTATAAATATTTGAATATTTTAAAATTACCGGATAATATTCGATAAAATCCGAAAATAAGAAAAAAAATTAATTAAATCGGGTAATTTCGGGTACCCTAATATCCTTCGCGAAATACCCGATTTGGGTTCGAGTACCCGAAATTTTTTCAGGTTCGGATTCGGGTATGAAAAAATAGGATTTTCAGGTTTGGGAACCGGAACCGACCCGAATAGACACCCCTATTAATGAATATCTCATGTATAAATTTTATCTAAAAAATTCATCGCTATTAACGAGACTTTTCAAAAAAGAATATGGGTCGTTATTACGGAGACGGTGTTATACAACACGTAGTGGAATAATATAATCTTATATTATTTATTAATTTTAATTAAATATATGCGTCGTGAATAAAATAAAAATAATAATTAATTAATTAAGAAATATGCTAAATATTAAATAATGTGAGATTCACAAAAAAAATCTATTTATTAATTTGAGTTAATTAATTGTGTACCAAAATTAAAACATTCAGGTTGTATTTGTTCCAAAAACTAAAACGTTAAGGTTGTATCTGCACCAAAACAAATGATAGGGACTAATTTTTGTTTTACTCAAAACGTTGGGGAGGGATTTGCACCTTCTCCCAATAATAAATTGTGACAAACTTAATGAGACAGAGATAGTACTATTTTAGAAATATGCCAAGCTCAGTGGAATATCCAAATAAGAGAATTGTGCCAAGCTTAATAAGACGAGAAAGTATTAAAGATTTTTTTTCTCCCCCACCTAAATTACAAGTATTTTTCTATTTATAATTTATATATATGTTGTATTTTATTATTCGGTAGATGTCATATTTTAATGTTCTGATTTTTTTTTCTATAATTTGTAACTCGTTTTGTAAATTAAATTTATAGAAATGTTATTTGTACCTTTTATTTTAGTTTTTACCAAATTCAATATAGTAATTACTCCCACCGTCCACCAAGTACGTTCCCACATTTCTTTATCAGTCCGTCCACGAAGTAAGTTCTCACTTTTCTTTCTATTTTTTGCAACTATTTACTCCACTCACTACTCAACACATCATCAATAATGTGGGCCACATTCTCCACTAACTAACACTACTCAATATATATCATCATTAATGTGGGTCCTTTACTCCACTAACTACTCAATACAATTTATACATAATCAATTAAATGGACCTCATTCTCCACTATCTACACAACACTCAAAGTGAGAATGTACTTGGTGGACGGATAAAGTATAATAATTGGAAACACAGTATTATTCAAAGTCAGGTTGTTAATTGGGCCTGTTATTGGGCTGTAGGTGATCTGAGTCATTTAGCTTTTGGGCTTAAAAGGTACAAGGTTTAACAACTGTTTCTTGATGGTCATTTTGTTACTACATTTTTCTGAGTTTTTGGGTCTTGGATTGACGTTTAATGTATCTGTTTTTTACAATGAAATTATTTTATAAACTCAACAAAATCGTCCAATTAATACTACATTAAAACTTGAATACCTTGAAACTAGCACCATGCAAACAAAATGATATCATATCGATCCAACGGTGTTGTTTAGATTAAATACAAAAAATAAAATAAAAATAAAAAATTCTCATATTTCCCCTTAATTGAAATGGTATTGTTTGATTGCATAAAATTGGACATTCTAAACAAAACATTCACCTCTACTCAAATCCTTAGTCCCACTTGGACCGATTGGCTCATTCAAAGAAGGTTTGATGCTAATTCCATGTTGACGAATGAATGAAGAAAGGAAAAAACAAAGGAGCAACCCGTTTGCCTATAATAGCCGATTGATTCAGATTTTGGTTGGCCGGCTGATTCTATTCTTTAGTTTCAAATCCGGGACGAGAACTACCTTATCCAGACTCATTTCCAACTTTCTTTGCTACCTAAACATCATCTTGGATTAGGGGATAATCCAAGTAATAGGTTGATAAATTTTTATAATAAGATTTAAAAATTGCATAAAAAAATATGATCTTAGTGAAATGCTCAGAACTTTGATAAAGTTTGCCCCCATCAGAACTGCATTCAAAATAGTAAAATTTACACAAACAAATTATGCAGCATATACACGAATTCAAGATACAAAAGGATCAATCGGTTCAAATTTGCACACTTAGCAACATCAAACAATTAATACATTACAGCTAGAGTTTTTGTAATCAATATATGGAGGGACTCTCCAGTCTTTTCATTCTTGAACGAAGTAGCCAACCTGAATATACAAATTAAGTTGATATCGTTAAGATAGATTAGTAAACATTATAAATAATGGACGTGACTCAAAAATAGAGACCTCATCATTTTCATTACTTAACAATCGTTTAACATATAGTGACTTGAGTGTCGAAGTGTTCTCACCGGATCCTATCTACATTGTGAATCGCTCGACTTCAAGGCGCACTCTTGGAAGGCAAAGTTTCAACAACTGAAGCTGCGTCGAAGGATATAGGAGTGATGGTTCAAGTATTTGTCTATAATTTGTTGTGGATTGCACACACCACATCACATACTTACAATAGCAACATTGAGATAAAAATACACCAATATTTCACCTATTGACTTGTATAAGACACAAGCAATGACAATAGTCAAAACAAAATTAGAATTTGATTGATAACTAGGACTTCATGAGAACAAGTTTCTTAACCATATCAAAGATGATGAAATTTGAAAATGGGTTTGAAATAATAGTATGAGATTTACATTAAAAAAAGAATAATAAAGCATTGAGTATCAACTATCTTGGAATGAAAGATACCAGCAGAATAAATGGTCAAAATATCAAATTTCTGTTTTGAAGATTTCACATTTAAAAAAAAATAATGCATGTCTATAAGTTTTGGAAAAGGAAAAAGAGTATTATTATTATTACCACAACAAACAAATCAAATATATATATTAAATGATTAATAAGGCTGTAAACCTGTCTAAAAATAGGAGCTCCACCATAAACCACCACCACTACTTTGGCTCTTCATACATCTATTCATCAAACAAACACAAATTAAAGATAATCAAATTAGATGTAAAACAATGATTTTATAATACTATGAAAGTGGTCATAATATTTGAAATTAAACAAGGAAATACAAACGCAATTTATTTTTTCATTGTTTGTATTTTTTGAATATTGAGTGAAAAGAATGCTATCGCTTAAATTAAAAACACAGATCTCTTGAGCACACGCAATTTAAAGCGGTCACTGCTGTTGTGAAATACTCCTAAACTATTAAACAATAATTTTAAATAATGTAGTTGAAAAATATCACTTCATAATGGTCGTCTATAGTCGAACCAAAGTGAACTAAATAATATGATACTCGAGTTGGACTCGGTTTAAAAATTAAAAGCTCGAATTTTTCTTGAACTCGTTACGAGGTTTTTAAACCAAGCTCGATCCCGACTTGATAAATAAAAATCGAGCTCGAGTTCGATTTGATTTTGGTTTGTCTATGATTCTATTTAATAGTGTATTTGGACACGAGTTAAAACTTGACTTGAGTTGACTTTACTAAATATTCGACATGAACATGTTCGGGAGTCTTTCTAACAAAATATAATTAGGCTCGAGTTTAGTTAGAAAAAAAAAGTTTGAGCTTAGTTTGAGATAAGTTCAATTCATTTATTGTACAAATTTTTATTGAGCCGAGCTCCAAATAATTCACGAGATAAGTTTAATTGGATCGAACATTGATGAATGGAAAGGGGTTTTGAACATTTGATAATTAGCTAGTTATAACACCAAAATAATAATATTAGTTGTTAATTAGCAGGAAATTTTGATAAAACAAAAGTACCGACTATTAATTGAAATTGAAATATGGCAGAAATGCATGATTAGAGACAAAGTGGCCTGCAGGAATAAAAATCAAAGTTAAAATGAATATTATTATAATATAGTATAATAGAGAATGGATGATTTTGGGAGAAATGGAGTAGTGATAAAGAAGTTGGTAGATGCGAGAGTAAAAAAACCCAAGTGTTTAATTAGTTTGAAGTGTAGCATATATATATAGATATGTGAAATGAATACCTGTGTTGTTAGTCACCGAATGTAGAGGCGGGGAATGTGGGCAATCTTGTGCCAATCCTCTCCAGTTTCTTTCTGGCATCGCCTTTTCAGTTCTGGGCATCCAACGACCCATAGTTGTTTGAGATTTGGAATAGCAGCTGGAATTGATACAACCTCCGGGCAGTACTCAAGAAAAAGATTCTTGAGTGAGGAGAGGTTATGTAAGGCTTGAGGTAAGCGCGCCATCTTCGGAAGATCATATAAATACAATCTCTCAAGATTCTTGAGATGTTTAATCTCCTCCTCTGGCAGCTCTACTAATTCTAGGCACTCATAGATTCCGAGTATCCGTAGAGAAGAAAGTTGGCGAAACAGCCCTTCTGGAATGCATCTCATTCTCCCACAATTTCTTATCTCTAAAATTTTAAGCTGTTTCAAAGCCTGCAGACCATCTCCTACCACTGAGATCTCGTTTGCAACATGAATTGTCAACTTCTCGAGATTAGTGAACTTCACCAACGTTTCTATAGGAAAACATCTACTGTCTGCCTCCTCAATTGCCACCGTAAGTTGAGTGACAATGTCTACGCCATGGAATAATGTTAGAGTTGAGCTACTACATTGTAGATCCTTCAACTTGTTAAAGGATGAGAGTGGAGGCAGCATTAGTGACGAGCAACCCATAATCCTTAGCTTTTTAAGATTAGGGAATGATTCTTTACTCTCTTCCTTTTTGGACATCCCCTTTACATTTGGGAGGTTAAATAATTCAAGACTTTCAAGTGCCGGGAACTGTATCTTTAATGGGTTTCCGGACCCAACTTCTTCATCTTCAATAATGTATTCCACCTCCAAATTCATCAACAACAAGCCTTTAAGATTAGGTAGCTCTCCCAATTTGGGAAGACACCTACAATTTCTGCAGTTCCTTATCTCCATCTTAATTATGTTTTCCAATGTCATCCAAAGTGGAAAATGCCTTCCCGTGAAACCACTTATACAAAGAGATTCAAGATTGGGGTGAGGTTCAAGTGCTTCCAACACCTTTTCGTCAACATCTTCTCTTATCGTGGACAAACTATTCCCTTTCCATGACAATCTTAAGTGCTTAAGATTCTTTTTCTCAACAAGATTTGCTTTCCTAGCATTCATATGATCTTTTACTCTCTCCAAATGCTCAATCTTGAGCACTCCGCTGAGATCCAAGCATTGCAGTTCCTCAACTTGATTATCTTTATGGACACCTACTACAAACTTACTCAACGTTTTGAGGAGGCTTAACTCTCCAATCTTATATGGCATCTCAGACAATGAATCACATGATCTCAAACATAAATGTTGGAGATTACGTAAGTATCTTGTGTTCTTAGGTAAAGCCACAAGCTGTCTACATTTATTCAAGATCAGGATTTGCAAATTCCAAAGACTACATAATGAGTTTGGTAGAAAGCGCATTTCACATGCAGACAAATTCAAGTGTCTCAAATGTTTTAAATTGCAGACAGAAGGAGGCAATTCTTTTATATGTGACCAACTCGCATCTAATACTCTTAAACTTGTAAGCTCCATTATGGAAGAAATATCCATATCCTGTTGAAATATTTTTGGAAATAAGACAAGTTTTCCTTCTAAATTTACCTCTCGGATAATAGATGCACTACTTGTGAGATTTTGTTGAATTTGTGGTACTCCTGGAAGTTTGTTCTCCATCACTGACTGCGCCAGATCATGTACAAGATCATGCATGCTCACATTATTATTCTGAGTTGGTTGCAAAAGAGATCTGAGTACCAACTCATTACATATTTCATTTCCAACTTCTTCTGCTTCTAGTGTTCCTTTTGATGAAATAAACCCATGACCCATCCAAAGGAGTACAAGTTTTTTTTTATCTACTTGATAGTCCTTTGGAAAGGCTGCAAAATAAGCAAAGCATTGTCTGAGTTCCAATGGAAGATGATGATAACTCAATCTCAGAGCTGGCATTATCACACTCTCTTCTGGCGATAGTTTCCATATTTCACTCTCTTTCACATACTTCCATTCCTCCTCCCTCCTTTTAAATCGTAGAATACCTCCAAGCGCCTTAGCAGCCAAAGGCACCCCTACACACCTTTTCACTATTTCTTTCCCAATTTCTTTCAACTTTGGATACATATCTTCTTCTTCTTGTCCAAATGCACGTTGTTTGAATAACATCCAGCAATGCTCATCCGAGATTCCCTTCAGGCAATGAGCTGGAAGTGTTCCCATAATGTCAGCTATCTTCTTCAAGCGAGTGGTGACGATGATTGATGCACCCGATGATCCACATGACAGAATATCTTTCAACTCGAACCATTTATGTTGGTCGTCGTTCCAAACATCATCCAACACCACCAAATATCTTTTTTGGCTCAACACCTCCCAAAGGCAACGCTGCAGAGCATCCAAGTGCTGCAAATCCGCTCTTCCGCTCCCCGTTGCAGATTCGATCATCGCCTTCACCAGAGTCTTTATCTCAAAATTGTCGGAGACACAGATCCAGATCCTTTTCTCAAAGTGCTCCACCACGCGCTGATCGTTGAAGACCAGTTGAGCAAGAGTGGTCTTCCCAAGTCCACCAACACCGATAACCGGAAGCACCGACAACTCTGATTTCTCCCTCACGTCTTCCACCAATACCTTCAGAATCTCGTCTCTATCTGTATCCCTACCGTAGATCAAGTCACAGTCGTTGAGCATGGAACCAGTCTCACGCCACGCAGCAGCTTCTCTGGGCTTATCTACGGAGATCTCGCGGAGATGAAACTTAGCTCGCTCTGCAGCAACAGAGTCGAGTTTCTGGGTAACTTCCTTCATCCTCCTCCCTATCTTGTAGCGATTCATGATTTTCTTGATGCTATAGCGGCTGAGTGTGGTTGCAAAGTGTTTGCTTTTGGAGACATGAGTGTTGCAGTCATCCAAGATGTCATCGATCTCGTAAGCGAGGGCGTTGAGCTTGCGCAGCCAGTCTCGAATGGGGCGGCTCTCGATTTGCTTGTCTTCGGCGTCCT
The DNA here is from genome assembly GCA_026898415.1 of Leonotis leonurus. Classification (NCBI taxonomy): domain Eukaryota; kingdom Viridiplantae; phylum Streptophyta; class Magnoliopsida; order Lamiales; family Lamiaceae; genus Leonotis; species Leonotis leonurus. Next base: position 9,817 of record JAPKLX010000315.1, read on the forward strand.
CCAACACAGCTTGGATAGTGGTGAGGATGCTGCAGAGCTTCTTCATCTCTTCGTCGACGCCCAGAAGTACACCGATCTCCTCCTTAATCAAGGAGCTCAGATTATCAAGAATTACTTGAACAAATGCCTCCGCCATGGATGCTTATTCAAAGATGGATGAGGATTTGAGGAATATGTTTAACAGGTAATGTAGCTATGAAATGCTTGTTATTGTTATGTCGAACAAACCAATTACATATTTTGCATCATAAAAGTTTTTTTTTTTTTAAATGGGGAAATGTTGACTTGAAGACTCATATTTGATCTAGTGATTGTGGTGAATTTCGAATGAGATTATAATTTATTGTAATATTTATTTGCAAATCAAATCAAAAAATTATATCGATTCAAACGGAAATATTAAATTCCATTCGGTTTTTTTGTTTTTTGAACTAAATAATTTAGCCAATATTGAAAAGGAAATTTAAAAAATATTAAAGATATATAGAAAAATTTTATTATAATTTATAATTTTAAACTTTTTATAATTGAAACTTTAGTTACATAAATTATTATATATATATATATAAATAATGAAATATAATATATAGAATAAAACTAAATCAAATTAAAATAAATTTAATTATTTTGATTTAATTAATTTAATCTTTTATTTTGATTTATATATTTTTTAAATTTAATTTTAATTTTATTTTATTTGATTTCACCTAAATTACAAACACCCTATCACTTTTATAATTATTGAAAATTGAGACCAGAGTTGGTATGCGTTAAAGACTGCACCATAAACTTACCTTTTCCCAAAAATAATATATATTGTAACTAGATGGTTGCTCGTTGAAATTTGATGGTATTAATATTTTATAAATTTATAAAAGTATTTGACATCATTTCGTTTATTACTATTTATTGTCATAGATATATATATGAACTACTTATTTATATACTAAATATGTATAGTAAAAATTGTTAATTATGTTGACTTGTTTATGATAAATTTGCAATCGTTCTAAAATTAATGAAAAAATAAATTTACAACTTGATATATATATATATATATATATATTATTAAATTCTCGTAAATTTGTCTATTAATTAGTAGACTCGTACTAACGACTTAATATTTATTTTGAATATATTTGAATTTAATTTATATACTCATATTCGTTCTAAAGTAAAGTAAAAATGATTCTAATACTCATTATTATTAAAAGTGTTCAAAAGAATCGTAATCGGCGATTTTGGGAACCAAATCGTCAAATATTAAAATTCTGAATTGCAATTGTATATGTGTATATGAAGCTGTTTGGTTTCGGTTTCAAATGTTCAGAGTTGTGAACCAATTGATTTTCGTCTTACGTCCATATAATAATATGTGTTATAAATTCGAGTATATAAAATATATATTATAAATAAATATTACTAAAAATAAACTATATTTGAATATTTATAAAATCAAACCAATTTATTTGAATTTTATGTATGCATACTCATCTCAAAATCGATAAATGTCTTATTATACATCACTAATTTTATAAATGTCATGATTTGAGAGTGCAGCATAGGATTAGAAGCATAATAGTATTAATAATATATAGATTTTCATAAATATAAACGATTAAAGATAAAAGAAAATACATATAAAGTATAATAATAAAATACATTTAGAATATCTATCTACTAATAGATAACTTAATACGTGGTTAATAATGAAGTTCAATTTCATTATATAATAATGATATACGGCCGAAAAATCATCAATTTGATTGAATTATCAAATATGCATCGAAATATACTCATTAACTATTATTTTATATTAATGAAAATACTTAGATATGAAATAATAAATAATTAATATAGGATATATAAATAAATAAGAAGATTATACACTATTTTATATTTATATATTATTATTCTAATAAAAATATGATTTATTCAATTTTATTATATATATTCAAAAATACACGTGGATTGTTCGAATAGTAATATAATTAAAAGTATATATAATAATCGTATGTAATAAATTATATATTAAAAAAATTCAAATAATGTGAGTTTTAGAAATTTTTATATAATTTATTTTTATTAGATTTGAAAAACATATAATCTAATATAAAGATCTAGACATTTTCATATAATTTATTAATTTTCATTAGATTTTAAAAGATTGTACATAATATATATAAATTATTAATAAATTAGTTATTAATATATATATATATCAAAATTAATATATCACTATATATATTATATTTATTAAAATAATACTTAAATATGGAATAGTATATAATACAATCTATGATATATATAGAAATAAAAACATGACATAAATATCATATGTCTACATGGAAATAATAATATATAATATTATATATGATTAATATACAAATAAAATTAAATAAAAATAGAAAAATAGGAAAAAGAAATGAGAGGCTGAGAGGATTTTAAGGACTGAGGTGGACAACTTGTGCAAAACTTGTATTATAGTATAGATTCTAAAATTTTCATGAAAGATGTATTGAAATATATTTTTCTTTAATTTTTTTTATGAAATATCTTTTACCATACCTTTTTTAATATCATGAACGTGATGTCATAGGGATTTGCTTAAAAGGCAGAAAATGAAATAACATAATAAGAGCCAATAAAATAAAGGGGAAATAGAATATAATAGTTATTTATAAATAACAAACTCAGAAATTTGTTAATAAGATAAAAAAAAATTAAAATACTAATTATATTTTAAATTAAATATCATAAATAAATTTAAGAATAGTGAGGTTGGTAGTTGACGAAATTAGTTAATAAAAAATATTTTTCAATAAAATGGTTAATAATTATTTTTTTAATTTATTATAAAGAAATAAAGGAGAAGATTGAGACCAGAGCACCTTGCAATGCCTTCTATGATAAACAATTCATCAGGCCACCTTCCACTTGTTTTACCAAATAATTGAAAGTAAATTTGATGATTTGTTCATTTGGTGTATCCTCATATTTAAAGGAGTTGATGAAATTTACTTGTTTATTAGTTCTTTTCATGCAATTCTATTAGGGGTGTTTGCACAAGGGAATTCGGAATTATGATTGAATCGAGGTGTTGTGAAAATGGTTTAGAGTTTGAAATCGAACAATAAATAACAATTTCGATTATGATTTTGAACTGTCCAAAAAAATCAGTATTAATATATATGAAAATTTTAATTATTTTGATTTTTTAGATTTTCAATGTCATATTTGTTATTTTTATAACTATAGTGAGTACGAAATAAAAAATCATCAAATTTACTTTCCATCTATCAATATATGAAATTACAAAGTATGATTGATTTCCATCTTTAAAATTAAAATTTTAATTTATATTTTATTTCATTATTAATACATGTATTAATAAGTTTAATATATTTTTATGAATTATAAAATGTTGGTCCCTAAACGAGTAATTAAATATTTTGAAATGCGGAAGTTGGTGGTAAACTCGTTTTTATAAAACTCAATCAAAATCAAATTTCAGTTAAAGATAGATAATGAAGAATAAAAACTGAAAGCAAATGAAAGAACACGGAGATTGGTTTGCGTGGTTCGGAGATAAAAACTCCTACGTCCACGAGTTCTCGATGTTAGTCGAGGGTTTCCAAATTAATGGAGAAATAATAATCTTACAGTGATCAACCACAAATGGGTTTGATATACAATATATTCGATCACTTCTAGCTTCGAACTAAATCTAATGCTAAGACTATTCTTCGATTACAATAAAGTTGCTAAGAACACTTGGAAGATAAAAACTGAAGAGCTGAAGTGTTCTAGAGCTTGCTTATTGCTTTGAAATGTTTAGAGAGAGAGAGCAATAGCGTAATGAAAGATTGGGTAACCGGTATGTTGTTGTTGTTGAAGCCTTTGAAGTGTGAGAAGTATTTATAGTTCTCTCATAAAATATGACCGTTGAGAGAGAAACTTTAATTTGAATTCTTCCCGTTGGAGTGCTTTGTCGTTTCTGGTGACATTCAGTGGAGGCTTCAGATTAGGAGCTTCAGTAGCCTTAAGACAATGGACTTCAGTGGATGGCCAACCTTCAGTTGGTGACTTTCAGTTGCCAACTTAAATGTAGACTTCAGTGGCCAAACCTTGGTTTGGTCCTTCAGTGGCACTCATTTGCCTTCAGTGGCAATCTTAAGTTTATGCCTTTCAGTGGCAAGAGCTTCAGTGGCTATTTTGGGACTTCGGACTTTCAGGCTCTGTCCTTCAGGCTTGCGCTATACCATCAAGTTTTGGAACCTAATCAAAACATTAAAATATCCCAACAATTTCCCCCTTTTTGATGGTGCCAAAACATGATCAGTAAATCAAATATGAATGTTAAAGAATTGATATGAGCATTTTGAGTTGAATAATATTCCCCTTGATATTCATAATCATATCAATCAATTTTCTGAAAGGTTGTACGAGAGTAGAGAAACTTGAGCAGCACTTTTAGATATTAAAAAGCATTCAGTAGCCAAATTCAGTTTACGTACAGAAGTTAAATTCAAAATAGCAAATCAAATTTAGCACTTCAGTAACAAGCGTCGATTTTGACTTAATCAAAACATAGTGCTTCAGATTAGCATTCAGATTAATAGCAAGTTTCAGATTGCACTTCAGTTTCATACGGCAACATTCAGATTGCAATACTTCAGTTTCAGATTGCAAAGACAGAATCCAGAATGCAAAATATTCAGATTGCAAAGTACTTCAGATTCAGAACAAGGCAAGATCAAAAGCACGAAGCAAGTATTCAGTTCAGTACATGGCATAACACTTCAGTTCCGTACAAGCAATCAGTTCAGTTCATAGAAATTGAAGCAGGGCTTTCAGTTCAGTGTCAAAGTTCAGATTGCACGAGTTCAGATTGCAGTTCAGATTGAGGCATTCAGATTGAAAAACACAAATGCATTTTTAGATTATAGATACAACGCAATAGATTTTCAGAGCTCAGATACAAATTTCAGATGCTAAGCAATTTCAGATTGGATTCAGTTCAGTGGGAGTGGGTTCAGTGGGTGGTTCAGTAGATGGTTTAGGAGATGAAGGTTGAGAGGAAATGATGATTGGTTCAGAGGGTGGTGAGGGAATGATGATTGGTGCAGTTGGGGTGAGATGGGGTGGAGAGGCGGGTTTACGTGAAATTTGAATGATGTGAGAAAGAAAGAGAGAGTCTTCAGGGGAGAGGTGGCGTTGAGGAGAGGGATTGTCAGACATGCGGAGAAGAGTGCGGGGGCGCTTGGCAAGTCTGAACTGGGGTTCCTCGTCCTCAGATGGAGGTGAGGGAGGAGGAGAGTCTTCATCAACCAAAGCCAAAGGCTTTTTCAGCTTCAGTACGCCTTGAGGGCGTTTGATCAGTTTTCTCTTCTTCTTCTTGATTGGACTTATTTTGGGAGGAGAGGGGGGAGCAGTCTCGTCGTAATCCTCGATGGCCTGAATAGGATCAACATCGGGGATGGCAATCTCAGATTCCATCTGTATTGCCTTGACTTTGCCATACATGGATGTAAGCACATCCAGGTTTGAGCTAAAGAGAAGCCTTTGCTCAAAAGGTTTGTGAGCGGCGAAAAGCTTCTCAGCGTTCTTGAAACGCGCTTCGATCAGAACTGACACCTTAGTCGCAAGGTTCAGTGTATCTGCCCCGGTCATAGTAATACCATCCTTAACTTCCTTCAGTTTCTGAGCTTCAGCCAGTAGAAGCTCTTCCATAACTGCTACCCAGTTTGATCCATCAGCAGCATAAATACTTCGCATCAAACTCAGTTTTTGCCAGCTGAGTTGTTCGTAAGATGATTTCTTCCCGAGAATGCTCAGTTGAACAATGTCCAGTAAGAGACGCATTTCAGGACGGATAAGTCCTTTGTTGTTGTTTGCTGTACTGAATGGTCTTGATTCACCGTCAGTTTGAATTTCATCAAAAAATTCCTGAATTTCTGCCTTGTATTTCAGAAATTGGTTGGGGTTCCTCTTGCCTTTGTTTTGCAGTCCAAAAACTGATTGAAGCATCTCTGTCACATTCAGTGGTACAGGCCTCTCCTCGATGATGCCTGTTTCTTTGCTTTTTACCCTAACTTGAAGTGACGACAACAGTTGGTCTCCTTCATATCCAAGGGAGATATAGAAGAGGACCACAGCTTCAGAATATATGTTGCGAGGACGGAGAGTTGTCAGTGTATCCAGGTTCACTGAACGGATCACTTCAAAAACAGCCTTTGCTTCATCTACATCAGTCTGTGAATAAATGGCTGTTGGCTCTGGGAAGATTCGTTGGCATAGTTGAGACAGGGGTAGTGCTGGTGGTAGAGGTTTCTTGCCCATTTTGATTATCTGAAATTTGAATCAGACAATGTTAGTGTTCCAGTTTCCGTGAATAAGATAAATCAATGAAAAAAAAAAACAATAAAGGATTCATACATTATGAGAGTAGAATGATACAAACGAGTAATCAAGAGGCAGGAAATACTAAGTTCAGAAGCAATGAGAGAATAGCGTGAGGCTTTGAGGAAGATAGATGCAAAAGTGGTAACCGCTGGAGAAGATGAAATATATATATAATGAGATCAACGGTTGGATGTTGTTGCATGTAAACTGAAATCAACAGTCAGGGTGTGTCCACGTAAGTGAGAGGGTAAAACAGGCGGGAAAGGATAGCGCGTGTAGGTAACGTGCGACGTTTGACTAGCCCTAAAGTCAAATTTTAAAAAAAAGCACTCAAGTACAATCACTTTTTACTGTTGAGATCTGATACGCATTTAATGTATTGGTAGCGTATCATCTAAGATTTGCGAAAAACGAGGTACGCTAAAAATAGAGATAGATTATAGCAATCAATTCAGATTTTGATAGAGTAACACTTGGAGAAATAAATGCGAGAAATAAATACAAGTGTTAGACTTCAGTTGTGATACTAGCAACTGATTGACTTCCTTTCAGTGGTGACTTCAGATTCTAAAGTTCTTCAGTTTGCGCTTCAGTTTTGAGATAGAGTTTTGAAGTTTTTCAGTTTACATAGCACTTCAGTGAAGGTTTCTGAACTTCAGTGTTGACTTGATAATTTCAGATTTTTGTCTTTGCTTGAAGTCTGAAGGCTTTAGTTGATGTAGCAATTTGGGCTTTGCCTTGTCGAATTTTCAGATTTGAAAGTTCATTCTTCAGATTTGACTTTGGTGAACTTCAGTGATTTAATAATCTTTAGTAGCCTGAAATGTTAGTTTTAACAAGTATCTTGCAATGTGTGATGATTTGATATCTCAAATAACTATGTAGAGTTACCCAGATTGTGATCATCACGTTGTTTTGAGTCTTATCATGATCATAATTTCAGTATACTGAAGATACTGAGTTAATGAATCTTTAAGATGTCAGTGTGATAGGAAAGAAATGTACCTTCAGGAAACGAAGCCTAGGAGAGATCAGGATTCAGTAGCCCAAGTCTTCCACTTAGCATTCTGAATCTAGCTTCTTCCAGTGGCTTTGTGAGTATATCTGCTCGTTGAATGTCAGTGTGTATCTTCTCTATGGTGACATCTTTCTTTTCAACGTGATCTCTGATGAAGTGATGTCTGATGTCCACGTGCTTGCACCTTGTATGTAGAACTGGGTTCTGAGTGATGGCAATGGCACTTGAACTGTCACAATAAATTGCAACCTGAGTGGTAGGCACTTCATAGTCTCTAAGCTGTTGCTTGAGCCAGAGAATCTGAGAGCAGCAACATCCTGCGGCCATGTATTCATCTTCAGTGGTTGAGGTGGCAACTGAAGTCTGCTTCTTGGAGAACCAACTTATCAGTTTGTTTCCTAAGAATTGACATGTTCCTGAGGTGGATTTCCTATCCAACTTGCAACCTGCAAAATCAGCATCAGAATAACCAGTTAGTTCTAAGTTGTCATCTGAAGGATACCATAAACCAAGATTGGGTGTGCCCTTCAGGTAGCGCAGAATCTTCTTAGCAGCTTCCATGTGTGACTCCTTTGGATTTGCTTGATAGCGTGCACACACTCCAACTGCAAATGTGATGTCTGGCCTGCTGGCAGTGAGATATAGAAGGGATCCAATGATTCCTCTATACTCAGTTTGGTTGACTGGCTTTCCTTCAGGATCTGGTTCTATCCTTCCATTGGTATTCATTGGAATCTTCACTGATTTGCTGTCCTGAAGTCCAAACTTGATGAGCAACTTTGTGTACTTGGCCTGATTGATGAAGATGCCTTCAGGGGATTGCTTGATCTGGAATCCTAGGAAGAATCCCATTTCTCCCATCATTGACATTTGATATTGAGTCTTCATCAACGTGGCAAACTTGTCACAAAGCATCTTGGACTTCGAGCCAAATATGATGTCATCAACATAAATCTGAACGATTAATATGTCTCCATTATATTTGATGGTGAATAGAGTTCTATCCACTGATCCACGCTTGAAACCTGATTCAATAAGAAAAACAGACAAAGTGTCATACCAAGCTCTAGGAGCTTGTTTCAGCCCATAAAGAGCCTTGTGTAGTTTATACACTTTGGTGTAGTCAGTTTCGAAGCCTGGTGGTTGCTCCACGTAGACTTCTTCCTTCAGTACGCCGTTCAGGAATGCACTCTTCACGTCCATCTGGTAGACCTTGAACTTCATGTGAGCTGCATAGGCGAGGAAGAGTCTGATAGCTTCCAGTCTGGCTACTGGTGCAAAGGTCTCATCAAAGTCAATGCCCTCTTCTTGGCAGTAACCCTTGGCAACCAGTCTAGCCTTGTTGCGAACAACTTCTCCTAGCTCGTCCTTCTTGTTCTTGAAGACCCATTTCACACCAATAACGCCTTGATGCCTAGGACGATCCACAAGTTCCCAAACTTGGTTCCTGGTGAATTCATTCAGTTCCTCTTGCATCGCGGAGACCCAGTTTACATCTTGAAGGGCTTCCTGAGCGTCCTTGGGTTCAATGTTGGAGAGATAGCAGCTGTGTAGGAAGTTTTCATCTGAAAACAGAGCAACATCAGCTTTTATCATGAGTTGTTCTTCAGTGTTGGAGTCAGTGGGAGGCTCGACAGTAGCTAATGGTTGAACCATTTCTGCTTGAATCTGATTCCTGGTCTGAACGCCTCTTTGTAGACTGCCAATCACTGAGTCTGTGGGGTGATCTTCAATCCATCTTCTTCTTCTCTTCATGTCCTCTTCAGTAATTATCATTAAGTCCATTCTCTGACTAGGAGGAGGTGTGGTTACTGAAGGGCTTCTTTGGAATGGATTGAATTCTTCTTCAGTCTGAGGGACTATACTTGTTCCCCCTTGAGTGTTGGCTCTTACATATTCAGTTCGTTGGATTTCCTGCAAAATAGCTTTATCTGAACTGGCCAAAATATCGTTAGTAGCAACAGTTATAGGAATATTCACTAAGTTAGGACTGTTACTCCCTGAAGTTGGTGATGGAATCTCAGTGGTGAGATTTTCAGTAGATGTCTGTACTTCAGGTAGAATCTGAACTTCAATGAGGTCTTCAGATTGGATGTCTTCTTCTCTAAGTGGAATCTCAGTAGTGAGATCTTCAGTTTCAGTGGGAGAAGAGGGTTCAGTTTCAGGGGCTGTTTCAGGTGCTGGAGGCCTAACTTCAGTTTCTGAAGCTATGACTTCAGTGGGCTCCATTTCTTTATCCAATCTGACATTTGTTTCTTCAGTGGGAGCATTCTCTTCATCATCTTCTTCTAAGCTCCAGATGAGAACCTCCTTTGATTGTTGAACTGAAGGTGTTAGGTTCAGATTCTGAAGTCTTTCAGTAACGACTTCAACTTGATTCAACCTGTACTCAAAGATAGATTCATCAAAAATAACATGAGGTGTCATTTCCACTACAAGGCTGTGCTTATTAAAAACTCTATAGGCAGCACTCTCCTCTGAGTAACCAAGGAAGAATCCTGGATCTACTTTGCCATCAAAAGTTTTTAATTGAGTTTTGCCATTGTTGTGAATATAACACTTACAACCAAATGCACGAAAATATTTGAGAGTTGGCTTCCTGTTGTTCCATAACTCATATGGAGTTTGGCCTTGGCGTTTGGTGAGAAGGGATCTATTCTGAGTGTGGCAAGCTGTATTGATAGCTTCAGCCCAGAACTTCTTAGGAATTCCTGAACTATGTAGCATCGTTCTTGCAGCTTCCTTCAGTGATCTGTTCCTTCTTTCTGCTACGCCATTTTGTTGTGGAGTTCTTGCTGCTGAAGTCTGATGTTCTATCCCCATTTGCGCACAGTAATCTGAAATTTTTGCGTTGAGAAACTCAGTTCCTCGATCAGTGCGTATGGTGATTACATTGGTTGACTTTTGGTTCTTCAGCTTTGTTAGCAATTCAGGTATGCGCTCCATTGTCTCATTCTTCTTCCTTAGAAACACTGTCCAAGTAAAACGAGAAAAATCATCAGTAATGACAAGGCAGTATTTCCTACCATTTACACTGAGTGGAGTCACAGGTCCAAATAGGTCCATGTGTAAGAGTTGAAGAATCTTCTCAGTGGATGGAGTTTCTTTGGTCTTGAATGAAGCTTTGATCTGCTTTCCAGTTTGGCATGATCCACAAACATGGTCTTTATCGAAGACTAGGTTAGGCATCCCTCGAACTAGGCTGTGTCTTGCAAGTCTGTTGATGACTTTGAAGTTTAGGTGACTTAGCCTGTTGTGCCATAACCAGCTTTGCTCTGAAGTGCTCTTGGAGACTAGGCATTTTTCAGGGGAGGTGGCTTTCCAGTCTGCAGCATAAATATTTCCCACCCTGAAGCCTTTCATCACAGTGGTCTCATCAGTGAGCTTATTAATCCTGCATTCATCAGAACTGAAAACTACATTAAAACCTTTATCACACAACTGACTTACTGAAAGTAAGTTGTGCTTCAGGCCAGAAACATAGGAAACATTATCAATATAAACATTCCCTATTATGAGAGTACCATACCCTTTAGTGAAACCTTTTGAGTTATCACCAAAGGTTACCTGAGGACCATCTTTCTCAGTATAGTTGGAGAGGGCTTCTTTCTGAAACGTCATGTGCCTTGAGCATCCACTGTCTATTATCCAGCTTGAATGCTCCTTGTGTGCACCTCTCCTTGGTCCTTGGTCCTGCAATTACTGAGTTTCAGGATCCAGCTTTGAACTAGACCCAACTGCAGTATGCATGCAATGCTTTGGCACCCAATGTTGCCTGATGATTTTTGGTGCAGTTTTTGTTTTCTGAGAGTCATTTTTCACTTCTTTCTTTTGAACACCTTTCTTGCTTACTTCAGGCTTAATCTTAGCCTTAAAGTTAGTTCGAGTGTGTTGACGTTGAGTCCAACGGTTTTCAGTGTGCACTGAAAGCCTTGGTTCATAGTAGTGAACTGGGGGAGCATGAAAGTCATTTGACCTTCTAGAAAAATCAGAATGGTATGAACTAGGTGATGAATTCCTACGTTCATATCTATTTGAGTATGCTTTCCATCTTTGTGTTCTATGACTTCTTGAGTCATAACTTCTGGGGGATGAACCATGTGAAGGGCAAGTGCAGTGAGAGCACTTTGTTTTAGAGTATCGTGATTCAGGAGATTGATAATATCTCCTTGGTTCGTGTTTTCTCGTTTCATGCCTTTCAGTAGCATGTTGCTTATAAGTTTGGCTTCTTTTGGTCTTTGGCTTTTCAGAAACCTTAGGCTTGTCAGTTGCCTTAGGCTTCCTGAAAGCCTTCCTTGAGTTTTTAGTGACCAATGGTTTTTCAGTAAGCACTTGCTTTCTGAAAGATTTCTTGGGTATCTCAGTGGCACTCATTGTTTCAGTGGCAAATACTTTCTTTGCCTTCTCAGGAATAGCCTTATTCTTCAGCTTAGGCTTGTCATTAGACTTAGCCTTCATTTTAGTCTCAGTTTCAGTGGCAACCACACTTTCAGTGCAAGCCTTGTCAGTGGCTTTCACGAAAGATATGATTGGAAAAGTGGGTTCAGGTACCTTTAGAAAAGGCACTTTGTTTTTCTCTTGGTTGAAACCAAGTCCTTTGCCTCTTGGTGGTTGAGACTCACTTAACAAGTGATTGGTATATCCAGATTTTGTCCATGCCTCAACCTTTGACTTGTAATACTCTATCCTTTCAGATAGCAGTGTATTTCGTTCAGTCATTTCTCGAATTTGGCAATCCTTGAATAATATTTCATCGTTCTTTGTATCAAGGTCCTTTTTGAGATTCAGTATCTCACATGTTTCAGTATCAGATAGGCTCTTAGGTAAGCCTGCAGTTTTTACGACATCCAACTTGGATGTGAGATCTTCATTTTCTTTCTTGATCATAAGAAAGATGGTTTGTAGATTTCGAAAGTCCTCAGATAAGGACTCATATTCTTCCAGTGAGACATTTGCCTCATCATCCATTGTTTCTTTATCCTCTACTGAAGAAATTTCAGGTTTGGATAGGACTTCAGTTGGTACACTTTCAGATAGAATCTGAATTTCATGTTTAGATGTAATGGATGGAATTGATGGAATGGATGTATATGATGTGGAGAATTTGACTTTAGGATCAATGTAACCTTCAGGCATGACGTGTTCATAGATTACCTGAGGTACAAATTCTCCGTTGCCCATCAAGCAGTAAACTTCAGATGACTCTTCATCCTCAGTAGCTATCAAGCCAAGGTCTTCATCATCTGATGAATCTGAGAAGTGTTTCTCGTAGCTTGACTTGGAGGGTGTGTTGATTTGATCTGGATCATCGTCAACAAGCATGGCTTTCCTCTCAGCCGCTCGTTGATCTCTTCTTAGCCTTAGCTCGTCCCGTTCCTTCTTGCTTAGGTCAGGACAGTTAGGCTTGAAATGATCTGAAGCTCCACACTCATAGCAAACACCTTTGCTATATTGTTGTCGTTCAGGTTTGGACTGAGTGGCAGTCGCATCCTGATTAGATGTTGAGGTGGAAGGTTCAGTGGATGGTGTACTTCTTCTGAAGCGATTGTCTCTGTGGAATTTTCTGAATCTGTTGTTCTTCAAATCTGCACGTTCAAAACGTTTTGCCATTAGAACGTATTGTTCCATCAGTTCAGCCTTAGTCATACCTTCGAGGTCTAGAGCCTCTGGCTTTGATTCTTTTGCTGGGCTTTTGTCAGCTTTGAATGCGACAATGTCTTGAGTTGAGGATGAGGCTGGAATGGCTTCTCTCATTGGGTTTGAGATGTCCAATATTTTCTGTCTTGTCTCGTGACTCTTCAGTATACTGAAGATGGCAGCAGTGGAGGTAGTGTTGAAGTCCACACGACCGCTGATTTGGATTTGGTAGGGCAGCCATTCTTCACGACGAAGACTCCAAACTATCTTCAGATTGATCTCCCTTTGAGTGTACTTGTCAGGCTTTAGTGCTCTGACTGATGTGAGTATTTGCATGAATCTGAGTTCCACCTCACTGATGGATTCTCCAGGTACCTGCAAAATCGCATCATATTTCTGACACTCAAGGGTCAGTTTGTTCTCTTTTATTTCATCGGATCCAGCGCACATTTGCTCGAGAGTTTCCCACATCTCTCTAGCAGATTCACAATGTTGGATGTGCACCAGCATGGGCCTTTCAAGCGTTCCTGAAATGATATGCTTTGCATAATCATCTAATCCACCAAGTTTCTTCTCTTCGGCTGTGTACTCATTTAGTGGCTTCACTTCAGTACCGGGTTCTCGTACGCCAGTTGTTTCCTGAGGAAACGTTTTCATAATTCTGATTGGGCCTGTGGTGATTACTTGCCACATCATGACGTGATGTGCCTTCAGGAAAGAAGACACTCTAAATTTCCAGTAGTCATAATCTTCTACTGAGAACATAGGTAACCTGAGAGTATTCTCCATAGTAGATGTTAGATAATATGCAAATGAGTTTTCTGAAAAGATCAGTTTAAAATCTTGGGTTTAAGAAACAGTGGTATTTAAACACACTGCTCTGATACCAATTGTTGGTCCCTAAACGAGTAATTAAATATTTTGAAATGCGGAAGTTGGTGGTAAACTCGTTTTTATAAAACTCAATCAAAATCAAACTTCAGTTAAAGATAGATAATGAAGAATAAAAACTGAAAGCAAATGAAAGAACACGGAGATTGGTTTGCGTGGTTCGGAGATAAAAACTCCTACGTCCACGAGTTCTCGATGTTAGTCGATGGTTTCCAAATTAATGGAGAAATAATAATCTTACAGTGATCAACCACAAATGGGTTTGATATACAATATATTCGATCACTTCTAGCTTCGAACTAAATCTAATGCTAAGACTATTCTTCGGTTACAATAAAGTTGCTAAGAACACTTGGAAGATAAAAACTGAAGAGCTGAAGTGTTCTAGAGCTTGCTTATTGCTTTGAAATGTTTAGAGAGAGAGAGCAATAGCGTAATGAAAGATTGGGTAACCGGTATGTTGTTGTTGTTGAAGCCTTTGAAGTGTGAGAAGTATTTATAGTTCTCTCATAAAATATGACCGTTGAGAGAGAAACTTTAATTTGAATTCTTCCCGTTGGAGTGCTTTGTCGTTTCTGGTGACATTCAGTGGAGGCTTCAGATTAGGAGCTTCAGTAGCCTTAAGACAATGGACTTCAGTGGATGGCCAACCTTCAATTGGTGACTTTCAGTTGCCAACTTAAATGTAGACTTCAGTGGCCAAACCTTGGTTTGGTCCTTCAGTGGCACTCATTTGCCTTCAGTGGCAATCTTAAGTTTATGCCTTTCAGTGGCAAGAGCTTCAGTGGCTATTTTGGGACTTCGGACTTTCAGGCTCTGTCCTTCAGGCTTGCGCTATACCATCAAGTTTTGGAACCTAATCAAAACATTAAAATATCCCAACATAAAACATAACTCTTTATAATATAAAAAAATAAATTGAATTACCTAAAAAAATATGAGATTATGGTTACAAATCGTCAGTTAAGGATATGAGTTTCAAACTTTTGGAGTCATAACCGAACCGTTCTCAACCATGTTACGGTTCGAAATCAAATCGTCAAACATGATTACAATTCGATTTCGACGGTTTAAGATTCCTTTGAACACCTCCAAATTCTATATATTTTTAATATCATTTTTTTCTTATGAGATTCTAAATATTTTTAAACTTAATTTTCTTTCAAAATCTTCACATGAAATATTAATTCGTCATTGCATTAATTATTTTCAATTTTGAAAGACTGAATTACTATTTAGATTCATAGTAAGAATGTAAAGTGGCTTGACAAATCTTATCAGAAAAAAGAAAAAATCCCAAAAGGAGTGGTTCTTAGCAATTGATTGCCGACACAATCAACGTGTATGGTTGGTCCTTTATATACAACTATCAATTCCCTCCATTCATTCTTGTAATATTTGTGATTATCCTAATTTTGACTAGTCTTTTTAGTTGAATTAATTTTTTTTTATTTGAATAATAATTTTCTATAGCATTATAAAGAATACGAATTCGAAATTCCATCACAATTTAAATCTACTTGAAATTCCCAAGATGAAGAAAATAGTGTGCATTTATTGATGGAGGTCACTATAGTTATTACAAAATAAAAATAAAATTTTGTTGTATCATTATATTAAACTAAAGTGTAATTTGATTTTCAATTTCAAAATTTAAAATCTAAAATTTTATTTTTATTTTTTATTATTAATTATTCATAAGTTTAAATATATTTTTATAAATTATAAAAAAAAAGACTCTGACATAAATTGAATTTGATAAAAAGAAAAATGAGATTACGGTTCTGAATTGGCATATATAGTTCGAAATCCACATAAAGCATGATTACTATTGCAGTTCAAAATCGACCTTCGAGAATGATTATAGTTTCCAGAAATATTGGTTACGGTTCAATTCTGATTATTCTGATTCTTTTTAACACCTATAATTAGGTGTCTCATTTATTTAAGTTTTAGTAGTTGCATTCACATTTCTAACTTCTTATTCACCATATATCATCTCATTTTTCTCCACTTCCCATTTTTCAAAATACTAACAATAATTCAGCAACGTCGTTCCTTGTGTGCACACCAAAGAAAATGCAAACCTATGTTTGATCTTTTTTCTTCTTTAGTTTTATTCAATATTTTCTTGTAAGTAGATAGAGACTTATAATTTTAACGGATGAAATTGATCATTATTCTAGTTTATACATCAAATTCAATTACATATAATAAATTAAATAAAACCTAGAATCCATTAAATACATTATATATTTTAAATCAAACTGTATTCTTAAGACTCAGTACTGTATTTAATTAAGTAAGTAATAAATTTGTAAATAGTAGAAATATTAACTTTTAGTTGTATTGCATCAAATCATATTTGAATGTTTATTAATATATTTACGCAAATGCAGAGAAGTACACACGCGCCTATAACTTTACCTGACTCGATCTGCTGAAGTTCCTTTCTGACAATTTTATATTTAATCATTAATAAGTATAATAATCAAAGAGCAAAAAGTACTTAATCACTAGCATTTTTATTAGAGCATCCGCAGCGGATGCAACTCCGGAGGCCAACTCCGGAGGCCGCGAGGCTCGGGAGGTTGGGGAGAGTTCATCGCTGGGGGAGTTGGACTCGGGAGTCCCATGCCTTTTTTTTCAATTTTTGTTTTTTTTTTTTGAATTTTAATACATAAATTCATCTATAAATCTCTATTTCAATTCCACATTTTCATATTTCTTCATTCATTCTTCAATCTTTCAACCATCTTTCAATCTTTTAATTAATGTATTTAAAATAAATTTTAAAATAAAGATTAAAATTAAATTTGAATTACATATTTATTAATTTAAATTTATAATTTAAATTAATAAATTTAATACATAACAAATATCCAGAATAAAAATCAAAGAGAGAGTCTCATGTTGAGAGTCTCCCACTACTATCAACCAACACAACCTCTCTAAAAATTGTGGACCCCACACAAAAAAGTTCCATTTAATTACGAAACCGCCACCGAGCCCCATTTTTGAGAGTCCCCCAATGGGGATGCTCTTAGTCTCACTACAATAAAAAC
The DNA here is from genome assembly GCA_026898415.1 of Leonotis leonurus. NCBI lineage: Eukaryota > Viridiplantae > Streptophyta > Magnoliopsida > Lamiales > Lamiaceae > Leonotis > Leonotis leonurus. The sequence continues at coordinate 26,833 of JAPKLX010000315.1, forward strand.
TCTCAAATAGTAATACTTGGGTGTAAATATTTTGAATATCACAAAATTTTAAATGCATGTCACTAAAATTAATGGTGATATTTAGAGAGTGTTTGGCTGAGCTTATAAGCTCCTTAAAGCAGCTTATAAGTTGTTTAGAAGTTTATAAGCTTTTTCAAAGTGTTTGGCAAATTAAGCTATTTTAGAGCTTATAAGTTGTAAAAATAAGCTCATAGAGCTTATAAGCTGCCACGCCCCAATTCCCGAGGGAAGGCCCGTAAGCCGGGGTGCGACTAGGGGTGGGATTTAAGAAGCGGGGAAGAAGGGGGGACATGTTTGACTTGGAAAGAATCCTGAATAATACTTCAAACATAACAATTCAAAGATAAACGAGAAGACTCGCAATTCAAATCAATGCAAAAGGCTCTTCGATGTCCAAAGTTGAGGTTCACAATCCTAATTATATCGAATATAATAACATAACTAGAATCATTATAAGTTATAGATCGACAGACGAACTATACTTGACAAAAGAAAGTATCATAGCGGAAGCAATTCTTAAAATCAACCAGATGACAACAACGCCTCAGCTCAACCCGTCACCACCGGCACTTAACCTGAAATCACTTGGAAACAATTTGTGGGCTGAGTACTAGTGTACTCAGTGGGCTATGCATTTTATAAACAGTTTTATAAAATCTAAACATTTTTATCCATTCATGAACAACATACCTTAGAAGGTTTCAAAATGCAAAGTACTTCTAAACATGTTAAAGCATTTATCATTTTCATTCGTTGTGCACAGTTATGTACGTTCTAAAGTTACTCTTACTTTGGCCCCGGACCTCTTGCCACTGTCGAGCCCATTTACATCCAGACTTCGGGTTGAAACCCAGAGAGTCTATTGAGCATTTAGATTTCGGGTTGAAACCCAGATAATCTCTTTCTGCTTTTGGATTTCGGGTCGAAACCCAGAGAATCCATTTTTACATTACAACAGCACACAATGGAGATCAACTCATTGCACTACTACCCATTTGTGTACACAGTTTTCGACTAACGTGTTAGGTAAAGACGAAAACCTCGATCGATTAACTTCAGAGCATTAAACTTAGTTGAATGTACATCAAAACATGACATGGATAACATTTCATTTTGCAATATCAGAGCTTATATAACTGAAACATAGTTTTGAGAAAAATAAACCCACCTCTTGGAATAAATCCGTAGCTTTAAATCTCCCTTGAGTTTAGAGAAACAATGTTAATCCCCACATTCAACTTGATTTACACAATGTGCTTGACCTTCATAATATACATGCTATTTAGAAATCTTAGAATCTAAATAAATATCTCTCTACTTAAAAGCTAATTATTAGCTTTTAGAGTTTCATATCCTTTCTATTTTCTAGAAACGAAACTTAGATTTTCCTCAAAAAATTTAGCTCATTATATAGAATTTAATAAACTAAAGCTATTATTATTCGTTTAAAATGAGATAATTAAATCCTATAAAATTATTCGGGAAATAAATATTAATTTTCCACTTTTAAATCGTTATTTGAATTGAGATTCAATTCTTGATCTTTCTATTAATTAATTATTTATAATTAATTAATAATTCATAACTAAATAATTATTCTCAATTAATAATTATGAATCAAGTTTTTGTAATTTAATTAAATAAGATTAACTTAATTAAATCATTTTAATAAATAAATTATGAATATAAGTATTAATTATGATCCATTAAATTAATTATTTAGGCCCAAAATATTTACATTTTGATCCAACCTTTTTAATTGGGCTTGGCCCATAGAAAAACTTATTGACCCAAAACCTGGCTGCTGGCTCAAACTTCTTTTACCCTATTACTATTTTTCCCTTCTCTAATTATTTTATTTATTAACTTAACCTTACTTAACATAATCTACTACCTCTCCTCCCCACTGTCGTGTAACATCCTTCCCCATCCATTCTTTTTTTTTTTTTTTTTAAATTGCATACAACAATGAAGCACCACCTCCTCCCAAATCTTCCTTCTTCTTCGACTTTTTCTCCGGCCAACTTTCGCCGTCGTGGCCGTGAGCAAAGATAAGAGTATTCCTTCTTCACATCCCTCAACTCTATAGAAAAAGATATAAGAAGAAGAAGAAGGGGAAACTTCTCTGTTAGGATTTCAAAATCCAAAGCTAAAATCTATAGAAAAAGATATAAGAAGAAGAAGAAGGGGAAACTAGAAGAGAGAATTTATTATAGATAGTATAGAAAACCATACATGAGGTTACACTAGTCTCTCTTATTTATAGACCATGGAAAGCTTGCTGCATAGATCCTTAAACTAAGTTCTAGATACATCTAGATTACTAAGCTAACAAAACTAATAACAACTCCAACAAACTCAAACGGTTATATGGTTGTTGATAGGATGTAGCCCGCTAACAAGCCCAAGAGCACTTCGGCCCAAGAGTCCAGCAGCTCGGCCCATGAGCCCAGTCACCTCGGCCCAAAAGCCTAGAAGTCCAGAAGCCACTTCGGCCCAACAAATAGAGCCCAACAACACGAGCTCGGTCCACTTCGGCCCAGCTCGACCCATTTTAGCCCACGATCTCTAAGCACCCCACGATCTCGGCATAACTGTAACCGTAATTTATTACTTATAAATAGTGCTGCCATAGAGATTAGAGAGGACTTTTGACCAAATTGTAATTCAAGAGAGCATTAATACTACGCAATTCTTCTCTCCGTGGACGTAGATCTTATTAACGATCGAACCACGTAAATCTCGCGTTCATCTTGTTCTTTATTTTATCATCGTAAAAGCACTCTAAAAATCGACGATCGAACAGTTGTATTAACCGTATTTATTATCTAATAATTCTCTAATACACCCCCATTGAAACCAAGCTCCCTTATTCATCCATGCTTTTCAGGTTGCTGTCTCTAGTGAGCAACGACAAGGAACCGAAGCTCATCGCAACAGCTCGGAGCAAGGTAGTGGATCACGGCGAAGATCGGAGGGCAGTGATCGTCATACTCTTTAACTGAAGCACTCTCTTAGCTTGATATTTCAGCAAGTTCCAATGTAGAGCATTATTTGGAAACAGCAGCTCGCAACAAGAGAGTAGGACCACGGCAAAGATCGGAGGGCGGAGAAGACGAAAATCCGGAGATACGAGAACTTCGAAGGCGATAATATGGAGCTCCTGGAGTTTCTGCACCAATTTGACGACGTTTTGTAACGTCGTCAGACGAAACGGACGCTGAATTTCACTTGCTGTGCACACTCGAATTTGCCTCTGCAACTTCAGTAGTTCTTCATCCATGGCTGCTGCTGCGGCGGTGGATATTTGAGTGTGGACTCGAGGTGGCTGCAGCGGTGGAGATCTGAGCGTGGACTCGAGGTGACGACGATCGTTGCTAGACGATGTCACCGAAAATAAAACCGAAACAAAAAAAAAACAGAAAACAAGGAGACGGAGGAATATATACAATGAACGGACACTCCTAAGCTACAGAAAAAAAATCAGAGACGTTACAGAAAGAGAGGAGTGAAGATAGAGAAGATGAAGCCATAAAAACTTCAGAAAAAAAAAACAGAAAAAAAATGAGCGAAGGAAAAAAATCTAAGCTATTGATAGAGATAAGAGAAGATGACAATTGACTCCATGGAAGCTATAGAAAAGCTTCAGAGAATATGGAAGCTATAGAAAAGCTTCATAGAATACCAATAATTCTGGAAAAAAAATATATGAGAGAATTGAACTCTCCTTCACCAGGATAAACGAGATTAGGCTCGATACCATGTTAGGATTTCAAAATCCAAAGCTAAAATCTATAGAAAAAGATATAAGAAGAAGAAGGGGAAACTAGAAGAGAGAATTTATTATAGATAGTATAGAAAACCATAAATGAGGTTACACTAGTCTCTCTTATTTATAGGCCATGGAAAGCTTGCTGCATAGATCCTTCAACTAAGTTCTAGATACATCTAGATTACTAAGCTAACAAAACTAATAACAACTCCAACAAACTCAAACGGTTATATGATTGTATTAATCGTATTTATTCTCTAATAATTCTCTAATATTCTCAAATTGGGCAAATGAACAACCATAGAACAAAAGTCCTAAATTTTCTACACGAAATCTCCACAATCCATCTGTTCGGAGAAAGTACAGAGTGGGGTCGCCACCGCTTCTCCATCGTCGGCCATTGCCGCTGCGTCAATACTTCTCCACACACGTGTAGCAAAAATGAGGTTGTCATCGTCTTGTTATATATTGTCAATATTCTTCTCTTTGCCGTGCGCAGCCGCATTGTCGTCATCGTAGATGCGCAATTGAGGAAGAAACGAAACAGTAGGAAGGTATAATAGACCCAAACCCTTTCTTGTTAATCTATTTCGTCTAATATTTTCGACCTCTTAGCATTTTAAGTTCCGAAATTTCAGAATTTTTGATAGTATTATGCTTTATTAGTAGGCTAAATTCTTAGGTTCTATTCTTCTTGTTTTGACTAGATAATTACACTTTCTTGAATTAGAAGTTCAATTCTTTTTTTTTTTCTAACTCGTTTAATGTGTAAGCTATGAGATTGAACTTTACTAACTATATACATAATACCAAATTTTAGTACAGACAGAACATGAAAGCTTGAGGCTAAAACTTACTCTATTTGAATTGAAGCTTCTCTTTTTTTTATTACGGGACAGTAATAAGTAGAAAATGAAACCTTAATAGACTTGGCTTTAAGTTATGGTTACCTTAATGAGTGTTGTTATTTTCTGCACTTTGGGTTGTGGAAATTTTTACTGAGATGAAATGAGCAGTCGACCTTCTTCAAATTTTCTAACTTAATGTTTTCTGAGTGTAACTTGGTTGAAGTCTGATTTCTCAAGTGTGTGTTCGAAGGGAGGTTACTACATATATATATATATAGTGGTAAGAGAATACTTAGGAGCATGCTAGAGTTGATTGATTGTGAGTGTCATTGCTTTTAGGAGTGATTTTGGGGAGCTAGCAGTAGATGTATCACGTATGCATGTCTACAAATCTTATTTCTCGGATTTTCAATGCTACATCTCTCTAATGTGTAGCTTTTCAGAGTAGGAGCATGGCTAATTGTACTAATACTAGGCTTTATTTGTGCAGGAAGCATGATCAGTCTCCAATTTCTTTCCATTTTTCTGTCGAGAACCTTTCTCTCTTCTTTCAAAGTTTTATTTGTTCTTTTCTTTATATATTTGTGTACTAGGCTATGTAGTAGGCTTTTTAGCTTAGATATTTATTGTACACTATAGTGTAATGTTAAATCTTGTAATAGTTATTGGATATTACTATTTATTCTTGTTTTGATTGGGATACAACATTGTATTGTCTTTTATTTTATTATAACTTAAATTTTGTTTCTTTGCAATTAGATAAACATGTTAATTTAGTTTATTAAATTAATTCGATTATTTTACTTAAATCGATCCGTTTTAAAATTCGTGTTTAAATCGTTATCCGATTTAAATTAATAACCTAAAATGAAACTCAACATCGGAGTTTTAAAAATTCTTAATGGATATGAGAACTCTAATATAAATAAGCTCGATTAATACGATGATTAAAAGAGTGGGGTATTACATAAGCTATTCAAAAAATAAGTAGTTTTGCCCCAACTTATTTTTGCATGAACTTATAAGCTGAAACAAAATTCATAAATAACCTTTTATATCACTTTAAAAGAGCTTATAAGCTCGTTTATTTAAACACATTGACAACTTATAAGCTCTTTAAAATAAGCTTAGTCAAAAATCTTAATGGTGTAGCTAATTTTGTATAGTGACACTCTCAAATACATGTCACAAATTATTATTTAATAATTTTACTTTTAAATGTCACCAAAAATTTTAGTGACATGCATTAAAATTTTGTGACATTCATAACAGTTACACCAGAGTGTCACTATTTGAGAGTTTTGTTGTAGTGCCTATTTTAATAAAAAATACTTACTTTATTTAATTAGAAGTAGAGTAATAATAATAATAATCATAAGAGAAAGCCCATAGAGGAGAAAATACACACCCAAGCCAGGTAGTGGAAGGACCAATCAGACAAGCCATATACAACAAGCCCAAAAAATAAACTAATTAAGGAAACATGCAAATGGGTAAAGACAACCCACAACAGGAGGCTTTAGCAAGGTTCATACAACCATCAACAAAAGCAACAGGGCAAGCGAAGACGGTTATCAATTTTTAACACGACACGATTAATAGACACGAATATGTATAAAATTAATGGGTTAGTGTCAAGTTTTATGAGAATTCAGATCGTGATCGAGTTCAGGTAGGATACAAATCGGGTTCGGGTTACTTGATAATTTTTTTTATAATATATACTATCAATTTATATTTTGAAGTAAGTGTAATTTTTTAAATATTTTTTCAAAATATTTTACATTTTCTTTAAATATAAAAATAATATATTTTATAAATTAAAATTTTGCACTATTATTATTTTTTATTATAATTTTATAATTTTTATGTCTTATTCTCATATAAATTTAAGTTTTTATCTTGTTGATAACATGTTGTGTCATTATCGTGTCATGTCAACACGAAAGTTAAGTGAATTCGTGTTGTTTTCGAGTTTGAGCTTAACAGATCGAATTTGTGTTCGTGATGAACAAAACTTTAACAAGTCGGTTCGGGTTTGACCTTACCAAGTCTAATAGTAATAGGTTGACCTGATAACAATCCGACTCGCACAATTTGACAACCCTACAAACGAGTACTACCAAAGTACGAATCAAACATCAAGAAACTAGCCAATTAACCATAATGTTGCTCCCAACATAACTGTAACTAAAAAGAAAAAAAAAATGCTCGCAATACTGGGAATTGCGAATAAAGTTGTGACCTACGCTCGCAATATTGAAAATTGCGAATAAAATTGTGACCGAATGTTAGATGATATTGATTTGGATTGCAATAGAATAACGAAAATGTAAAAGCACAATAGATATATATATTTTTATATGTTTAATCAATTAAACTTGTGAGGTGTCCATGACAAAATATTCACTTATTTAATATACGAGTTACAAAAATAACCAAGAAAAAAGACGATATAAAACTCACTTTAAGATATCAAAGTGCTCTTGAGAATGTTTAGAGGTCTCAGTAAAACTCTTAACATTCCAAACTCGATACTGTGAGATATGCTGGGTTATTTATAACTAAATCTTCATACTTCATCTCCAAGCAATCCAACACGTCTAGAGGTAGAGATAGTGGATTGTGGAAAGAGTGTATATTTCATCATATCTTCGCTTCCCATGTCTATAAGATTAATTAGTTGTTAACTCTTTCAACTCAGCTTCACGTTTTAGCTTCAGCATCCATTTTATTCATTCGTTTATTCTTAAAATCGAGTTTCAACATTTCTTCTTTTAAGTCTTTGATGATCAAAGTCCTACGAGTATCAGATACTCGGATGCGCACCCGTATCCGATACTCATACCCGTGTCAAAGTAACTTAGCTTTGATCTAAGTCCTACAAGTCTAGAAACACAAGGTAATATGCATACAATATATATCTAGAATATAAGAAATTAGGCAAAATAATACCCAAAAAAAAATTATAATTAGCCAATAAAGTATACACTTATAAAGGAAACAGTTGGAAGCAACTAGTCCAGCATTGGGAAAGTCCTTGAATTTGCAGAATGTAAACGACGTAGTATTTACGTGGTTCAGTTGCGAATCACAGTCTACATTCACGGAAAGACAACCACAAAGATATATTGATGAAGTATGCTTATAACTGATTACAACTCAAAATCAAAATAGCTTTTGTGACATTCCCCGTCGAATAAATACAGAATGTCAAAATAGCAACATGGATCACTATAGCGTAATAGGCTCTCACCCTGTGGGCCCGGGACAACATGGATCACTATAGCGTAATAGGCTCTCACCCTGTGGGCCCGGGACGTTACAGCTCTCACCCCTATGACCCTATAATGGTGTTCTATTTCTAACTGAGTTTGCAGATCAGTATCTCAGCCCATGAACAATAACTGTTGACCCCCTACAAACAATTTTAATTTCAGTTTAAATTATAAATTAAACATTATATGCAGAATTTAAATAAAATTAAATTTTATTATAGAAATTTTTATTTTTTGTCTCATTGATCAGGAAATTCAGGATACTAGACCCTATTAGGAAAATTTGCACTCAGAACTGATAATAATTTTTTTTCCATTTGGAGACATCAAGTTCGAACCAAACTAAAACCTGAACTATATAATTTTAACTTTTCGGGATCACAACTTTGAGATTTCGGAAGAGATATCCAAACCCGTCCCGATTCTCACTTCTAAATAAGACCTCATACCGCTTTCACTAAAGACAAGTCAACTCCATTAGCGGGCACTGTTACCTCACAGTCCACATCTCTTATTACCTCTCAACATTTCCACACACCAATAATATTTAAAAAGTGGCCATATATATTTTTCATGAAAATTCTTATTTATGTTCCTGAAATATTTTATTTATGAGCATCCATAGACGAGATTTTATTATAACGTACTTGTTTCTCAGTCTAGAGCGTCAATGGCCTTCTTACAACAGGAATCACATTAAGACCATATTTCCTTCTTGTAGAAACCCCAAAATACTCAGTCATATCCACCTCTTCTGCCTTCATTCCATCAGGAAAAATCCAATCAAAATGGTAGAGAAACATAGCCATTTGCAGCTCTATATTCGCCATTGCAAACCCCATTCCCGGGCAAATCCTCCTCCCCGCTCCGAACGGGATGAAATCGAAGCTGCTTGCCTTGAAATCAACCGATTTCTCGTAAAACCTTTCTGGTTTAAAACTCTCTGCTTCCTCCCACGAACCGGGGTCTCTCCCTATCGCCCACGCGTTCACTATCACACGAGTTTTCGAGGGTATTTCGTATCCGTTAATCGAGCAGCGTCCCATGCTCTCTCGTGGGACCAAGATAGGTGCTGGTGGGTGAAGTCTTAGGGTTTCTTTGATGACTAGTTTGAGGTGGTGTAGTTCATCGAAGTAGTCTTCGTTGACAGTATTGTTTCTTGCATCAAACACCTTTCTCACTTCATCTTGTGCCTTTTTAAGGATGTTGGGATTCTTGAGCATCTCTGCCATCGCCCAATCAACAACTGTGCTGGATTGCTCGATTCCAGCCCCAAATAAATCCTGTGTTAGGGTAAAAGTAATCAAGTTTTCATCAACATATAATAACCAAAATTATCATTGTTGGGGTTGCAAAATCTATCTAATCTTTTGTGTTCACATCTCAAAGTAGATAATAATTATAATGGAAGATCAATAGAGTCTAGCCATCGTTACGCTGAAAGCGGGCACAAGAAAGTCGGCATGTAAATTAACAAAGTAAAATGTTGTGTTTTAAAAAGGATAATTGTATGTGTAACTATACAAATTAACAACCATTTCTGGTACTGCACGTGAACTTTAAAATCACACAACCATTTTTTCACAATTGAATACAGCGGGCTATATTTTAGTCAAAATCATGCATATATGGATCCGTTTACACACATGTGGGGTAGGTACTGAGGAAGGTGTTTTTGATTTGACTAATCGGACTATATCAACTCCACCCCACGTGTGTAATCGGGTCCACGTATGCATGATTTTGACTAAAATATAACTTGATGTATTCAATTGCGAAAAAGTTGTGGTTCTTGTATGGTTTAAATTTTAAAGTTTGTGTAATACCATAAATGATGGTTAGTCTATATATTTACAACTACAAACAACTATCCCGTTGAAAAAAAATGAAAATTAGTATTTTAAAAGTTCAATTTTTTCTTTTTGGAAAAAATGATCATTTTTAATGGACGATTCAAAAAGGAAACGTGGTCAACTTTAGGGCCGGAACGGAACGCATCTAATGTAATATTAAATATAGAGGATACGGATTGGAGCTTGCGAACTTACCACAAAAACAGCTTTAATATTATCAATAGTCAAAGGAATCTCAAGCGTTTGATCACCATGAAGTTTCAACAAGGCATCAAGCAGCAAACCTTCACCACTCTTCCTCACCCCTGCATCAATGGCTTCTCTCCGCCGCGCGATTATCCTCTCACTAATCTCATCCGCCCTTTCATGATACTTCTCCACCTTCCTCCTAACGCCACTGAACAAACGCAGCAACTTCAATGACGGAAACACATCACCAACGCTAAACTCCGCCAAGAAATCCGGGCTCTCTTTAAATAACTCCACGAGCTTTCCTACTTCCTCATTCTTCCCTCCAAAGGCAGCCCTCACCATGATATTAAAATTGGTACTGCTTAACTTTTCAGTGAGAGAAACGGCTGTTTCTGCGCTTTGAGCTAGCCACTTGCAGAGGCTCGAAATCTCCTCCTCTCGGATGAACCGGGCCGATCGGATCGGGTTCGGGCCGAGGAGCTCGAGCTTGGAGACTCTCCGGAGCTGCTTCCAGTATTCGCCGTAAGGGGAGAAGGCTATGTCTGTATTTCCGTAGCAGCCGATTTCGGTGGCGAGGAGCGAAGGGCGGTTGGCGAAAACGGTGTCGTTTCTTTTCATAAATTTTTCTGCGGTTGCCGGGGAGGATGCGATGAGGTAGTCGATTTCGCCGAGGCGGAGGTGCATCAACGGGCCGTGTTTCTCCGATAGGTTCTTTAGAGTGCGGTGGAGAGGATCGGAGCTTATGAGATTGTGCAGGTTTCCTATTATGGGAAGCTTTCTTGGCCCGGGTGGGAGGTTGGGGTTTGGCTTGCCATTTCTGGAAAGGATGAAGATGAGGAAGAAGGAAGATGAGAGGAAGAGGAAGAGGAATGAGGATAATTCAAACTCCATTAGTTAGTTTGTGAAGAAATATATTTTGGTTGATTTGGATTTCATTCTGTTATAAGGAGCTTTTATAGTAGTCAGAGTTTAAGTGTAAAGACCCCTTTTGTTTAATACTCCCTCCGTTCACCAATTTTCTTCCTAATTTGTCATTTTAGTCTGTCCACGTAAAAGCTTCCTAATTCAACTTTCCATTTATGGAAAATGGACCCACCACACTCTCTACACACAACTCAATTTAATATAATACATTAAGTGGGACCCAACATCCACTAACTACACACAACACAATTTAAAACACTATATTAAGTGGGACCCAAACTCCACTCACTACATATCATCACACAAAGTCAAAGCACTACATAAAAACCCGCACCGGGTCAAACTAGGAAGGAAATTCGTGGACGGAGGGAGTAATAACTAGTATGTGGTCTGCGATGGATAATCAACACTTAATTATAAAATGTGTGTTGTGTCACACAACTTATACATGTTTAAAACATAATTTTTAGAATAAAATAATCAAACTGCATAGAGTTATCTTATTATGTTTGAGGTTATTTTGGATTGGATCGGATCCTGAAAATCAATCGTGACTTTATCTTTACAATCCATAAATGTCAATTTTCAAATCGTGCGATTCTTTTTTGACGACTCTAAACATGTATTTTAATGGATGTGTTGAGTGTATTGTTAGTGAAATAAAAGTCTTATATTATTTATTAATTAAATATGTGTATGTGTATCGTAAGTAAACTAAAAATTAATAATTTAAAATATGGTGAAAATTAATAGATACGTTGTGAATAATACAATAATTATCAGTAGGTAAAATAATGACAATTTAAAGAAATAAAAATAATATATATCGACGATATATTTAAGTATTTACCAAAATAAAATTATGTATATTTTTTATACAATAATTAAGATGAATAAAGTGTGTTAAAAAATAATTTGGCTAAAGTGTATTATATGTTGGTGAATTTTGGATACATCTTGATTTATTGATGATAATTGAGTTGTTTGTAGTGTGTAAATAAAAAAATCACATATAAATTTTAATATATGTATAATAAATTTATATAGTAATTTTTTTAAATTATCATAGTTTTTTATATTAAATTTGTTTATTTTATCATATATCAAATTAAAACACTTGTCAAAATCTTTAATTTAAGATGCATATTGCATATGGATACATGAATAAAATAGAAATATTTTATTAAAACAAAATGATAGAGGAAAGAGAAAAGTAATTATATTTAATATTATAATAGTTTCAAAACTATAAATTAGACTATTAATAAATTTATGTGTAATGAGACCTAATAGACTTATAGTTAACTCAAGAGAGGAGATTGCACGTTCTTTTAAAAATAATTGTATACATATATAAGATTTAGCGCCAAAAGGTGGTTATTAAAACATTCTTTTTATATATTAATAGATTAATGGATTAATGAATGTGATTAAATTATTAAAAATTAGTTAATCACTACAAATAAAAGGGCAACAGGCGACATAATATTCCGTCGTTAGGCCTCGAAATCCGTCGTCCATGAGGCCTAACGACGGACTGACGACGGACCATTTCCGTTGTATTTCGTTCGTCGTTAGGCCTTCGGACGACGGAATATAGAGTCTGTCGTTAGCTTTTACCCGATGGCTGTCGATGGCGCCTGAGGGTTAACGACAGACTGTAAATCCGTCGTTAGCTTTTGACCGTTGACCTAACGACGGATTAACAGTCCGTCGTTAGGTTTATTTATTTATTTTATTTATTTTTGTTTTTGTAATACTGGTAACCTATAACCTGTCACAAAAAACAATACAAATAAAATAGAACATTCAACGATAATTTAAAATTCATGAAATCGATTGAAATTCGAAATGTAATATAACCAAAAATGTTATAACTGTTGAAATACAAAATAATAGTATGAATGTAGCAACCGTACAAATATGTTTCTTAAATACATGATAGAGTCTAGGAATTAGAATCGGGAAAACTCGAAGGGGGAAACGGGGGAAATGAAGGACCACCTGCTCATCCCTGCTGCTGAAACTGCATCCACTGCATCATCTGAGTGTACTGAGACTGCACGAGCGCCATTTGGTCAGCCAATCTCCTCTGCTCTGCAATGTACTCCTGGCGCTCGTGATCCTGCTCCTCGACTCTGCGCCGCAAGTCCTCAACCTCGCTCCTGGTGGCTCGTGAGGCGGACGACGATCCACTGAACCTGGAGGCTCTTAACGCCTTCCCTGCGCCTCCCGTACCGAATAACCTCTTCTTCTTGTCTGGCTCGCCAAGAACCTCCAAGTATAGCTGGTTGGTGTCCATCGCATCGTGGTCCCCCTCAGGCAGCTGGGCCCGTTCCGCATCAGCACGGGCAAACACCTCAGTCTGCATGTAAACGAGAAATGAAAATTTGTTAATAACATATTATAAAGGTTGTAATTATAGACTATATATATTACTTCGAAATAAAGACTTACCGCTATCGCCTCCGATTTTGCATCGGTGTACGTCCTGTCTGCGTACCGATGCTCATCGAGGAAGGAGTCGAACATGCAGTCTATCGGTTGTACTCCCCTCTCAACAACCTGTACATGACATACTAATCGGGTTTTGTTATTGAAACATGTGTATATATATTAAAACTGGAAAATATGTTTGAAATTATGATTTGAAATTACATTTTCCTCAGCTCGTTGCATGATGGACTTCGACCCCCCCCCCCCTATGCTTGATAGGACAAGTCCCCGGTCCCTGGGGCTCAAACATCCGGTTGCGCCTCGCTGCCTGGGATTTAGCAATAACATCATCCCTAGACTAATAAGCGAGCCAACCCGCCTAGACCTCATCACTCCACCATCCTGGCTTTCCACCTCTAGGTGGGGGATCATTCCTCCTCCTCTTTATCACGCAGATATAATCCTTATATCTCTCCCGGCACTTATCGTACCACAACTCTCGAATCTTGGCATCGAGAGACGGTTCCCAAGTAAATTTTTTCTAGCATCCAAAATGTATGTTAGAAATTGTAGTTAACTTCAATATATAGTTATAAGTTATAATTTAGAATGAATTTGAAAGTTTTAGAACCTTAAACTCCTCCCATTATCTCTGCCTCACGTTCTCAGGTGTCGGCTTCCAACTGTATCCAATCGGATTCAGAACTATCTTAAATAGTTCTCAGATGTAATCAGTTGTGGCGCCATGCGGGTAAAATTCCCGACGAAGTGTCAAACCAGTCACACTTGAATAAAATGACATTTTTATTGTATAACCCTGGATATGTGAGTTCGCACACTTCGACTAATTGTCCATAAAAATCTGTCTCACTCGAGTCTCCATAGTTACCAGCTTTGATGCATACACCACTACTCATAGTGGCTTTGTGAGTTCCATGAGATATCGTGTGAAATTTATAACCATTCACCAAATAACCATGATATGTTGTAATCATTGGTGAAGGTCCACTTGCAATATCCCACATAACAGGATCTGTTACATAAGTTTGTATATATATCACCAAAAATTTATATTTATGAAGTTAAGTATTGATGCATGTATATATCTTAATTATAAATTCAATTCAAGTTATATTAGTGACAATTTGACTCACATAGGTACAAAACTATTCAGGAAATTCTGTCGACATTTTCTTATCAATGTCCATGTCAAAAATCTATGGATTTAACTTTCTGGGTTGTGATTCGTACTCCCTTCATACAACAAGTAGATATTAATTGATAAAAACTACATATTCAATTTAAAAGAAGTGTTATATTGAGTTGTAAAACTTTACTTGATATATGGATCGATCTCCACACAACTATGGAGTACGTATAGATGAGCAGCTCTGTATTCCCTATCATCCAATGATCTTTTGGCTGTCTTTTCAACACCAGTTCCAGCCAATTTGAATATGGAAAGCAAGTCTGGTTGATCTTCTTCCCCACTAGTAGAACATCCTCCAACGTAATTGCGAGGCAACTCTCTATGTATCGTACTGACATGATCCTCAAAATAATATGAACAAAATGCTGCTTCCTCTACTAAGTATGCATTACATATGGATCCATCAACACTTGCTTTGTTCTTTACATTATTTTTTAATTTTCTCAAATATCTGTATTGAAATGATTCATTTGGAAAGCATTAAACATAATGTATTAGTTCAAATATAACTTGTAATTAAGATATTTTGAAGTATCTCTCAAATGGGTACATCCATCGATATTAAACCGGTCCTCCATCTCTTGCCTCATCAGCTAGATGGATAGACAAATGTTCCATTGAGTCAAAGAAGCTTGACGGAAATATACGCTCAAGTTTACACAAAATCACTGGGATGTTATTGTTAAGTGTCTCCATGTCCTCACTCTTTATGTTTCGTGATGTCAAATCACGAAAGAATAAGCATAACTCTGTTATCGACTTCCAAACGGCTTGTGGGAGTAGTCTTCGAAATGTTATGGGTAGTATACGCTGCATGAAAACGTGACAATCGTGACTCTTCATGTCAAACATCTTCAATTTACTCATGTCTACACATCTACCCATATTTGAGAAGTAACCGTCTGGAAACTTAAGGCCTTTCACCCATTCACACAAGACTTTTCTCTCTTTTTTGTCAAGTGTGTAACATGTCTTAGGATATTTATTTGTATACTCGTCACGCATTAACTCTGGTCTATGACAATAATAGTTTAGTTCCTGCCAAGACTTTGTTGTGTCTTTTGTCTTGCCTTCGACATTCATCACAGTATAAAAATGTTATCAAAAATATTTTTTTCAATGTGCATAACAACTAAATTGTGACGAATCAACAAAGAACTCCAATATGGATGGTCCCAAAAGATGCTCTTTTTCCTCCATCCAATGATAACTTGTTTTAAAATACGCTTGTTATTACCATCATAATCTTCAGTTACCTTCATGAGATCCAGATCTTCAATCTGATACAGTAGCTTTTCCTCTGATCTCCTCTCTGGAGGATCATCTGCAACGACTTTATTCTTTCTAAAAGCCCTCTTGTTCCTCTTGAACTGATAATCGTAAGGTAAGAATTTGCGATGTGTATCAAACCATGACTGCTTCCGGCTATGTGTTAAAGAAAATGCTTCAGTTTGTTCCATGCATCGAGGACAAGCTAATCTTCCATCTGTACTCCAACCAGACAACATAGAGTAGGCTGGAAAATCACTTATGATCCACATCAACGTTGCATGCATCTAGAAGTTTTGTTTTTTTGAAATGTCATAAGTATGGGCATCAACTGACCACAATTGATTGAGTTCTAATACCCTTAAAGAATTAATTAGTGCTTAATTGCTAATTGGGAATTTAATAAGGCTTTGCATCCTTAAGAAATAAAAAAAATAGAAAAATTTAAAGGTTCTTAGTTGTAATTAGTGAAGATAAGTGATCTAAGTGTGACTTAAGCATGATCTAGAAAAATGCTAGCATATTATGGAGAGATAACTATAAAAAAAGAAAAAAAGAAAAGAAAAAAGAATTCACTAATTTTCTAGAACATGGTAGAAGTGATGAATAATCATCTTAATTAATTAATTCCAAATAAAATTAATTATTACTTACATAAAGATCTAGCATGTTACTATTCATGATAAACACAAAATTTTTCTCTTCTCCTCCTCCCCAAATTTCGAAAATCACCCCCCCTTCTACACTAAAAATTTTTCTTGTCCTAAGATCATTAGTGTGATTTCAAGCTATATCAAGTCATAAAGCTTAGTTAGTTGAAGGTAAATGATAATCTTCTATCATGCTTATGTGTTTTAATTTTGATAAATTATGATTTTGAAGCATGATGAAAGAGGACTAGAAATTGGAAGTATTCGTAAAGTTTCTTGTTGTTTTATGATTAAATCATGCATAAAGTGGAAAGTACGTAGAAATAGGATGAAATAGATGAAGATATGACCTTAGAGTTTGAGTTTAAATTTATGTTAATAATTGTGATGCTATGCTTAAATTAAGTTTATATTATGTAATTAAGCATGTTTAAATATAGGTTAGAAAGAAATTTGATGAAAATCAAAATATAAATGTTGGTGTAATTTTTGAAAATTAGGGATAAAAGAGCTATGGAGATTTTATTTTATTTGCCTCAATTAACTTGATATGTGATCTTTGTGAAGCATAATAAGTGATATATAAATTATTTCGATTTTTCCAAGCACATATGTAAAAGTTGGGAAGGGTTAGTTTGGGTATTCATATAATATGTTGTGTTTAAGGTATAATATGTTTAATCTTCCTTAAATATTAGGAAAAAAAATTGAAGAGCATGTAGTAATTAAAATACGTTGTTGAATGATGATAGGTTGGAACATAAAGAAGTGGCGTAGTAACATAGATATGATAAGTGATTAGTATAGCACAAAAATAGAAGGACGCAATAGCCGAAGAACTTATAGTTATAATAGTTGATAATCAAATAAATTATAAGAAGAAGAACGAAATTACGAATTGATGATTTCATAGAAATGAGTATGGTTTTCTTATTCTTAATTGTATTTTATTAATTTAAGGTACAACTGAGAAGAGAAAAGAAGTAAAGAAAGAAGGAGACGAAGTCCTGAGCTATATAGATTAAATCATTCAGGTGGGCTTTCGAACTAAAAAATGCACGTACTAAAGAATTAATTGTGTATTGATATGTTGTTATGTTTAAAAAGGTTTGACTTGCCTGTTTTGAGCATGTTGCATTTTACCTATGTACAAGAGAATTACGATATCGGCTTTATGCCGGACGAGCTGTTGGTAAAGGTTTGTGTACATATTGGACCGTGAGTCAGCGAGCGGGTTGGCCGGTCAGAGTGTTTGAGAGGGAGGCCTACCTCTCAACACATGCGAGTAGATATGGTATTACAGATATGAGATAATTGTCTGCAGACACATGACATGCATATTCAACTTTTATTTTATTTTGAGCATGAAAGATATATGTTTAAAGTAGCGTATGCAGGTTATTTCTTAAAAGTCCCGTGTATGCTAAAGTTGGCAAGTCAACAGTATAGCTCTAAGCGCAAGTTTTAAATATTTTCGGCATGTGTCCACTGAGTTCTTTATGTACTCATGCCCTACATGTATTTCTAAACGTGCAGGTTGAGTTGGGAGATGGCAATGGAGATGAACACTGTAGCTTACTTTTGATATGTAAATATTGAGTGGGATTTATGGTCATCTTGTTAAAACCTTGTTGAAAACATAATTTGTAAGCCCTGAGTTATATGTCGTCATACATATAGCTCATCCACTCTTCCATATGCTGAACTCTGTTTCCTTTTTGTTGTTAACCTAAATGTTTGGTACAATTATGTCTTGCTAGCTTATAAAATCCTTGTTGGTATTTTCCTTTGTGAATCGTCATCTTCAACCACTTAACCATATTGTCTGAGTTTTGTTTTGGTGAATTGAAACCTGAGTTCATAACTTGTCTGAATTTATTTTCGCTAGAAACAGGGAAGCGTGTTGGAACCCCTTTTTAGTTCGTCTCATCTATCCAAATTCTTTCAAAATTGGTACCATTTTAAAGATATTCTCGATACCTTTCTAACGGTTCCTTCGGATGTCAATTCGGAGTCCAGATGAGTAAGTTATGATCCTTTGAAGTTAGGGTGTCAAATCTGCCCTGAGGATTCCTACGAAAATTTCGATTCAATTTATCCCTGAGATTCAATTTCATTTCCAAGAGTTTCCTTGTTAATCGAGTCATGGTCTAATTACTTAACTAAGATATGGTTAAGAAATTGAGCTGTGACAGTTCAGATATAAATGGTTGTAGGTACACATCTATCTTATCTTTTGGATTTCTTGGACCAGGAACAAGCATCGTGAGAAACATGTGTTGTTCTTTCATGCACAGCCACAGAGGTAAGTTGTAAGGTGTAAGGATAACAGGCCAAGATGAGTATTGTTGTCCCGACTGACCGTAGGTTTGAAAATCATTTGTTGATAGGTCTCATCTGATATTCCTTAACTCCGCTGCAAAACCTGGGTAAGTCACATTAAAGTGCTTCCATGCCGGTGAATCTGCAGGATGTCGCATAACACCATCATCAACTGAAGTTGAATGCCAGATCATGTATCTGGCTTTAGTTTTAGATGCATACAACCTCTGTAACGAGGTGTTAAAGGGAAGTAGTAAATCTTCTTATATGCAACTGGTTTACGTCTCCGACTCCTATCTTTGTATCGATTTTCATTGCAAAACTTGCAATTCACAAGATTGGAATCCGCTTCCCAATATATCATACAATGATTCCTACATGAATCTATCTTCTCTACAGGTAACCCATTGCACGTAGCAATTTCTGTGTGCTATAGTAGTTCATGGGTACTTTGTGATGATCTGGGAATGCTTCGTTTAATAAAACACACATTTCATTAAAATATTTTTGTGGCATTCCAGAACGGGCCTTCAAAGTCATCAGGCAAGCCACAAAAGACAATTGAGTGTGGTTCTTACACCTAGGGTATAACTCTTTATCAGCAACATCCAACAACTCGTACAACAATCTTGTTGTAGCATTTGGATCTTCTTCAACATCTGAGTTGTTAAAACTAGGACCCCCGAAATCATGAACCATCTCGTGGTATGTCCTGTAATCTTCCTCATGTTCTACATCTGCAGCGACACGTGTTTCTTGAACATCTGAAGCTATTTCAGTTTCCCCATGAAACCTCCAGATCTCGTAACCACGTGTGAAACCTTTTCTAGCAAGATGTAGCTGTACAACATTTGTACTTTTAAACCATATATTCCTACACTTCACACACGGACACTTAATTTTTTTCTCCATCCAAGTACTGGTGCTGACTACTTGCAAATCTTAAGAAATCTTCAAGCTCAGAAAGAAAATGTGGATTAAATCCCCCATTCGGAAGTAACTGCAAGTACATCCAATGTCGAATCATTTTTATAACCCTGATTATTAATAAGGATTGACATAGTAAAATAAAGATTAATTAGTTACGGAGAGGACGGGACTATATTAGTGGTCTATTAAATTATACATTTAAATGAAGATTTCACATGTGTAAACAGAGACTCACTTAATTAGGAAAGTGTTTTATGGGAGTTGAATTATTTGAAGTTGAATAGAGGGCGAAAATTATAAGTTGATTTGCAGTTGAATAGAGGACGAGAATAGAGGGCGACAATTATGGGAATTATGGTTAGAGGTCCAAAATTATGGTTAGAGAGAGAGAATTATAAGTTGATTTGCAGTTGATTGCACATTATAAATTGAATAGATGGCGAGAATTATGGGGTAAAAATTTAAGGTTTTGTAAGTCATTGATTTGTCGTTATTAATACGTTGATGCTTAAACTGTTTGATGTTTCGACTGTTTGATTTTGAGAAATTTTACCAATGAATTATCTTCTAGCTAATTGCATCTAATATAATGAGTCACTGAATCTAATCAAAACATTCAAACATAATCATCAAAACATCCCAACATACATCACATCATCAAAACATCTGAACATAATCATCAAAACATCACAACACATGCATCTCATCAAAACATCCCAACATTAATGACATATAACGAGTTTGTATAATATTATGAATATTGGGAGAAGATCCTTAAGACGTAATTAAAATATATCCCAAAAGGAGAAGATCCTTAAGAAATTAATTACGTCTATCCCAATTAATGTCATAATATATATATATATGCAAATCATTATAATAAATTATTTTAATATTCAATTTGGTTAGACTAATTGAACAATTAGTCTAAATTGTTAATTATTATATGCAATAATTATTAATCTATATTAAGATAATTAATAATCTTAAAAAATTTGACCTAAATAATTATTAATCTAAATTAAGATAAATAATCTTAAACAATTAATAATTTAATTAAGTAAATTACATCTAATTAACCTAAATTACATGTAATCTAATTAACTAATTAAGTAAACATATTAAATTAATCTAATTAACTAATTAAATTAAACAGTTATCTTTCACCGAAGGAGGCGACGCCGGAGCGGCGAAAGACGGCTCCGGAAGGCTGAGACCCTGAGGGAGCACTCGGGAGGCGGCACGCAGAGGGAACAGTCCGGAAGGCGGCGAAAACCAAAAGGCGGGTCCTAGACAAATTTCATCTAAACTAATTAACTAAATTAAATAATTTAATTAAAGTAAATAAATTAAGTAAACCTATACTAAATAATAATTAAATTAAACTAATTAAGCCTGATTATCAAATTAACTATAAATGACACTAACTAATTATATTTAATCCTAATTAAATACATTAATTTTATCTAAACTGATTAACTAAATTAAACAATTTAATTAAACTAACTAAATTAACTAAAAATATCCTCTTCATTAACAATTAAATTAAAGTAATTAAATCTATAATATTAATTAACAATCTAAATTAATTAAATAATTAACAATTAAATTAGCTAATTAAACCCTAAACTAATTAATTCATCTAATTAAACTCTAAACTAATTAAACAATTAAACTAATTAAGTAAACCTATATATACTCATTAACAATCTAATTTAACTAATTAAATAGTTAACAATTAAATTAGCTAATTTAAAAAATTATCAATTAAACTAATTAACAATAATTAATACTAACTAACCTAATTAATACTAATTAACAGAAATTATCACTAATTAAAACTAATTAATATTAATTATCAAAAAATTATAAAAAAAGAAAGAAACTACCAGCTGGAGTCATCAAGGGAGCAGCGGCGGCAGCGGGGAGAGGCGGACGGCGGCGCCAGGCTGTGCTCGGTGGCTGGGGAGGCCTGGAATCCTCCGAAGATAACTCCGAGCGGCGGCAGAGGAGTGGGGCGGTGAGGAAGAAAAACTTGGGGGAAAAAAAAGGAAAAAAAAGTATGAAATTGAATAGAGGGAGAAATGGAGAACAAAATAGGGTAGAGAACATACTTGGACGCCGGTGGGGAAGAGAAATCGCCTGTGAAGGGTGGAAGTCGCTGGTGGAGTTGTTTTAAGCTTCTAAATCGCGACTGAGAAGAAGACCCGCTATATTAGGGCGTAACGACGGACTGGACGACGGACCAGTCCGTCGTTAGTATTTAATTTAATTAAAAAAATAATAATAATAAACCTAACGACAGACTGACGACGAAATTTCCTAACGACGGACTCGTCCGTCGTCCAGTCCGTCGTTAGCTATGGCACCAACTATCGCGCCAAAAAAACAGTCGTCAGTTCGTCGTCCAGTCCGTCGTTAACTATTTTTTGTGATATCCATCGCCAAGGGACGACGGATACTCAATCCGTCGTCCCCTCCGTCGCCAGTTTGACATTGTCAATGATAAAGTAGAGTGATAATATATTGATATATTAATTAATTATTTACTTTATTATTGATTGTTTAACATAAATAACTGACATTTTTAAATTAAAGAATTGGGACACGTTATTTTGAAAGTAACTACCAAGCTTCAAATGATTTTAAATTTACAGTTACTAAAACAGTTAATCAAAATTAAAGGAAAAAAATTGGCGCTAAACTATTACCGTTAAAAACTTCATTTTTATATAATAATAGATTTTCCCTCTGGCCATGATAAATGATAAGTGTATTATGGAGGAGTGGGTACGAGTTAAAAAAAAAAACTATCATGATATGTGGTAATTTTGTAAATATTGAAATGTGATGTGATTTATTGTGTTGAAAAATATGTGGGTACATGTACTAAAGGTGAAACAATACATTCTTTGTGCACAACCCGTTTAAGTAATAATTATACACTTATCGTGGACGGAGTGAGTATTTAATATTGTGAGATTTTAAATTTTTATGATTAATTTGTTAAAATATAAATTTTTTAGTTATAGTTTATTATTTAAAAGTATAGATATATGTTATAAATTATTTAAAAATATAAATTCTTTCCTGGAGGTGAAGGTGGTATTTATAGAACCATTGCAGGAACTATCCGTTAGAGAGAGTGAGGAGTCCTTCTTCTTCGCATTAATGGCTGCATTAAATGCATGACAGTCTTGTTGATACACGCGCTGCCATATGAGAGTTTTGTTCCACCTTTCACGCGATTTCCCAGTTATTTTCATACTGGGAATGATTCATCGTACTGCTAATTGATATTCACGTACTTTATTCCTTAAAGTGTGCTGTTGATGTGACAATACACTAAGTGGTTGACTTGTGACAAATTTAGGTATGTCGGCAGTCCACCATAATTACTGTGAGAAGCAGCTCGTTCTTGATGAAATAGCTGGTCGTTGTACATCGAGTTGTTCCTTCATAAGTTGGTTTGGTTCCCAATTAACACTTCATGTTGAACACTTCATTTTTGAATGTAGAAGAGAAATTGATGAGCAAGTCGTTTTTGATAAAAACGACCTGTTGCTATCTCGTCAGCGGGCTACTAGAGACTTTTATTCTAGCAGTTCATCTTCTTGCAATGTCTTCAAGTATAGAGGTCTCTAATCCTGATTACAACCTATCCTAAGTCTATAAAGACAGATCGTTATAAGTAAGTTTGAAATTTCAAACTTCTTTCACATTGATGATCTGCAAAAATAAACTCTAGATATCAGAAACCAAAACAAGTAATGTTAACAGCGGGCTGCAAGTGTGAGAGACAGATCATTATTTTTACTAAACAAAACGATCTGCTCAGAACTTGGAGCTACCAATACAACTTAGAAGATACTTGTTATCTTAGTAATCATTGTGTCCAGGAAAGTTTATACAAAGAATAATACAGATCGTAAAGACATAAAAACGACCTGCTTCTTTTATACTTAAGACATTCTTTAATAGATAACAATGACTACCTAATTTTCTGAGATCATAAAAATGACTAAATGTTGTTTCAAGAAACATCATCAAAATATAAATAAATTTGTGGGGTTCCCAAAATATTCTTTTACAAGCTCATCTAGAGCTCTATCTATCTCATCGTTTCATTTTTCTTTTATCAAATTAGAAAAGAAATTTTTCATTAAAACTTTCAAATTTATTAGTAGAATTTTTCGAAAGTGCGATTTCATGATCTTATAATTATTTATCATCCGACCATTTCTGTGGAAGTACTTTGTGAGGTAATGAATTATATCATGATTAAATGTAATTGTTAATATTTTTATCGTATAAGTGACATGTTATGCTGAAATGTCAAATATGCTATGTGATTGCTTAATTGCTATCAACATATGAAAAGTCTTGCACTAGCATATAGGCCAGACACTCAATAAAAGGGGTTCGGAATTCGAAATGAGTGATTGGGGTAAAAACCCACCGTGTAATACATAATACATTATACGAACATTTAGATAATTTCTTGTATATCGTTTAAACATGAGTTGTTACATGCCCCCACTGAGTATGTGAATATACGCATCCCTTTATTATATTATATTTGTTTTAAGAAATAATAAAAAGTAACTATTTAAAATAGGTGGATCTCTTTACATTTTCATATTATATATTACTCCTTATTATACGTTCAACAAACAAGAAAATTAGTTAAAATATGTGGTTCTCGTTACATTTTCATCTTTTATATTACTCTTTATTTTAGGTAACACAAACAAGAAAATTAATTTTAAAAGGATGGAGGGTATGTCCCATTAATCTTGATTAATTTTGTCAACAGAGTGCATTTATAAAAAAGTCAAATGAGTCTATTAATTAATAGGACCGAAAAAGTATAATTGATTAAGAGCTAAACATATTTTATATATTATAAAAGGCTTTTCTGATCTAAACAATTAACTTTTATAAGATTATAGTTTCGAATTGCATCGAACCGTGACTAAAAAGTATAACTATTATTGTTTAAATATATTGAAAAAAAATAAAATAAAATCGAATACAAAAATAAAATTGAATAATTTAATCTCCACATTAAATCGAATAGAAATCATGATTTGAATTTCATTATGGTATAAGGAGCTTTTATTGTAGTTGGATGTGCTCGAGCTGATCTAGTCCTGAATAGACTAAACGAGAGAAAATGTTCATCCATCCGTAACGGGTGGGGTTAATGTGTCCACAAATAATATGACATGTTTCGTAAATAAGTTTAAAATTTTTAATAATTTTTTTATTAATTATAGTAAAATTTAATAAAAATTTAAAAATTATAGTGAGTCTTATACCGATGTGGTATTACCACATCACGTTAACTTGTGCTCACCAGATACGGTAGAACAGTTATATACTCATAAGTAGGTATACTTAAGGTGCTTGACATGCCACGGTGAAGATATTACTTTACGATTAAATTTTACTAATTATTATTTTTTATTTATAATTAATTATTTATGTTATAATATAATATTAATCAAATAATAAAATATTAAAAATTGAAAATAACAATAATTATGATGATCATCCACCTATGTATGGGCATATGATCACAAAGAACAAGGGAACGAACCAAATTATTCATGAACTATTCGGGATTCGACTCGATAAAAGTTCGTTTCAAATTCGTTTATTTACTAAACGAACCGAACTCGAGCCTCAAACCGAGCTCGAATAATTTTTTGAGCCGAACTCGAGCCTAAGTGTATTCAGTTCGAAAAGTTCGCGAATATATATGTTCGAATATAATTTAACGAATTGAACTTCGAATAGTTACGAACTTTGTTAACGAGTTTGTTCACGAACTTAAAAAACAAGCCGACCTTTAAATAGTTCGCGAACTTTATATACGAACTTATCAAATTAATATAAATATATATATATATATATATATATATATATTAACAAAATAATTTAATAAACGAGCTTTTTAACGAACTCGAACTCGAGTCAAGTTCGAGCTCGGGTTCGAATGTACTATTTAATCGAATAATTAACGAACCGATCTCGAATCGAACTCGAGCTTGATTTTCAGAACTCTAACCGAGCTCGAATCGAACTCGAGCCTTCAAATTTTCAAACGAACCGAACTCAAGCCTGACAGTATCCGGTTAAGTTCGGTTTGATTACACCCCTACAATACATCCCTTGAGTACAACATCATGTACAAAATCAATTGAAACACACTTTTAATTAATCATATCGTATACTTCTTCCGGGTCAGTGTATCTCCTTTTCTTTTATTCCTTGCGGTTTCAAAGGATATGTTGTTGAGTTCAAATGACAAGAACCATTCCGCTATATGTGGTCATATTTTCTTATTAGACGACCGTTTCATTAAAAGTACTGATAATTTTCCTAAAAAAGAAAAAAAATTTACATTTAAAATACATCACTCCTACTATTTTAAAACACAACACTTTATTTTCTTAGTTTCTGTATTTAATTCTTTGTATCTGCTTTTAGCGTGACTGATGGAGTATAATTTATTTCTATTTGAAAAGGACTATCTTTTTTTTCATTTTATGGTTTCAGTATAGCGTTTTCTTTTGATCAAATTATCATGATCATACTACCATTATTTATTTCATCATAATAACATCTAAATTAGATAAATTTAATTAGTTTTTGCCTAGTCCAAGGACTCTAGGTATATAATTAAATATACTCCATCCGTCCCACCTTATTAGTCTTATTTGATTATTTTAATACACTTAATTGAATATAAAATGAGACTAATGAAGTGGGATATAGATAGTAATAAATTACAACGGCTCCAAAAAGTTACTAAAGCAACAAGATATTTAAATTGGAGACATTAAAGATGTTGACCATAACTTAATGTAAATTAATTAATATTCGTGTAGCCTTCAACTGTAGTCTGTAGTTTTAGATGATGCTTCATATTTAATTTTATAGGACTGCATAACTTAATGTAAATTTGTATAGGACTGCATTTATGTTTCTTATTGCGTTAATATAAGAATCAAATTATTTAATTTTAAATAATTGATTATATATGGCATATGTAAATCTCCTATAAAAAAAATACAATATGGCATATGGTATACAATAATGAATTCGAGAATTGATGCAATAAATGAGATCTTCTACTACATAATTGGAGAACAGATTAAGGATTTACATTTTTTGGGTGAGATAGTGTAACTACAAGAAACAAGTGTTTAATGAGCACTGTACCATCATTATTAACTTTTAACTAGAGACACTACAAAAAATGCATTATATAGTAATGAAATCACTACAAAAAAAAATTAATTTAGCAACAAAAGTTTTCTTTACTAAAACAAGAAATTTCGTTAATAAAAATGTTAGTAACGAATTTGTAACAAATTTATTCGTAGTAATATCGATGGTTGCTAAAAAAATTTAACAGCATAATATATTTCGTTACTATATAACAACCGAATTGTAACGGAATTTTCATTTTAAAATAATTTCTTCAATTTTAGTAACGGAATTGTAATGGAAAATTTCGTTACTAAAATTTTAATAACGGATTATTTTGTCACTAATTTCATTACTAAAAATTGAGCAACAATTCCATAACAATTCCGTTGTTAATCCGTTAAAATTTAAAACGGAAAATTTTTCTGTTACAATAAAATGCCTCTTTTGAAACACCCTAACTCTAATAATAAATAAATAAACTAGATCTTTTGTCATGACTTTTTAAATGCGGAAAACTATTTATAATATATATATTTTTATATAATATGTACAACCTAAAAACAAAACACATTTGAAACTAAACCAACATAGCAAAACTTTCATTATACATCTATATCATGATACCAAAATTTCATGATCCAGATTTCGTAATATACAATCCGACCAAAAACTATAAGTCAACGTTTAATGACATTTCCAAAATAAGTACTAAGTATGCATGCGGTAACATAATGTACAATAACTGATACGTCATTCGACACGCCACGCATCTTCGAACTCAAGTACCTAAAAATGTTAAAGTGGGGCATGAGCATACATAAAGTATACTCAGTGCGGGATCATATGCTAACATTGCTCAAGTTTATAAAACGGTAAGCATATACGATACCATGACATATCATAACTGATTCACTATGTGAATAATCAAGGACTGTGACGTCCCGAACCCTATTTACGGGCTCCTGGCGACATAACATAAATATTGCGCAATAACTAGAGTGAGAGCAACATGAGGCAGTTTTAAAACGGCCATACTCATCACCAATTGATTTCATAATCACATACAACTAAACACATAATATTAAAATGGACAACAATAATCAACTGCATAATTGAATTAGATCACCACACCTTAACCTTGAACTTGAACTGAAAATCGAGCAATTAAAGTCTCAACAACGTCTTAGTCGCGCCGCACCTAGTCATCACATGATATTAAGATACATTAATGAAAGTTTATAATTAACTTAAAGTAATTATTAATTTTTATACCTATTTCTCTTTTTATTCATTTATAAGTTTAATTTCTAAATCTTAAGTTTTAATTTAATAAACTAAGTTTAAGAGTTAAATGTTAGATTATGGAACTATTTCAAGCATTAACTAAATTCTTATTCGTATTTTAATTTTATTAATTATGACTATTTTGAGAAATGCTACTGTAACTGATACCTTCATAAGAAAACGACACCTACATACCACTTAACTTGATTTCTAAATCCTTAATTGAGTTTTAATCTAAGTTTTAATAAGATTATTATGACTTAACTAATAATCTGACCATATGCCGATATAAACGTAAAAAAAAAAAAAAAAAAAAAAAAACCAACTACTAATTAAAATTAAAACTTAGTTGACCCACTTCATTAATAAAAATAAACTATCATATGAAATTATAAGCATTACTCATGTATAATTAAACCCAGTATATAAAATAAAATAGCCCACATTCATATATTCCCTATCCCATCTATTAACCATTTAGTAGGTTAAAACCATTTTCACTCACTTTCCCTGCCACACCCCAATATGTAGCAACAAAAATACTCTCTCCCTATAAACCTATATACGTACACTCATCTCTCTCTAACTCTCATCTCCCCCCTTCCAAGACCGCCGTCGATGCTTCTCTGTTCGTGGACAGCACCAGCACCGCAACCGGAGCTTTCTTATCCTCTTAACAACCGACTCAGGCAACAATCAACCCAGCCCCTCACTCAGACAATACAATCAAGATTCAATTTTTTTATGTTACAGATGAAAATTTTCAGTTTATTTCTTATCTCTCTAAATCCTTCAAGCTTTACTGTGAGTTTCTAAATTATAATTACTCAAGTTACATGGATGTTTAATGATGAGATGAATTTCTTATAATTCTGATGAAAATTAAAAATTATAGATGTATGAGTTTTTCATATTTATTCTAAATCCATGAGATCAAAAGTAAATTACTAGAAATTGAAATAAAATTTATAAGTTAACGAGGAACTTACGTTGTAAAGGTTGATAACATTCTCTGTAAAGAGTTCAAATGAAAGATGTAAAGGAACTATTTAAGCTTAGGCGGTGTAGAGAGGCGGTGGAGAAAGTCGGTAAACTTAGTTGTAATATTTTCTCTAACATTTGTTTGGATTCTTATGTCATAGCATAGCAAAACTTGATAAGTAAAAATTACTCTAATGAGACGGACATCTATATTTGGTTATACTATAAAATGAGCTTATGAGCTTGTAATTAAAGCTTTTCCATATAGCCCAATTAGAAATTACATCTTATTTAACTATCTAATTTAAACCTAATAATATGGAAATCACAATACTTAACTAGATAAATATTGAGTAAAGAATAAAATTTTAAATTATAATCCAACATTATGAAATTAATAATAAATTTCTTAACTAGGATTTGATTCATATTTCTTAAATTAGGAAAGCGACCTCGACTAAAATTAAATTAAATTCAACATCAAATAATTAAATATAATAAGTAAAATTCATATAAAATCACAAATATATAAATTATAATAATTTATCAGGTTCGAGTTGTGATATTTTTTGTACTGAATAGTGATGGAAAAAATTTTAGTTTCTAAATTTTAACGGATTAACAACGGAATTGTTATGGAATTGTTGTTAAATTTTAATAACGGAATTAATGACGAAATTATCCATTATTAAAAATTTAGTAACGGAATTTTCTGTTACAATTTCGTTACTAAAATTGAAGAAATCATTCAAGAAACGGAAATTCTCTTACAGTTCCGTTGTTATATATATTAACGGAATATATTTCGTTGTTAAATTTTTAGCAAACAAATCCGTTACTAAAATTTTTAGTAACAAATTTTCTTGTTTTAGCAACGGAAAATTTTCTTGCTAAAATAAATTTTTTTTTGTAGTGAGAAACAATAATGAGAGGTGATGACGGACAAAAAAAAAATTCACTAAAAGTTATTAGTGATTAAATTTTAACTTTTAACCATAATTTTTACACTCGTTAAATTTATTTTTTCACAACGAGTGATGATATATCTTCATTCATTATTACTTCCATCACTAAATATCTTTTTTTTTTCTTATAGTGTGTTATATTGGATCATAAATATATATATATACATATATATAACTGAAAATTTTCTGCTTGCTAGTATGTAGATCTGCACTTATATAATTATATAACATTTTGTATTGCATTAATATTTACAAGAATTTATATATGACCTTACTATAGGTTGATATTTAAGATATTTAAATAAAATAGATATATTAAATCATTAATTAAGACTCATTAATAATTTATTAGAACAACATAAGGTAGGGAAAAGTAGCAAATAAGCCCATAAGATAGATACCATTATAGCGGATAACCCTCTATGGCAAGATTTGTTCAAATCAACCATCAACGTTTATAACTTGCTGCAATTAGGCCCCTCGTTTCTAACGACCATCTATCTTCGTGAAAAAATCTTTCAGGATTTTGACGAACATCTTGCAAGCATTATTTTGTATGTAAAAAATATTCCGTATTTTTGATTTTGAGAATCGAATGCTAGAATCTCAACCACTTCTGTAAGAATCCCAAAACATTGCTATTGATTTCGGGTTGTTTTGAAATATAATTTGACATCTACCATTTGCAAGGCTATGTAACGAAAATGAGGTTAGAATATTTTCCTCAAGATTATTGTAGTTGTTATCTACTAGGCAATCCATCAGGTGCGACAAAAAAATCGAGCATGCTCCAAAATCAATATCTCTTATCTCTAATTGAATCGAGGTAGCTGCTGATCCAACATACTGTAACAAGGCAAGCTCGAGTCAGACATAGGATGCAAGTTCTTGCTCGCTTCTTCTTCTTCCTTTTGCTATATACTTTTCTCTGAGTTCTGCTTTCCTCAAGAGCCATCTCTCCACTTTCTCCTCTCGTGTAGGAAAAATGCCCCCTAGAATGAAAAATGCTCTTACAGTTTGCTTTTGAATCTTTTCATAAAAAACACAACAATCAAGTGGTTGAGACTCTAGCATTCGATTTTCAAAATCATAAATATGAAATGTCTCGCAAGATGTTTGTCAATATAGCTGATAAAGTTTTTTAACGGAAATAGACGACCATTAGAAACGAAGAGTCTAATTACAGCAACTTATAAACGTTAAGGATTGATTTGAATAAAATCTTATAATAAGTAGCTATATATCCACCATAGGCGTGTCTATATTATAAGTTTATTTGCTACTTTCTCTAGTATCATATGTACAGGGATTGTACACGTGAGAAAAAATAATCTTATAGAAAAGAAAATTTTCAAAAAGTTTGGTAATTTTGATAAAAATTATTTTATTATTATTTACTAAAAGAGGTAAAAAAAAATGACAAGTATAGCCACCTTGAGCTCCACGTGTCCCAATTTCAACTCGTTTGCTCTTAATGAAACGACACCTCTCTTTCATGCTATATCCATTTCTTATTCTTTGTAGCCTATTATTTCTTGTTTTTCCTTTCATTACCTTTCCAAATTCGCCACCCTCAGACAACATTGTTCGTTATAGATTAAAACAAAAATTGTTGATTTGAATTAGTGAAAGGAAAAGAAGAAGATTTGATGGGTTCAGAAACATTTCTTGAAGTAATTCTGGCAATACTTTTGCCTCCTGTTGGTGTCTTCCTCAGATACGGCCTCGGAGTATTTTCTTCTCTCTCTTTCTCTTTCCTTTCATATCTTAATTAATTACTTTCTGCACAAATTTAATTTCTGTTATTATGAGATATATGAAATCATTTATTCTGTCTCTTGATGCAAGAATAAATTCAATCTCATACCTAATTTATTATTGAAATGGGAAGAATTCTTGATCTGATTTGTTTGATTTAGATTGCATAAAAGATAGAACACGGATGTAGTTTTAAAACAAATATGTATCCTAATGAATCTAAGGTGTTATAAAATTTAAAAACTAATGAATAATATTTGTAATTTTCATAAGATACAAGGTGCATTATGCAATTTATAACTCTGTTTATGCCACTTGATTTATAACTTCTTTATTAGTCTCACATTTCCTCTTATTCTTGATATTCTTCTTGATGATTTCCTTTTTATTAGATTGAATTCTGGATCGATCTTTTGCTGACGGTTTTGGGGTATTTACCGGGGATAATATACGCGATATACGTGATCGTCACGTAGCACCCTGTCTCGACCCCAACCAACGGGGTTTTGGCTCGTTCGATTGCACTATTGTTGTTTTTGGGTGCAATCGAACGTTGTATTTGTAATGAAGATGTTGGTCTTCAAACATTTGTAGCTTTACTATCTCTTTTTCAAGAAATAGGAGAAATGAAGAGAAATTTATGTTAGTCTCCTTTTCTTTTCTTTTCAAAATTATGTTTTTGTAGATCAACTCAAGCTAGATTAGTTTGTATTTACAGCTTGATGTTAAGGCTAGCTATGTATATTGTATTTACATTTTATTTTGTAAACTTGTATCACTGATGTAGATGCATGCTCCGTTGTATTTGTAATATTTTCCTTGGTTAAAGCATTTCATCCAACAATTCAAATGTATTTTGTTTAATATCCTTCTTCCTTCATTAGTACTGGGACTTGTGTATTAAAATTTTGCACTTTGAATGAGATATATTTATTCAAAAAAATGATTAATCGAGGAAAATCGGAGACAAGTCAGTCGTTTAATCTGTAAAATAAAAAAAATAAAAGGCTTCTACTTATACTCAAAGTAATTGAATTTTGTTAAATTCATTTTGTAACAATTGAATCGTTCAGAGTAATTGAATTTTGTTAAATTCATTTTGTAACAATTGAATCGTGGAGCTTGAATTTTGTTAAATTCATTTTGTAACAATTGAATCGTGGAGAACTATCTAATTAACTGTAAGAGTGGGTAAATATGGGGTTGTGTTTAAGTCATGATTCAAGTTTCGTTCAGCTGGTGGGGCTATTCAACTTAGTTGGTGTGGCTATTCGATTTCGTTTCCAATGCAATTTCATTTCAATTTATTTAGAATATTTGTTCGATTTCGTTTCCAATGCAATTACATTTCAATTTATTTAGAATATTTGATCCAATGCAATTTCATTTTAATTTATTTAGAATATTTGATCAATAAAACACATTTAGAAATTTAGAAATAAGCTAAATAAATTAAACGTATCTAAATAAGTTAGACATTTAGACTTATTTATTAAACATATATTTATGGAATATACGATTGAATATTTGAATTAAATGATAAAATTGTTAAATTAGCACAAGAAATTTGCTATATTTTAGTTATACTTAATATTCAATTTTTAATAGTGTTAAGTTCATATGAGAAAGAAATAAGAATGAATATAGACCATTAATACATATAAAATAAATGATTATAATTGATTAAATCACTACAAAAAAATGCATTATATAGCAACGGAATAGTGATGGAAAAAATTTTCGTTTCTAAATTTTAACGGATCGACAACGGAATTGTTATGGAATTTTTGTAAAATTTTAGTAACAGAATTAATGACGGAATTATCCGTTATTAAAAATTTAGTAACAGAATTTTCCGTTACAGTTCCGTTACTAAAATAGAAGAAACCATTGTAGAAATGGAAATTCCGTTACAATTCCGTTGTTATATATAGTAACGGAATATATTCTGTTGTTAAATTTTTTTATCAACCATCGATATTACTACAATAAATCCATTATAAATCCGTTACTAAAACATTTAGTAACGGGATTTCTTGTTTTAGAAACGGAAAAATTCCGTTGCTAATAATTTTTTTTTGTAGTGAATTAAATTTAAATATTTTTCTTTATTTTAGAAATTAAATTTAAATATTTCCTATAATTTTAAAATGTATGGCTGATATATTTTCTTATTTTTTGTATAAATTTTCCATACAATTCTTTATATCTATACGATGCTTAGTTAGTAAAATATGATCTAATAAATATAATAGAAAAGCGTAATTATTGGAAGAGTGTTATATTACCATACATATCATGCCACCAGTTGCAAAATTTAAAAACGCAAATCTCAACAAATTTTAATTTATATTACAGTGAATCACGCAAATATAATTTTTGGGATTTAAAAATAATATAAAATAATTCAAATTAATAATGTTGTAGTTCACCTTTTATTCATCTCTTATTAAAAAAGATGTGTACATACTTTAAAATTATATCCAAACTGTTTATTATATCTTACAAATAATATATATATTAAAATCTAATTTGCATTATTAAAATCAAAAGATTTTTGAAGGACACTCCCATATCAACATACAAATTATTATAATTTTTATTTTTTAGTTTATATTGAATAATATTAAATTATACTTTGATCAATAAATCATAGTCAAAAATTAGAAAACAAGAATTAATAAATTTATCATTAAAAATTTAATATTATTCGTATAGCATGTCACATCGTTCGTGAATGTATTAATCTCGCCAACCGCGGGAGAATGACCACTTTTCCTATGAATAGATACACTATTATGATAAACAATTAATAGGTATCATCAATATATATATATGTTTGATAAAGGGTAAATTATAGTTTATGGCCTGAACTTTAAGGTAGTGTTCAGTTTATGGCAACTTTCAAAAATGTTTAAAATAACATGTACTTTAGGAAAATGTATAAATCATGGCACAAGTGAAAATTTGAATATAAAAATGGTGTTTATGATATTTTTTATTAAAAAAAAATTAAATAAATTAGTATTATCTAAAAACAAGCCAAATTTCGAATATAGTTTTAACAAATCAAACTTTGAATAGTTCACAAACTTTGTTAACGAACTTGTACATGCACTTTAAAAACGTGCCGAGTTTCAAATAGTTCACGAACATTCTATAAGAACTAGTTCATAAACTTATCAAAATAATATATATATATATATATATACAAAATAATTTAATAAACAAACTTTTTAATAAACCCGAGCTCGAATATTTAACGAACTCAAGTCAAGTTCGAGTTCAATTACTATTAAATCAAATAATAAACGAACTTGAACTCGATTTTTATTTATCGAACAGAATTCGAACTTAGTTATCAAAACTTGAACCAAGCTCGAATCAAACTTAAATTTTCAAACGAGACGAATTCGAGCACGACAATATTCGCTTCAGTTTGATTCAATTACACCCCTATATATTATTGGTCTCATCTTTGTAAATTGGAATTATTATTTAATAGACTGAAAAATTGGTATTTTGAATTAAATATTCATACATTTTAAAGATAAATTTAAAAATTTAGTGTAAATGGATGAAAGGTGGACTTTATTATTTTTTAAATAC
Organism: Leonotis leonurus; assembly: GCA_026898415.1. Taxonomy (NCBI): domain Eukaryota; kingdom Viridiplantae; phylum Streptophyta; class Magnoliopsida; order Lamiales; family Lamiaceae; genus Leonotis; species Leonotis leonurus. The sequence goes on from JAPKLX010000315.1 coordinate 62,356, forward strand.
TTTGATTATGATGACTTTGAATTTAAAGAGTTTTTGATTTTTAGATATTAATGATTTGTTTATTTTCTTTAATAAAAATATCATAAACATTATTTTCATATTCAACTTTTAAATTGTGTTATGATTTATATATTTTTCTAAAGTACATGCTATTTTAAACATTTTAAAAGTTCAGGCCATAAACTGAACACTACATCAAAGTTCAGGCCAAAAACTATATTTTACCCTTTGATAAATGTAAATGGATAGCTTGAGACCATAATATATTACTCCATCGGTCCTACTCAAGTTGGTCCTACTCAAGTTGGTCCCAAATGTAAAACCATTAAACATCTAATATAAAATAAATTTTAAATTTTAAATAACAATTAATATCGTGAGATATTCAAATATAAATAATTTATTTTTGACCAATCATAGTAAAGTAGAACTTCGTCAGAAGGGAACTATCCATTGTAGGGTCTCCACCTAATATATAGGCTAATTTGCTAGTTTTTCTTATAAAAATAGTGCAATTTTTTTATATTTAAAGTGCACTAATTTGCTAATTTTAGCTTAATAAAATAACTTTATATTTAAATCTGAAACTCAATTAGTACTTTTTTTTCACTACATATCACGTATATATAAAGTACAACTCTAAATTTGAATTTGTGGTTAAAATTATTTTTTCCAGAAAATATTAGTTTAGGCTATTACTTAATTGATATATTTTTTAGCTTCTTAGAATTTTCTATATGATTTTTCAGATATTTTCTTCACAAAAGGATCTTTTATAAAGGTTAGCTTTAAATAATTATTTCAACAAAAAATAACCTAAAATAATTATTTAATAAGAAAATAAATTAAAGAAATACGTTTAAATGAGAGTTGTTATGGATATATATATATATATATATATATATTACCGAAACCCTATTTCATTCGTCATAGAGACAGAATATGGAAACCAACAAGAAAATGTGCCACTGTTTACCTCCAAAAATTATTGAAGAAATAATGTTGAGCCTTTGTGTTTGTAAATCATGGCGTTCTTTATTTGATTCCCAACAATTCATCAGTAATCATCTCCAATATTCGAAGAAAAGCGTAAGTTTGGACTACTGCAGAGTTATTTTCAACTCATGTGATCAATTCTCTCTGCATTCCTTGATGAATAAAGACATTATTTAACTGTCTCGGAAATTTCCAACTCGCACTCCATTTTATAATCTCTTTTCTGAAATGAGAAGAAGACGTAGTTTTGTCTTGGTTAGTGCAATGGACTGTTTGTCTCGGTTGTGCCACTAGAATCTCGATCGAACTATACACAAAGAAATAAAATATGGAGTTTTTTAAATGTGGGTTTGGTTGGGACGAACAAAGTGGCACAAGGTGTTTGCAATTGAGTGTTCAAGTGGTATTAATCAAGTTTGTAGTACCAAGACAGAATTATGGTTATATGAGTGATCCATTTGGGGTTTTGGCATGTGGTAAGATTCACTGGTGTTGTAGTTATTGCCCTATTGAATCCTTCGACATGAAGAACGAAGTGTTTCGAACGGTACAGAAACTGGAGTGCATGATTCACCCTGTGTTGACACAGAGACTAGAGGGTGTCTTGGCTTGCTTACTTATGAAGGAATAAGCTTGGATATTTGATCCACGAATCCTTAGTCACATTTATTGTTTGTTTTGCATTTATGGGCATACATTGTCTGATTATAAGCACCATTAATCACATGTTTATGAATTGGGAAAGATGAGTTTATGAGAAATGAATATAATATTAGTCTAGTTTATTTAAAGTTTTAAACGAGTATTTTGATGGTGTGACAATATTTTTAATTTGTATTATATTAAGTTTCTATTCAATTTGATTTTGCATTGATTTGATATTAATATAGTTATTGAATAATGAAAGAACTTAAATACTCCCTCCGTCCCATTAAATTAGACCCATTTGAAAAGTAGATGAGTATATTATTTTAATACAAATGGGTCTAATTTAGTGGGACAGAGGGAGTACAATGCTAAACGAATAATTATGTGTCAAAAAATTGGCTAACTTACATTTCATCTTAATTTTATATAAGTTTGGATTTTATGATTATATATATTTTTTCTTGCAATTTCCCTTTATTTTCAAACAGTATATATTTTAAAGTAATACTCCTAATCTACAAGCTCGCGATCATCAGATTGATCTGATATTCAGAATTAGATTCATATATACAATTACCAAAATTAGTTTTATATAAATATTACAATTATGAGATATAAAGAAAAAAAAATATAATTTAAGTTAATGTATCAACAATTACAATTACTGTGCATAATTAATAGAATATGACCTTTAAATCTCTTAAAATTGTATAGCCTCATTGTGGTTTTGGATTTCAATATCCCTATAATTTTGGCTGATTTTGGGGAGAACTTTCATTATTTTGTACGTTTATCATCTTTTACCCTTTCTACAATTTAATTAACCATTTATAATGCACGGATTTATAATTAAAATTTATCGTTCTGACCACAACCATTCTAATATATATTTAGGAAATAGATCAAATAAAAATAATTAAGTGCAAATTAAATAAAAATAAATTTTGATTGATAAATTATTTAGATTAATGATATATATTAAGAGATATTTTTTCATGTATATATAGATCTTATTTAAAATATTTTATCCGTAAAATCTAAATTTGTTTTTATATATGCATTTTCAAATATTTTTAGAGAATATTTTAAAGAATAGTTTCCTTTATTTTTATACAAAATTTAATTTTCCGAATATGTTTATTGATTAGATATAGTTTAATATTTATTAAATATAAAATAAAATAACAAATAAAATTAATATACAATAAATTAATTATATTTATCAATTGATATAACTAAACTATATCCTAACTAATAAACTTTAGTTAGAAAAAATAATAAATTATCTATTTTAAATGATAAAATATTTTAAATAAAATCTATGCCAAAATTATATTTTAATTTGTAACATTGATCTAAATGATTTAACATCCAAAATTTATTTTTAGTTAAATATTAAATAATCATTTTTATTTAATCTCTTTCTTATGAAACAATGCATATATGAGAATTGTGAAAACTTTCATATATTATAGTACTATAGAGCAAATATATAAATTAGATTAAATTTAGACCGATATATATAAATTAGATTAAATTTATTTTCGAACTTGTTTTACTTTTATATATTCGTATTTGTTATGAAGTTTTATTAAAAATGATTATAGTTCTCAATTACATCTCATAAACTATTCATTTATGTCTCAAATCCGTTAATAACATGTGCTATGAATTTGAATACTACAAAATTATTATAAATATATAGTACTCCTAAATGAAAAACATATTTGAATATTTATTCAAACTACCCAGATTATTTTTAAATTTATTTATGCGTACTCTCGTCTTAAAGTCGATAAAAAATTATAGTCTGACTATTCGTTTATATTCAATCTCATATAAAAACAAACTCAAATTATATGAACTCAATTATATATATTCATATATATATATATATAATTTATATTAAAACAAACCCAAATTATACTTGTACTTGTACTTGTTTCAAACTCAATCTCATATAAAAATAAACACAAATTATATGAATCCAATTATGTACATCCATTATTTATATTAAATCTATATACTTGTACTTGTTTCAAAGCTAATTTTAAAAATACATTTGTATTTTTTTTTTCGTCCTATATATATATAGGTGAAAATTTGAGACCTAGTGGGATTCGGGTTCTCGAGTTCAAAATTTTTTAGGATTAATTCTTTTACATTCATGAAAATAATACTTAAATATTAAATAATATATTGTATATATAAATAAGAAATTTATATACCTCTATATCTATAGATTATTATTCTAATAATAATTTTAATCTTATTAAATTTTTATTATCTATACTAAAAAATACATATACATTGTCCCACTAACAAAATGATTAAATAATTATAAAATATTCTTTCAATTGCATATAAAAAATAATGAGTAAATTATGATAAATATCCTATTGCATAACATTTACAAGTAAAATACCCAAATTGTAAAAATTACAAGAAATATACCCAAAATTACTAAAGTAACCTTAAAATAACCCTTAAGCTTTTAACTCTACCCTATATGCATGTCTCGTTAATGGCTAGTCAAAGACCGAAAAGTCTGCCATGTCACAGGCGCTGCTGCATCAGGTTGTGTCGGCCATTGTGTCTCCTCAAGTCAAATTTCACTGATTATTAAAAGGAAAGTAGGGTAAATAACCTATATTAAAAGAGAAAGAGAATGAGGTTGTTGTGTACTCACCGGGTTTTGAGAGAGAGAGAAGGAGATATTATTTTTCAAAGAGGGAGAGACGGTTTCTCCAGAATTTTGAGCCGGGTTTTATCCTAAGTAGGTACTTTATTTCAATAATATTCATAATTCTTTCTTCTCCTAATTTATTTCAATACCTAATTCTTTCTTCTCCTAATTTATTTCTATAATATTGTAGTCGAGTTTTTGATTTGTTTTTCTTCTCCTAATTTTTTCAATTAATTGTTTTTCTAGATTGTGTTCTTCATATTTTGTCTCCAGATTTCTCCAAATAAAGGTTTTCGAACGAGGTATGCAAAATTGTTAATTATTATTGTAAAAACTTGATTTGTATTTAATTATTTAGGCCCGAGAAACGAGGGAGCTACGATTTTTCTTGTTGACTTCATGTGGAAAACAATGGTACAAGATGTATTTTTTTAAATCAAGTTAATTGCAAGACTTATATTTGATAAATAGATGTATTTAATTTATTTGTTAATTATGATTTATATGTGATCTATATAAGTACATGTTAATTATATGTGATTATTATGTTATTAGTTTATTCCATTATTTTTTACTTATTTAATTTAATTTGTGTACAATAAATACATGTTTAGCGTTGTCACGCCCCGACCTCCGCCCTCCCCGGCAGAGTCCGGGCGCGCGACTATTGAATAAAATAAATGAAGGATAACGTGGAACACTGAATATACTGAAAGCTTTGACTGATAGAAACTCTGAGAACATTGACTGATAGAACACTGAGAGCTTTAACTGAAACGAAAGATCATTCGATAACTGAGTTCAGTTCAACCGAAGATTTAATTTACATAGTTGGCACCTACGCCATAACATACAAATGAAACTTCTCTTACAGCGGAATAAGGATCGACATAAGTCTACGTGTATGAAGACACGTAGACACCCAAGACTTAAATAAAAGACCGACAAGCCCGCCATAGCATCTCCCATCATCATGTCTCAACCTGCACATTTATAAATACATGCAGGGCTGAGTACAAACGTACTCAGTAGGCACATGCTAAAATCACACACATACATATATAATTGTCAATGCCGTAAGAGTGAAACATAGGGATTTTGTCTTTAAAAGCACCTACGTTCACTAAATTCTTTTTGTGAAACCTGATATTTGACAACGCTCTCTAAGTTCTTTAGTATTACACCATATATATTCTTTAATGGTACCGAGAAGGTGGCCACCTTCTACGGACACCGGACCGGCCAACCCGCTAAGATGACTCACGATCCTTTAACCGACCAACCCGCTAAGATGACTCACGGTTAATTACTTGTGTACACTAGTTCGAGTGGGGTAACTGCCCACTGGAACCCGAATTCGATTTCATATTTAGATCCTTAAACCAGGAATCTTGGATCCTTAAACCAGGAATCCTTAACCAGAACCAGATAGGCTTCATACAAAACATAAATCATTTCGGCAAGACAATACTTTGAAACATATCTTCTCCATTTGAGATTCTTTCGAAAACAACATAAATAATATACGTGCACACATAATTTTCTTTGTAATAGAAAGCCTACTCGAATAGCTTCGGATTGCACTTGCTTTGGTCTCGAAACGCGAGGTAGATCTCTCGTAAGAACCTTAAAAATCTCGTATAAGTTAAAATGCTCTTAGTGCATTTAAAACCATTTAAATCGTAAGAATATAAATTATTCTCGGTTCTCATTTCAACTTGTAATCGAAATATTGATCCCTCGGATCAATATTCTTTCTGAGGTGTTAAAATTCGATTCCATTATTCTCTTAATAATTAATTCATGATAATTAATTATTCAAATAACTTTGTGAGTTAAAATTATTTAACTCTTGGCATAACCTTAATATATATATATTTTCTTAATTAATATTTAAATGTAATTATAGATATTAAATCTCTAACTTAATAATCCAATTAATTTAATTAATTAGATTTCTTAATTCCCAAATTGAAATTTAATTGACTAAGATATATTCGAATATTTGGTACGTATAAATTTTACGTAACTTATTTAATTTAGTTTCTACTAAATTAAATATTGAGCCCATTAAATCTAATTATTTCATTTGGGTTCTCGTAAGGTATACAACTCGGCCCAACTTTTAAATTGTCTCGACCCGTTTCTCGTTAAATTTTCGGCCCGTAGCTACATTATTTTCGGCCCAAGTTGTACTAGACCAACCCATTCCTAATTTCTTGGGCCCAGCCCATTTTTATTTCTTAATTATTCAACCCAATTCCTAAGTCCAACTCTAACTACCCAGCCCAACTCACACTTAAACCCAGCCCAACTAAACTAGCCCAATCCTAAACTTTAGCCCAGCCCACTTCTACCTAAACCCTTCTACACTTACGCCTAACTCCCTTCTTTCCTTCCTTCACTTCTTCTTCCTCACTTCTGCGATTCTTCTCTTTCCCTCGCCCCTCTTCTTCTGCAACTCTCTCACTCTCTCCGCCTCCCTTCTCTATCTCTACCTCGCCATTTCTGTAAATTTCTATTTCTTTGCTTCTAACCTTTCTTGCTTCTATTTCTCCTCTCGCCATCTCTTTCTATGCGAGGCAGTCACCTCTCCTAAGCTCAATTTTCTGATTCTTCAAAAAGGTAAGATGGGATTGGTTTTGGTTCTATTTAGTTTCTATTTTTGTTCTAGGACTTAAATTCTTCCTGCATGTCTCAAATCTCTAAAGATTTCTGTAAAATGTTGTTTTGGGATTAAAGTTCTAACTGTTACTTAATGTTTTCGAACAAGGGAAAGTGGTTGCAGGTTCAAGATTTCGAATCTGTTCTATGTTCTGTCACCTGGTGAGTAGGAAATTTCATTTCCTCAAGTTTATTATCTAATTTAGATCCTCATTGCATTCCTCTTACAGTCTAGTCTGCCTTTTGTCTATCTATGTGTATTATTCTGATAAGAACATGTGGTTGTAGATTAGGAGATGGGGGTTTCGTCTTGAAGGCCTGGAGAGTGACTTATTAGCTTCAGCTAAGCCCACAGTTCATTTCTCTCTTCTTTTATTAGATGAAGTTCTAGTTTACAGTAGTCTGCTCTAAATGTGCTATTGACTAATTTTTAAATTTTGAACTCGAGCATGGATAATTCAACTGAGATTTGATTTATGAGGCTTTCAATGAAATTTTACAGTTTTCCTAAAGCTTTATAGGAAGGGAAGTTTATGTTCTTGTTTAATAGGAGTTCTTGGACTAGGCCCTGATATTTTATCAAGTTCAACTTCAGAATCTAAACTTGATCATTTTCCTTTATTTGTTTCTTGTTCTTAAAACCTCAAAGTTTCAATCTTTTAATTAATATAGCAGTGTTGGTTTCTAAGTGTGAACAATACTATAAGATGGATCTCTGGCTGTTGTTCTATTTCTGAGTGTGACTGACGAAGCTGCATTGTTTTGTTAGAAAACCTATTATGAGCTTGTTACTTTTGTACAGTTTTAAATGTCTAAAAGTTCATGGTTTGGTCTAATATAAATCTGAACTTACTCTCTCAATTCGGTTTAACTTTCTGTTTTTTTTCTATGTTCTGTTTTATAGCTTCTTATGGTTTGTTGTTCAAACTATGAGCATGTATTCTAATTTCCACTCTGACCAGTAAACTGCCATTTTAAAGCATATATATATATATAGGTACTGGACTTGAAAACTACCTGTTTTATTCTTATGTTCTGAAATCTGGAGATGTTTGAGTATAAGCCTATGTTTTAAAAGTTTGAAACTGCATAGTTCTAATTTAGTTAACTGCATAGGTGATACTTCTGTTTGCTAATCTTGAACTCAGAATCCTTTTAGAACTTTCCAATGTTATTCAGTTAACTATCTATATATATATATACTCTGTTTTCATGAAATTATCTGGAAGGCAGAATGTAGATTGGTGTTGCTGTTGTGTTGCCTAGATTTCAAAGTTATATGCTACAGTTTCTGTCTTTAAGTTATATGTTTTCTTTGTTATCATAAGAGTTTTAAGGGTTGACGATAGTTACCTTTGACTTTAACTCCTTCTCTTTGAATGAAGTTGTGGATTCCCTGAATATTGGGTTCTGCTACTTCTCTTATATGAAACTGATATGTGAAAGATGTTGGGTGATAAACGTTTCAAGCAGTCCCCTGTACCCCTTTATATAGATGTGGTTGTAGTGGTATTCTTAGCTTAATGCTTAAGTGTTAGAGTAGCTATTTTAATAGCTCTTATTGCTATTATTTGTAGGTGATAGAAGAGAAGCATGGAGTAGAGCATGGAAGTCTCATACTTCCTTTACTCAACCGAGGACTGCAGGCCTTTCTACACTCTGTAGACTTTCTTTTCTACAGCAGCAGCATGGCTGCTTTATTCCTTTCTTTAGCTTTCCTTTCCAAGTGTGCATAGAATGATCATCTCTTCTTACATTTATGGAAAGATCTCCTTCTTTCCTCTGTTTTATAGACACTGCCCAGTGCTTTATCTATTGTTAGCTTATTATATATATATATTGCAGATTGATGTGTAGTCATATATATATAGTTGTTCTTGTTTCATGTGAGGTGTTTCACTTTCCCATCTTTCCTTACTTTCTATATATATATATATATATATATATGCATGTGCATATACTTGAGTGTAATCTTACTTTACCAATAAGATAACTTGCAGGTTCATAGTATATATATATACCATGCAGCACATATATAGATATCTATACTTGAGTGTTTAATATCTCTTTCTTTCCCAATGAATAAAATCTTGCAGGTTTAACATATATATCTAGTCTCATACGTGTGGTTTTTACTTTCTTGTCTTTCCTTACTTAATAAATATGTACATGTATATACTTTACTTGAGTGAAATCTTACTTCTCTCAATCAATTGATCTTGAAAGCCTTACTATTTCCACAACCTACTGTATGTATATATATAAATCATACGTGCACCTCTATTTATATATATATCTAGAACTACTTTAATCTATACTACATATATGGTATGCATCATCTTTATATTTATATAGTTCTAATATAACTATACTTTGATATCTCCAACTTTATTCATTATAATTAAACCATATCTCTTAAGAATTTTAAATCAATTAAATTCTTCACTTCTTAAGTTCTTAAAGCACAAAAAAAAAATCTAACCCATTTCACTTCTTATTAATTTAAAAACAAACGTTTAATATATTATTTTATCTCCGATTATATTACAAACGCGATCGGATATAGTTTACTTCGATAATTAAAAGACGGGGTATTACAAGCGTTTATTTCATTATTAATGTTGTTAATAGTTATAGGAGAGTTATTTAGTTAAAAAAAAGGAAAGAAAGTATATAAGCATAAAACGAACACCCGGACAGCTCATGTGGGGGAACTAAACCGTCCGGGTTTATGTTTCTTACATCCGGATTTACAAAATTCACGTCCGGGTTTTTATAAATCTTTTTTCAAACATATCCAATTTTCATTTTTTAAACATATCCAATTTTTCATTTTTCAAACATGTCCGGGTTCATTTTTCATCAAATCCAAACATATCCAATTTTCATTTTTCAATAGTTTTCTTGTTAAGTTAATTATATTTTTATTATATTCCCTTCTGTTTTTTTAAAGTGTAGGAGGGTTATTTTTTAAAAAAATAAATAAAGTATCTAACCATAAATTGAAAATTCAGACGGTTCGTGTGGGGGATCCAAACCGTCTGGGTTTTGTTTTTTTTTTTTGTATATCCGGGTTTACAATAGTGATTATATATGAAATTATAAGCTTTATCACCAAAATATAGATTTGATATAACACTTAATTAACAAATTAGATGTGTGCAAAAATTAAAAGAATAAAATTGGGCATAGTTATAATAACTTATATGGTGAAAAATATAATAAAATATATAAATTATAAAACCTATATGATAATTGTGTAAAAATTGTAAAAACTAAGGTGAGAAACCAAAAACCCGGACAGTTCGTGTGCCAGACCGAAACCGTCCGGGTATTAATAGGTGACGTCCGGGTTTTGTAAAATTACGACCGGGTTTATAAAATAAAATTATAAAATTTAATATATAATATTTATATTTATAATTATACATGCTAAAATTTTTGTAAATAATAAACAATATCAAACCAATTTTGTAAGTGTAGATTTGATTAAGTGATGATTAATTGAATAGTTGTTTATTAAGTTTTGTTTATTTCATCATTATTTAATTATTTTATTTAAATTGTTAAATAGTGTAATAGATTGATTTAATTTTATGAACAATTAATAATAGATCCCGTATTTGAGACATGAGCTTGTGGACTCGTCTATAGTAGCGAGCACGTACTATAATGAATCGATATTAGAAACAATTTTCAAGACATTAAGGCATGTAGGAGGTGAGCCTCTATTGCAGCGTTTTAGGGACGGATGTGTCGGTCATATTGTTGATTAGAGACCGGGACAGAAGTGTTCCGGCGTGCTATCGTATTTGGTGGCGCGAATGGTGGAGCCTGACGAGGATGATGACGAAGGTTTATTCTTCGTTGTGAACGGGGGTCGGAACCGTTTCGGTGTAGAGGAATACTTCTTGATTAGCGGTCTTCTCTTTGCCCATTCAAATTTCGACACACGCCCTACATATGACTTAGGGCAGGTCGAGCTTTATAATGTCTTTTGCGGCAAATCTTCCACGACAGGAGGAGATGTACTAAAGACTTTCACGAACCTCTCAGTTGAAGATCATGAGGGTGATTTATACCTTAAGGCGGCCCACGTGCTCTTTGCTGCCTTATTTTTGCATGGGGCTGATGCGACAGTCAGGATCGACTCGTGGATGTGGGTGCTAGCAGACGATCTAGCAGCGTTTAACATATTCCCGTGGGGGGCTTTATCATTTCTTTGGATGCGGCATTATTTGAACAACATAAACTTGAATAATGTCAAGTACAATCTGTACGGCCTGTCATGGGCACTGTACGTCTGGATGCTCGAGGTATTTCCATGGATGATCCAGACATTTGGGCGATTGCGTGATGTGGAGATTCAATCCAAATGTTGTCGTTGTAGGTTCATTTCCAGGATTCCTATTGACGTCATACACCGTATGTTTCATATGGAAGAGGTAAATTTAAATATTTATGAATATGAAATAATTTAATATCAAATAAACGAATTAAAATTAACATTCTAATTTCTTTATGATTGCAGAGTGAGGTGACTGAGATGACTGCCAGCGTTGATGAGTAGTTATCATGGTATTATCAGTCACTGTTGAGTATGACTGCCAACTCACGTCATTCTCTTTTGGACCAACACCATATGCCAAAGGGTAAACACCATCGTTTCCATCTTTTGTCACTGCTACGAACAATATGCCATTGTTCCTACCTTTTAAGTGTCTTCCATCCACAACTATGACAGGCCTCATCAATAATGGAAAGGCGAGACGAGATGCTCCGAGGGCAACAAACACATGTTGGAATCTATCGTCATAACCAACATCTAAATCAGTGATCGTTCCCGGATTTATTCTCTCAAGCATGTACAGGTACCCTGGCAACATCTGAAATGACTCATCATACCCACCATAGATCATCTCAATAGCCATTTGTCGTGTTCGCAGCTCCAAATCGTATTTAATATGAATTCCAAACTCTTCGTTCAACTCTTGTATCATCCCCTTCGATTTAATTATCTAAAAATCATGACTAATCTTCTTTGCAAAGTACGTAGCCACAATCTTTGAGTGAACTCTTGTTGGAGGAACGTAGTCAAATGCCATGATGCACGTATGCTTATCAGTAAACTTGTAGACTCTCCAAGACTGATTTGTATCATCACCCGATCCAGATGCACGAAGCTCGAAAGTGCATTTCTTCTCAGGAAGTGAACAAAAAAGCACTATTCAAGTATTATAAGACTTATATGTTTGATATTGCACGCCTCATTCCATGTGCCACATGCCGACAACAACTATCAATTGATCATTTGTGTCGTATATGACACCTTTCTCTAAATCTGATAATTAGCTTGGGTCTTCTTCACATACCACGAGTGAAGCTCTATCTGTCAACGGAATCACAGGCACCAACCAATTTTCCAATTCATCTAGATGCAATTCCTCTTCTTCATCAACCTGCAAGTTTGGTGTTGGATGCACCTTTTCTATCAATCTAGCAAAACCACCATGTTGTCGTATCCATGCAGCACAATCAGCAAAAGTAAACTTCCTTATATTCTCCTCGGAATTTGTATCTGATGCATCAGGTTCTGACTCTGCTGAATTATTTTCATCGATGTCATCATCTTCCCAATCTCTATGCACCGAACCAGACAGAGCATCATCTTCTGTCACGCCCCGACCCTCCGCCCTCCCCTGCAGAACTTTGACTGATAGAACACTGAATATACTGAAAGCTTTGACTGATAGAAACTCTGAGAACTTTGACTGATAGAACACTGAGAACTTTAACTGATAGAACACTGATCATTCGATAACTGAGTTCAGTTCAACCGAAGATTTAATTTACATAGATGGCACCTACGCCTGATAAAAACTGATAGAAACTCACGCAGCGGAATGAGGATCGACTGAAGTCTACGTGTATGAAGACACGTAGACACCCAAGATTTAATTTAAAAACCGACAAGCCCTTCATAGCATCTCCCATCATCACGTCTCAACCTGCACATTTATAAATACATGCAGGGCTGAGTACAAACGTACTCCGTAGGCACATGCCAAAACTACACACATACATATATAATTGTCAATGCCGTAAGAGTGACACGTAGGGATTTTGTCTTTAAAAGCACCCACGTTCACTAAATCCTCTTTGTGAAACCTTATACTTGACTGATTAGTCTTATTTTCTTTAGTATTCTGTCATATCTGTAATTTATGGAACATTTATAGTACCGAGAAGGTGGCCACCTTCTACGGACACCGGACCGGCCAACCTGCTAAGATGACTCACGGTCCACTGTAACCGGTCAACAACTTCGATGACTCCCTGTTATTTGTGCAAATTTAGTTCGAGTAGGTTACACCACCTACTGGAACCCGAATTCGATTTAAATTCTTCGGATCCTTAAACCAGGAATCCAGGAGCCTTAATTCAGGTACCCTTAATCAGAACTAGATAGGCTTCATACAAATCATAAATCATTTTCGGCAAGACAATACTTTGAAACATAATTCCTCAAATTGAGATCCTTTCGAAAACAACATAAATAGCATACGTCACACATAATTTTATAGAGTTAGAAAAGCCTACTTGGATAACTTCGATTTGCACTTGATTTGGTCTCATAACGCGAGGTAGATCTTTCGTAAGAACCTTGGAAAAATCTCGTATAAATTAAAATGCCCTTAGTGCATTTGAAATATTTAATCGTAAGAGTATATTATTCTGGGTTCTTGTTTCGACTCGTAAATCGAGATATTGATACTTCAGATCAATATTATCTATAAGGTGTTGAATCCTCGATTCAATTACTCCGGTAAGTGCCTTTAAGGCAATAAGTGTATTAACACTTAATGAAATAATTAATTCTCGATAATTAATTATTCATTTAAGTTCTAATTATTTAATCCTTTCAAACCTCAAATTTTAATTCCTTAAATCCATCCTTAATAAAATTAGAGACATTAATTCTCTTAATTTAGATCCCAATTACTAATAAATTGGATCTTCATGATTTAATACTTAGGCTTTAATTATCTAAATTAATAGCTCTAAATATTAACACTTAGGCCTTGTTTGGTAGGCAAGATATGATAGGATTAGATTAAATTATCTTATCTAATCATGTGTTTGGTAGCAAATATAATTAATATGTCGGCCCGCTATTAAGGGCTAGGCCCGTGCCAAAATCACTATTTTCCCCTATATTTTAATCATAAGGAAATGGTGAGATTAAAATAATCCTTATACACCATACAAATTTAATCTTATCATGCTATATCCTATCATAGCTACCAAACATGCCCTTAATATATATTACTATCCCTTTCTTTATTTATTGGTATTACCAATTGATGTAGCTTAATCTTATTTAATTGATAAGCTAAATTTAAGTATTAATCATCTTAATATTAATACACTGGGCCCATTAGACTAATTAGTATGGCCCAATCCTAATTAAATTTTCGGCCCATATGTTTTATTTATCTAGGCCCAGAACCAATTAATTCCCAGCCCAAGTATTTGTTAACTTCGGCCCACTACCCGGCCCAAAACCCAGCCCGTTTTCTAGAATACACTATTCTCTTCCTAAGCCTAATCCCTAATTCATTCTTACTCTCACTCTCACTCGCCTACCTCTCCCAGACTCAACACTACCTCTTCCTTCTCTCCCTTTCTCTCACTCGATCTATTTCTGCCTTCCTTCTCCCCCTCTCTCGTTCTCTCACCCTCTCTGTTTCTGTTTTCCAGGAGCTCTTCCTCTCAATCTCCCTTCGATTTCTCCCTCTCTCTTACCCTCTGCCTCTTCTTCCCTATCTTACCCTCTCGCTGCTTCTCACTCTTTCTCTATTTTTCTTTCTGACTCTCGCTGCTTATGGAGGAAAACTCACCGGAGCCCCCTTGCCGGCGACCCCAAGGTAATTTCCCTCTTTCTCCCACCCTTTTCTAGCTTTAATTAAATTTTAACTTTTTGATAATCTATACTTCTTAAGTTTGATTTTGATATTGGTTTGGAACCTAACTCTTATTTACTTCTAATTTCAGATTTCAATTATTCCTCATCTCTCTCTGCTCTCAACCGATTCGTGGTCTCGCCTGAGCTCTCGGTTGCTCTCCTCATCAAATGCAACAGCGACAGATACAAGGAGATAAGGGTTTTACCTTTCTTTCTATCTTAAATTCTCTATTTTGATTTGTGTTTTAAATTTTCAAATCTTTATGAATTATGCAGGTTCTGGTTTGGGAAGACTTCTATTTGTCTCTAATTTCTGTCGGATTTGGATAGAACCTAAATTATCAAATTTCTGAAATCCTTTCAATTCTAACTTACTGGTTCTTCTCGATTTTCACTGCTTCTAAATTAAATGTTTCTTTTCTTTCTTTCCTTAAGTTAAATTTCTGGTCTTGATTGGGGTTGCATGATACAGATTCTCTTAAATTCCTGGTTGCAGATTTTAGCTCTAAGGATTACTTACTGAATTTGACTCTGTTTAATCTCTTTCTTTCCCGTTTTTGGTTTGGGAATGGTTGATGGCTGCTGATTCCTTCTTTGTTTTTCTGTTTTTAACTGAGAGAAAAGGGCTGTAATATGGCTTCAGCTAGGCATTGGATAGGTGTTCAAAACAAGGTACTTAAGTTGTTCTAAATTTCCTATTTGTTAAGCTCTGTATGTTATGAAATCAGAATGTATATGGTTATGTCTCTGTTTGTGAAATCTGTAGTTTAAGCCTTGAAGCATGTTCCTATGCTTGATTATTAAAGTTCTAAGTACTTACTGTAATTTGAAGCATGACTAACAATTGAGGATTCTAAGTTCATGCCAAATCTTATAGCTGATTAAATTTACAGAACCGTATAGTCCATTCAATTTCTTGTTTCCTGGTGAAGCATGATATATATATATATATATATATATATATATATATATATACTATTTTCTATGTTTCTGTAATCTGAACTAAGTTTCTAAGTGCTGCACTTAGCCATTAATTTGACTCTTTGGTATGTTTCTATATTCATGGATTGATTGGAGGTCAGAATACATATGTGGAGGTTAAACATAATCATGAGTTAAACTTTAAGAATTATGAACTGAAGGTATAATTAGAGTTCCCATTCCTTACCTCAACTTTAACTACTTCTTCTTCTTGAGTGAAAAATGGGATTTCTGCACTGCTAATGTTAATTTGTGTTTGGGGGTGATAAATGTTTTAGGGGCAGCCCCTTCACCCCTTTTATAGGTGTTTTTGTAGTTGTATTCTATGTCTTAATGCTTAAGGTTTGATATCTAGTTTAATAGGTCTTTACTCTATTTTGTAGGTGATGGAAGAGATATGGATGGAGGACTTTCTTTCCTCTACTTTATAAAGCTGCCGTGTAGTCTTATGTTTTTAGCCTAGATTTTATTTAGTTTGTTTATTTACAATGTAATACACTAACACACATAGACATATGGTTTTGTTTCTACTGAAGTGTTCCAATCTATTGGCTTTCCTTCTCCACTTTACTAAATATGCATGTGCTATACTAGAGTGTAAATCTTACTTTACCAATCAGATAACTTGCATGTCTTAACCTATATATATGTATACATAGTTCTATTCAATGCAAGTGTTTTATATTCTCTTCTTTCCTTACTTAAATGGGTAAATATCCATGCATGTATATCTATCCACACTTGAGTGCATTCCTTTTTCCTTCTTACTTTATTCAATACATGCATGCATGTACTTCCTAGAGTGAAATCATACTTATCTCAATATTCATCTCCCATAAGCAAGTTTTCACAGGTCTTAATATATATATGTAACCTACGTGTATTCCTATCTTGCAAGATCAATTTCCAAACAATATATTATACCTATGCGTGTAGTTCTTATTATTTTGCACATGACAAAGTTCAATCACCTATGTATATATATATATATACACGTGTAATTGAATAACTATGTAGATAGGATTTTAACTACACCAAAAATTTTGTATGCACTCTATGCATATCATTTTTATAGTTCTCAACTTATAAAACATATGCATATACTTACATATATTTATTCAAAGTATAACTTATACCTATACTTATATATTTATATAAATATTTCTTAAGTACCCAACCTCTCCTTAATATTAACCCTTCTTAATATAATAATCCAAGAAATCTATAATTACTTATTTATTTTAAACCAACTCCTCTTCACTTATATTAAACTCTCATTAATAACTAAAATTTTCAATATATATTAATAATCGCGTTCGAATATCATTTATTTCGGAACTTAAAAGACGGGGTATTACATCTTCATTCACAGGAGCTCGTATAGGAGATTGCGGTCATGCCCGCAATGAACCAGACGGAACTTCTTCGATATTAATGTCACCAAACCAATCTGCTACCGCCGTCTGATTAACAAACTCACCTCAATCTTCATTTTGAGTAATATAGTGCTGCGTATTATAGGCCGACGTCCCCATGAAATCCGAACCTCTACTCGAGGATCCCACATCATGTGTCTCGTTAGTAATATCCACATACACCACTGGACTCCACTCATCGCGAATCAAAATATTGAAAAAATCATCATTACAAATGCGACGTTTACTACCATCATACGAAGATATCCGGTAAATCTCAAAATTTGTACTCATCCCTATATCATGCAGCATATGTCGTATATTGTACCTCAAATCTTCAATTCGAGCAAGGTCTATGGTAACATGAGTGGACCATTCGTTACCGCCAACGTACACATTGTTTTTCCAAAACTCATTGTACCTTACATTTATGTACTTCCATCTGTCCATCTGAACAATAAATTACATATTTGGAATCAGAATATAATCAAAATACCAAAACATAAAAACCAGATCGCAATATCTCTCACCAAACTTAAAATCCGGCCGTGAAAACTTAAACTCGGTCATACCATGACCAGGTTTTTGTTTTTTACGACCAGATTTTATGTTTTTTTTCTGTCAACTTTTTATGTTATGTACTTGCTATATCATGAAAATCATGTCGTCACAGTTTGTATAAATGATAAAACCCGTTGAATGTAAACATGTCGTGTTTGCAAAATTAACGACATGGTTTTTAGACAAATTCATGTTTTCACGATAGGGTTTTAGCTCATCAAACTCTGTTAGGTATTTTATGTTGTTGTTTATTATGTTAAACCTAACATGTGTGTTTTTGTGTTCTTCACAAGATGGTTGTGCTGTTGAATGAGCTGTTAAGCTCAACATAACAGTTGATGCTGACTCAGCGTTGCCACGTTGACGTTTGACTTGGTATGCATGAAGTATGCACGAAGATTGGAGAAGACCAAGTCATGATAGGCGGTTGAGATACTTGCGCCCAGTGGAAATCTGTTTCCACAAATATCAGAGTCAACAACGGTCTAAAGCAGTTTCCACGTTTTCAGGCGCATCTTGCGGAGCACGACAACAGTTGAGACAATTGGGGAATACATGGGCTGGCAGTTACAAGACTATGGAAATCAAGCCCATGAACTATCTCTATAAATACTAGCTATAGTTTTCAGTTAGAGATACAGTTTTGCAGATTAAATTTGTAGTTTAGTGTGTATGATCCTTAGTCTTTTAAGGTCATACGTTTAGTGTTTTTGTAAGAAGTGTTGATATTGTGTGGTGCTAAACATTGTAGCAACACAACACTTATTTTGATTATTCTTTTTGGCCGTAAGGCTGCCGTGTAGGTTGTTCGTTAACACAACCTACGCAAAAATTATATCGTGTCTCTCTACTTTAGCTTCCGCACATTGATTTAGAGTAGTTGATACACTTTCAAGTGGTATCAGAGCCATCACTCGACACACTGAGTGTGGTCCTGACTGTATCACGACTCTAAATACAAGGATGGATCCAAACAGCACTGGAGCATTTCGACCTCCAATCTTGGATGGCTCGAATTATTCTTACTGGAAGTCATGTACCCGCTCTTATATCAAGTCTCTTGATAGACGAGCATGGATTTCTGTGGAGAATGGGTGGTCACCACCAAAACAAACTGATGCAGACGGTGATTGTATACCAATACCACAAACCGCCTGGTCACGTGATCAAATTGAAGCTGCCACTCTTGATGATCGTGCACTAAATGCTATAATCTCAGCTGTCGACACAAACATGTTCAAACTAATCAAGAACTGTGTGTGTGCGAAAGATGCTTGGGATATTCTTCAAAGGCACTGTGAGGGTGACAAGAGTGTCAAGCAATCTCGTCTACGTATCCTCGCCTCTCAATTCGAGGATATGAAGATGGAGGAAGATGAAGATATCTCTAGCTACATGAAAAGGATCCTCGACATCGCTAATGAGTGTCAAGATCTAGGAGACCCACTGAGCAACAAGGTTCTTGTCTCCAAAGCTCTTCGAACGTTGCCGCCAAGGTTTGATATGAAGGTCACAGCCATTGAAACAGTGCAAGGGGTGAATGCACTGGAATTCACAGATCTCATGAATTCTTTCAAAACCTATGAGATGAATCACGAAGCAAGAGGGACCTTCCCCAAAAAGAAAACAATGGCTCTCGCTGCAAGTTCAGGTTCATCACCTTCATGCAGTAAGCTACTGGAACAAATGGACTCTAGTGAATCTGAAGAAGTGGAAGAAATCCGTGATGGAGATGATGTCGCCATGATCACCAGGAAATTCAATCGTATGGTGAGAGGATTTAACCGTGACAAGACCAAAGAAAAGTTGTAATGGCCCGCTCCTTTAGTAAGAACTATTTTGTACCAAATACATTATGATTACTAAAGTCCTTTTATTAAATAGAAAATCAAGTAGCATATTGATAATATTAATACCCACATGGTCTAAATTGAACTTTGTTTCAATTTAATTTCCATCTTTAAATGAGACTAAATTTATTGTTATCTAGTGTGGTGAATCTTTATCACTAATAATCCTAAATGGGTTATTAGTGTAATAATCATTTAGTATGGCCTAAAATTTTAATTGTACATATTATTATTATAATCATTATTATTATTTCTATTATTATCATTACTACTATATTGAATCTATAGGACACTATTTGTTTTGGAACTAAAATATATGACAACAGTATAGATAGATATATATATATGAGATAGAATTTCAATGTACAGCTCGTAACATAATTTAGTCCATAAAAGAGATTTAGGATACAACTTATACAATCGGGATGAAACCTAAATATTACATGGGAAAATGTGAAAGTTATAAGATCTGCAAATCTGAAAGAAGCAACCAAAATCAACATCCCATGCCCTGCAACGCCTAAAAAGAAGTAAGTTTAGTGCAGGAAGCAAGTAGAATGCCCTGCAACGCCTAAAAAGAAGTAAGTTTAGTGCAGGAAGCAAGTAGAATGCCCTGACGCCTAAAAAGGAAGTAAGTTTAGTGCAGGAAGCAAGTAGAAAGCTTTTCCTCCGTAGAGATTCTGCCTCTATATAAAGGATGAATACCAAGACTTAAAAACACACCAATATTTACTCATACCGAAGTGCTGCCAGTTTGGAGTCCGAAGAAAAACAGAGAAGAGAAATAGTGCAACCTTGAGGTAAAGAATTAAAGCTACAATTTATGTTCTTATCTTTAAAATTTAACTTAGAATTCATACATGTTCAAACGGATTATGACTTGAACTTATAGGCTTAGACCTTGAACTTAAGAACTGCATTTGAAGATTAGAAAGACATGCTTTTAACGCAGGAAAGCATACTTTTAAGTTCAAATAAAAGATATGATATGAAACGTGCTATATTATCTATATAACGAAATGAGGAGAAAACAATTAGGACTTACATAATGAATGATTCAAGCTTCAAGGGTGATGCACGGCTGTTGCTCCAGCCGTGAACTCTCTCTTAAAACTACCCCGAATCACTTCGGACAGCTTCGGATGGCCTCGAGCAGCTCCGGACGGCTCCGAACAACCTTGAGCAAGGTCCGAACAGCCCCGAGCCATCCCGAACAGCCTCGAAACCACCCCGGACAGCTTTGGATGGCCTCGAGCAGGCCCCGAACGGCTTCGCAAGCACTCGAACAGATTCCGAACAGCTTCGGTTGGCCTCGAACAGCCCCGCACGACTCCGGACAGCTTCGATCAAGCTTCGAACGGTTCCGGCAGACCCCGAAAACATCCCGTACAGACCCGGACAGCCCCGCAAGCTCTCGGACAGCCCCGGCAGACCCCGAACAGCTTTGGAGCAGCCTCGAACGGCTCCGGCAGACCTCGAGTCACCCCGGACAGTTCCGGACGATCTCGAACAGCGCCGAACAACCCCGAACAACCCCGAACCAACCTCGAATCACCTCGAATGAATCCGGATAACTCCGGACAGCCCTGAACCAACCCGAAACCAACCTGCAAACATTTAATCTCTCATAAGACTCAATTTACATTGAAGAAGAAAATCAGAAAAATAAACTAACAATAACTGGAGTACATTTAGAAATAGTAGAACTTGAGACTTGGCCAGTGATCAATTCAACCGAACATTTAAATAGAACCTAGTGATTCGGAGAGTGGTCTAGCTTCCGTTGAGCACGTAGCCACGGAGTACAGACCGAAGAAGCAGCGAGCAAGGCAGACGGCGGCGACTGTTTCACAGCTACGCTGAAACTGCCAACTGCAGCTCCTCCACAGCTGCCTTCCGCGGAGAAGATAGAGAAGAAGCGGAGGAGGTGGCTGGTGGAGAACAGCGGCGCAGTGGCGAGAGAGAACACGGCGAGAGGAAGAATTTCACCTTGGGAGCAGCAGCAGCACGGCAGAGCAGCAAGGTAAGACGCCGGGCGGCGGAGGCTGCTCCACTGATTGCTTGCACCAAAAGCGAGCCAACACGGGGCGAGAGAGAGAAGCAGTCGCGACTGCAAGGGAGGCGGCGTGAGAAAACTCCAAGGGAAGATGTCGCTGCGCGATTGAGGGAGAGGAGGTGACGCAGAGCTGCTCCATCCCCGTCGAGGAAGAACCGGTCGAAAGAGAGAGATCGTGGGGCGAGCAGAGCCGGAGAACCACCGAGGCACGAAGGGACTGCAGCAGCTGCACAGAGAGAGGGCGTGACAAAGGGAGAGGCTAGGGGAGAGGAAGTTGCTACCTGGAAAGGGAGATGAACGCCGGCGACAACCGGCGGCGAGGTAGGCGGCGGAGATAGAGAGAGCCGAGAGAGAGGAGTGGCATCGAGAGAGGAGAGGACCGTGAGGGAGAGAATGGAGGGGAGAAGCAGAGGTGAATTGGGGAAGAAATGGGATTGAAATTGTCTAAGTAGGAACTTAGAGATATCTAGGTATGGGCCGGATTCATGGGCTGAGAAATTAATAGTTGTTGGGCCGAAATTAATTAGTTGGGCCAAGTAAATAGTTGTTGGGCCAGAATTAATATTTGTTGGGCCTAGTAAATGGATGATTGGGCCGAAAATTTACAAAAATGATGGGCCAATTACATTTGAAAATGGGCTTGACCTATTATTAAAAATGGGCTCACTTAATTAAATTAATTGGACTAAGATCTATCACTTGGATTAAGACTTAAAACAATTGGACTAAGTCCAAGAATTTATTTTTAAAGCTAAACGAGTAGATTAAATTTAGTAAATAACAATTAAATTTCTAAACTAGAACTTAATTGATTAATTAGAACTTAATTGATTAATTAGAACATAATTGATAAATTAGAACTTAATCATAAGAAATGATTAAATTATAAATTATGCTTATGGTGGCAATTAAATTTAGTAATTAGCTTAATTAGAAATTAATTGCCTCGAGTTAAGAATCGAGATATTTAATTAGAAATGTCTTTAGTTATATTGACCAATAACTATTTATTGGGTATAGTAAATTCTCGAATCATAAAGTGACTTAGAAATCATCAAACGACTTCTCTAGAAATACAACTCCTATACTCGTGTACTAGTCGAGCTTTAAAGACCAAGACTAAACTCTCAAGATAACCAAAGATAGTAATTCATTGCACTTAGAATTTAATTGATATACTCGAGTGATATATCTCACCCGAGATTTATATTAAAGGTTTCGACAAGAGGTCGGATCCGCATCTCGAGAACAAAGCAGCTACCAGTCGAGACTATCCAAGTAGGCTTTTCTTACCCTATAAAAATATGTGTGCATGCTTTCAAAATGAAACGAGATATTTTTAAAGCACTGTCTTGCCATAAATGTTTTCGATTTATGTATGATGCCTATCTGTTATATGATAATCGAATTCGGGTTCCAGTGGGTTAGCGTCTCCACTCGAACTAGTGTACACCATGGACTGTGTGTCAGCGGAAGGGCTGACCGGTCAAGTGTCTGTGGGAAGTGGCCACTTCCCCGACACCAATAACGTTCAGATATGGTTGACTACAAAGAACTAAGGACAGGCCTGTCAACTCAAGTTTTCACAAGAAATGATTTTAGTGAACATAGGTGCTTTAGAGACAAAAAAATCCCTATGTTTCACTTGCGAATGGCATGACAGTTATATATGTATGTGTGTGATTTTGGCATGTGTCTACTGAGTACTTTTGTACTCAGCCCTGCATGTATTTCTAAACGTGCAGGTTGAGCGGTGGTGAAGGAGGAGTGCTGCGTTCGGGCTTTTTGTCGATCTCTTAGTATTTGACTCTTGGGGGTTCTGCATGTCTTCATACATGTAGAGCTTATTGCGATCCATATGTCTTTCCGCTGCAAGTTTGAGATCATTATGTATTAAAAACGAGACTCCAGTTCTTTCATATTATGTTGAATTGTATTGAGCCTAAGACTCAAGTCCTTTTATAATTCATGTGTAATGAATTATTTGATGTGTTATAAGGATGTTGTTCGGTTCAGCCTCGTTCTAGTTTCCCCACTTCTATCCCCGTTTCTTTAATCCCTTCCCCAGTCACGGTTTTCTCGACTTTACTATCCTTAGTGAAGGGCGGGCGTGACAAAAGTCCAAAGGGAGAGATGTACCACGTCTGGAGTATTATGATCCCCCAAAGAACGACAACAACCAGAGAAGACCCCCTGTCAGGAACAACATTCAAAACGAAGTGTTCAAATACAGCTCCTCTAAACTCGATAGTGTACAATGTCATGAGTGTAAACGATTTGGACACTTTGCGAATCAGTGTGCCAACACACTTCGTAAGAGGGGAAAGTCTTACTGGGTAACCTGGAACGAAGATGAGCATGAGTTCTTTGAAGACATTGATGAGAAATTATTTGAAAGCGTAGCACTGCATGTAACAATGCCCTCTCAGGACAACACAGGCCAAATCATAAATATGGACACTTTCTCAGAACGGTATGACTCTAACTATAATAAGAGTGATCTTATTACTTTCTAAGTATTGTGTGTGCATAAATATGGTGGATTTAGTTAATGCTCTTGTTTAGAAAACCTTAATAAATAATGCTCTCTATTTTTTGAACGAGATCTATTCTCCAGTTGGCCTACTCGTACCTGAATATCTCTCAAGATGGTTATAATTTCATCTTGTTGAATAGATATTCGGTTTATCTCTTGGGCTACTCTGTACAGGCAGTTGCCGTAGTTTTGCACTGTCTTTTGGATCTCCCTTAAATCAACCGAGATTTTTGAATTATCTGGGTTGATTTCTTGGAAAACTGGAGTGAACTCCCTTCTTTCTTGGTTCATTCGAAATGGGTAGGATGACCCATTTCCCTCTGCATTTCCACCTCTCTTTGAAGTGAATGACCTACTCGGAGTAGATCTTGGTATCTACTCATCATGACGATAATCCGTAAACTTTCATTTACAGATACAGGACCATGGGTCCTTTCGTCTAGCTTGTCAGCCCAAAAAAGAAATTTTTCTTGGTGCTTACTCGTAGTAATCTCCAATTTTTGGAGAAAATACCTGTAACAGAAGCATCTCGGACAATTATCCGGATCCATATTTTCTTGGAGGTCTCCTCCGTTAGGATAAATACTTTTATGTAATAAATAAAATATAATTCCTTAATAGACCTAGGCTTTGATACCATTTTTGAGCAAATAATGCCAAGATTTATCTCAAACATGTAAACAAAATATCAACATGTTCTAATTTCAATAAGTAATATGCTCAAGAAATTTCATAAAAATCGGGTCGTAAAAAACAAAAACCCGGTGGGTACATATTCAAAACCCGGTCATAAAATTTTTTCATTATTTTTCGACCAGATTTTGGTTTAATATGAAAACCTTCCATCTTCTTTTGTTTTCACTACCATTTTAAAATATTTTGAACATCTTATTAATTGAAATCATTTTGAAATATACTAATTATTAACCATATATGTAATAGAGAAATGTTGTTCTTAACTATACATTTAGGATAGATAAGCATGGGTAAAATAGTCTTTTTGGGCACTTTTCATATACTTTTACAAAAGATGGCACATTTCATTTTAGTGTTATAGAAGAGGGCATTTTTCATGAATAACTCTTTTTACAAATCAACATGTATATATGTATTAATTATGTATTGATATATTTTTTTCATGATATGTTTTGTTTATGAGATTCAATATATTTAATTTGGAGAGAACAAAATCAAGTTGATTTTGATAACATAAAAACTTAAGTAATTTTATATATAATTAGTGTAAAAATATTTTATTTGATGGTAAATTATTTCATTACCTATACAATTTATCAACCAATAATATATTGACACTTTTAAATTCAAATAATTAATCAGAATACTTTTGTAGAACATATATCTTGATTTGTCAAAATTTTAAAATATTCCAAATAATATGATAAAATTATTTAAAAAGTACCTTTAATTTTTTATATCTCACAAATTAAATTAAATAATTGTCGTATATCATGAAGAGAAAAATAAATTCCATTTTTTATATTGACACTTAAAATGAATTCATCTAAAAAATAAAATAATACTCCCTCCGTTCATGAAACAACTTCTCACTTTGACCCAACACAGGTTTTAATAATATGTTTTGACTTTGTGTAAAAGTATAAGATGAGTGAAATTTGGAAACCACCATATTTATTATTTTTAAGTGATTATGTGTATTGAGTGAAGTTTTGGTCTCACATGATTTATTGTTTTTAATTGAGTTGTGTGTATGAATTGAGTGGGTTCACTTACTATAAATAGAAAATTTGAAATGTAAAGAAATTTTGTAAACGGACTAAAATGGCAAATGTAAAGAATTTTCATGGACAGAGAGAGTATAAAACTATGCGTTTATTAAAACATAAATTATTTACAACTTAAATAATGTATTAAAAATTGTTTTGTTACAAATCAATGAGTAATATTTTGATGGAAACAAAATCACATTAATCTTGAAAAATAGCTTAAATTATACTATTTACCAACAGTCTTTAATGTTTGTAATAATAAAATTTTCTAGTTGATATTTTGCAGACAAGTTCTAGTGTGTTCTTATTAATTATGGAGGGGCTTAGTTGAATGGCGGTCAAAAAAAATTTGGACGTGTAACATTATTTAGCATCACATACATGAATTTGTTGAGTCAGATGCAAATCTTATAAAGTAATTTGTTGATTCAGATACATGAATTTGAAAGAGGGGATCGTCGGCTCCAACAAGCTCAGGTGCAGGTCGCTGGAGGGGTAGTGGAGGATTTCGAAGATGGAGCCGGAAATGGAGGTGTCTAAGAGGAACACGAGCAAGATTAGAATTTGGGAGGACTCACGATTCAGATTTGGAGACAATCATTGAGCGATTTGATAAGCATACCATCAATTTGAAGATTCAGAAGATTGTGTCTAATCAGACCAACTCAACTAACAATACACGAGCAGCCTAACCTTGGCAAAGGGGCGCTTAGGTGGGAATCATTTGAAAAGACTACGTCTTGCAGTGAGAAGCTATTGGAGCATGGGGGTAATGTCGGGGCTATACTCACTCACAAAGCGACTGCCGGAGATGGAGGTATCGGAGGGGAAGACAAACACGATTCACAATTCAGATTTTGACGAAGTGAAATTGGGAAGTCATGTATATAAAGGGAAAATAAGCACATTATAATGAACATCATCCTTTGCAAAACAAATATTCAACAAACTAAGAATATAAATTAAATCCAAAGTAAATAGAAATTCACAAATCAATCACTAACTAGCTACTTCCATGAGAACATCACATGAAGCAATTCAACTCTAAAGAAGAAACCTAACTACAAGAATATCAAGAAACCAAGGTAATAAGTAACTCTACTATACCGATACGAAAGTAAACGAAGTACCAAACTTAATCTTCTGCTCGTCCCTGTACTCCAAACGACCTAACCTAGTTCGGCTTCCTACTCACCTCCAACGGTGAGACTAAACTTCCAGCATAGAGAACCGAGTCCTTAGTCAGTATATACCGCAACTTATTATTCTCGAAGTGATATGAGTAGCTGTCCGTCCCCATCAACAAAATCTCCCCTTCTCGACGGCTGAAAACTGGAGGCATGTATGGAACAATCAACAGACTAAATCTTAAATCAGGAATAAATATAACTCTCTCCCAAGACTCTTTCACCCCATATTCCTTCATTGCCCAAATATCAATGTTATTCTTATGTCTAAAATTCACTGCAAGAAATTCTCCCACCATTCCAAGAGTTAGCATACAGCAAGGACCATCTGGATAACAAGGCTGCTTGACAATGTTGAATGTCTCGGTCTTCAAGTCGAATGCGACTATCTCCCAATCAAAAGGATGCTGCCAATGAAGTTTACTATGCTCCCAATGAAGTTTCCCACTCGCTAACAACCCATAGTAACACAAAAAGTTATTGATAACACGGCCATTAATTTCCTTCCAAAAATCCATCTTCAAGCTATATACTTTACATATAGGTTGGTTCCCGTTTTCAACTCTAAAGATAACAACAACCTTGTAATCATCACTCGATTCATCATAACCGAATCCATAACACATACGTTTGAACTCAACCACATTATCGTTCATGTCAGGAAGTTTCTTGAATATTCTGATACATGGGTTCCACAATATAAAGTCGTGCCTATCATTGTTAGTGTGTAAATGAATGCAAACCAGCCCATCACAGTACCCCACAAAAGAAATTGAAGAATGACGAGGGACTTTGCTTAGGAATCCCAATTCAAAAGCACAAGAATTTAATGGATGGGAAAACGAGGGCCGAAAACATTCTGATACATTTACTTGAGGAGGAATATTGCGACTGAAGAACAAGACACCACTGTGATTAGCGTAATTGGTTTTTCTGGTTGAATTCTGGACATGGGCTTTGATGAAATGTTTGCTGTCGATTAATGAGCGCCATGATTTCGAAACGCACCTGAATGTCAGCAGTGATTTCACAGGAAACCTCGAAAGTATTTCTTCTAGAATTTCTTCGAGCAGGAGATCGAATTCCATTGTCGGCGGTGATGATTTCCAAGATTCGATTTTTAGGGTTCAGAGAGAATTAATGAGAGGAAAAAGTTAAATCACGAAAATTGTGTTTAGATTTTAATATATACAATTACAATATCAAAACTTATATTTATAGATCGAGATTTAACCCTAATGGATCTAGTACTACTACAACTAGAAAACCTAGTCCAAGACTCCAAGTAAGAAACAATACGCATACCTCAACAAAAATAAATTAGAATTAATGGATATGTTGCAGCCAGCTTGCTCGAATTGGTCTGTTCATACATGAATTCACAGCCACAAATACACATGAGCCCATTAGAAAAATAAAGTATACTTTGGTTCTGTTGTTTATTTTATTATTTTAATTCATCTATACATTTATTACATAATTAATATATTGATAAGTAAATTTATACTTTATTTACATAATGTAATTAAATATATTTAAATAAATAGAATTCATTCAAATTAAATATTTTTCTAAGATGCATGTCAAATTAAATTTGTGAGGATCGGATCGGGATGAGGTACACGTCTTGAAGTCCCGGTCTCAAAAGTTTTGAACTTCTTATTTTCAGTTATAGAATGGAATTTTTTAAATCTCGATCCCAATTGTGAATGCAAATTTTTTGAATAGTTACGAAAGTTTCAAATTTTTTCGAACGAGACCAAAATATTCGGAACTTCCGTATTCTGAAAATTTCCAAAAGTTGAGTACCTATCCTAGTACCAATCTTGAAATCGGAACTTGAGGTTCTTAATCCCATTGGAACTCGAGTCTGGAACATAAATTAATTTACCAAGTTTCGGTCTAAATTCTCACCCTTACTCAGTGATTTTATTATTCCGAATAAACCGTGAGAAATCATGCATCTTGAACGAATTTAATATGTCTAAAATATTAGAGATGATAAATCGTCAAAAAATTAAGGTTTAAACTAGAGATTTATACCTTAATAAAATTGTCATATTTTACCTTACTAAATTGACATATTTTATATTTTACTTTTATCTTTGTTATGAAAAAAAAATTATAATATTATATTATCATACTTTTCGATATAAAATAATTCATATGTGGAATATCTACATATTTGTTAGGTTTAGTTTCTTTTCTAAGTGTTATATTCGTATATTAACCTAACACATGCGGTTTTGCTTTCTTCACAGGATTGCTTACTGGGACTCCAGCTTAGCATGACGTGGAATGGCGACACAACAACCACGTGGACTGCTGACTCAGCGGTGATCGAGCAACACATGTAGGATGGAGTAAGGACCAATTCTAAAGATGAGCGGTTGAGAGAATCATGCTAGTGGGAAGTTTGTTCCACAAATGTAGTAGTCAACAACCGCATGAAGTTGTTCCACATTTCAAGGAAGCGTTGTTGACTCAATAAACGGACGTGCTAGAAGAGTGGATAAGTGGGCAATTGCTATATTTATGGATCTAAGCCCAAATAAGCTCACAAAAGTCTATCTATAAATACTAGAAGATCTTCAGATAGTGATAAACGTTTTTCATAAAGATATTTTTTTATAGTTTTCATCTATACGTTTCTTAGATTCAAGAGCATACATTTAGTAGTTTAGTGATAGTGTTGTGTTACAATGTAGACCAACATTGTAACTTACAACACTTGTTTTGATATTCGTTTTTGGTTATTACCTACGCAAAATATCTTCGTGTCTCCTATTTAGCTTCCGCATTTCTTTATCTAGAGAGGTTGATACACTTTCAATATTTATACCCTACTTTATTTTAAGTATATATTACCTTATTTTAATTGTTAGGTATTTTATGTTGTTGTTTATTATGTTAAACCTAACATGTGTGTTTTTGTGTTCTTCACAGGATGGTTGTGCTGTTGAATGAGCTGTTAAGCTCAACATAACAGTTGATGCTGACTCAGCGTTGTCACGTGGACGTTTGACTTGGTATGCATGAAGTATGCACGAAGATTGGAGAAGACCAAGTCATGATAGGCGGTTGAGATACTTGCGCCCAGTGGAAATCTGTTTCCACAAATATCGGAGTCAACAACGGTCTAAAGCAGTTTCCACGTTTTCAGGCGCATCTTGCGGAGCACGACAACAGTTGAGACAATTGGGGAATACATGGGCTGGCAGTTACAAGACTATGGAAATCAAGCCCATGAACTATCTCTATAAATACTAGCTATAGTTTTCAGTTAGAGATACAGTTTTGCAGATTAAATTCGTAGTTTAGTGTGTATGATCCTTAATCTTTTAAGGTCATACGTTTAGTGTTTTTGTAAGAAGTGTTGATGTTGTGTGGTGCTAAACATTGTAGCAACACAACACTTATTTTGATTATTCTTTTTGGCCGTAAGACTGCCGTGTAGGTTGTTCGTTAACACAACCTACGCAAAAATTATATCGTGTCTCTCTACTTTAGCTTCCGCACATTGATTTAGAGTAGTTGATACTTTTTCAAACTCATAACACATTATTCTTTGAAACTACGAGTTTAAATTTAGCATTACCTCTTTTGTTTACCCAAATCAGCACGCGATATTGTTTTCTCCTTCTCTTCTTCTTTCTTCTTTCTTCTTTCTTCTTCTCTCCTTCTGTCTTCTTCTCTCTCCCCTCTCTCGTTTTTTCCAATTGTGAAGTTCACTTTCAAACTTTTTAGGTAATGACAAAAAAAATAAATCACATGACATATAAACGTAATAAATGAGATACTCCATATCACATGATGCGTGTAGGGCCTTGATAATTGATCCATTTACATGAGATATATCACATATGCATTTGAAATGGGTGCTATATATATTACGTAATAAAATAAAAATTGTGAATCATTTATTTTGTGATATATCTATTACGTATACACGTAATAGATTCTGAACCATTTATTTTGTTATGGAAATGAGTGCTATATATCGTTTATAACATGACATAAACTGAAACTTGACCGACGCAAATATCGAATTCAAAACAATTGGGTAATAATTTAGAATGAACTTTTTGAAATAGACAACTAGCCAAAATTTAATATTTATAAATCAATACATACATGTAAAATTATGCGCTTGCGAATATTCCAAATTTTAAAACATGGCAGCTAATATTTTTTTGTATTTCAATATAAATACTTTTATATTTATCTATCTATAGATATAGATATAGATATAGATACTGATACCATTAAGGGGGGAAGGGGTGTGTTTTTTAGGGATACACATTAATCCACAAATATATAAATTCTACAGAAAAATAACAAATACTTAGAGAATAAGAATAACAAAATACATACAGAAAGAGCTCACACAGAACTCTTAATATAGAGAGGGAGCAGGGACGGAGCACTCTTATCCACAGCAGACAGCGGAATAAAAAACGGAGGAAAAATAAAAACACGAACAAAAATTTCGTTTTTTTTTTTAATGTATATGGGATATATTATGAGGACAGAGAAGGATTAGAGACAAACTAAAATACTAGAGGAATCGGAAAGAGAATTCTTAACAAAACATATTATTAAAGAGAAGTTAAGAGAGGATTGGGGGGTTTTCTCTTGGGATGGATTTTACAATGCATGAAGAGTGCCTTTTATAAGCATTCTTGATCTAATACAAACAAAAGAATAAAATTCTATTCTACACATTAATCATACCATTATAGAAAATATATATTCTACACTAAAATCAATTAGCCGACAAAGAAAACTTTGTAAAGTAGGCTAATCTTATCTATTAGCTATAATGATCTTCAAGACCTTTATTTTATTTTATTAATGTGTCCAACTCCTTCTTGTCCATCTTTATCTCCCGTGTTGTCATGGATGACATTTCAGAAATCTCTGAGTTTCTGGAATTGTATCCATACTTTGATTATCATTTGTATCAACATAGGTAGTATCATCTTCATTCAAGAAGTTGTTGTTATATTCAACTGTATCACCTTCTCCACTGAAAGGCAGATTTATGGACCAATTTCCTGTAGTCCATATTTTGATATAATGACCTTCTGCAACTAGTTTGTAGGCTCGCCAATGAAAGTCTGCCATGAATTTTGATTGTTGGAAGATTATAAATTTTTTCTTATCTTCCTCAAGGTCATATGGTTCCACTGTATGAAGATTTTTTAGATGTTGCCCTTCATCAATATTATCTGTGACAATAATTGATTTTCTGGCTGGTCTGTATGAACTTTTAATAACTTCTGGAAGAGAAGCTATAATTTTACAATATGCCGCCTTTTCTTTAGGTGAAAGAGAGGCGATATTGCCAGCAACTAAGAGAAATTTTTCTCCAAAGCTGTTTAATAATGTATTAATTTTTTCTGTATAACTAAATTCAATAAAATCAATCATGCCATTATGGAAATATGTAAGAATTTTTTCAAATGGCAGATCTGTTTTATTGAGATTTATTTGGAGCATCAGTAACCTAAAAACTTTGAAATGGTCTACCATTTCGGTATACTCATTTAAAATTCCAAATTGTTCATTATTATGAACTGTATAATTAATTCTAGGTTTTTGCACCACTGTTACTCCTTCCATTTGTGCACAATATATATTAAAAATTTCTTCTTGAAGAGACATAAGATAGTCAGGAAATTCTTCAAGAATTTTTTGGTTTATAACCTTTTCTAAATCTGGAATTTTTTCAAAAATAGGTTCAAGAGTTTCTTTTAAGGGAAGATCAAGAACTCTTGCTTTAAAACTTTGAAAACTTCGCTGAGGAATTTCAAAATCTTTTTCTCCTTTTTTAAGGGAGTTCCTCAGTTTTAAAACTTTATTTT
Source organism: Leonotis leonurus (assembly GCA_026898415.1). NCBI lineage: Eukaryota > Viridiplantae > Streptophyta > Magnoliopsida > Lamiales > Lamiaceae > Leonotis > Leonotis leonurus. The sequence continues at coordinate 95,517 of JAPKLX010000315.1, forward strand.
CCAATTTAGAGATTTCATTTTTTAAAGCTAAAATCTCTTTATTTTTAGATAAATTTTCATTTTTTATTTTTTCTTTTTCTAGAAAAATATTTAAATTTTCTTTTTCTTTTGTAACTAATTGAGCTTCCAATTTTCTAATAACAGTTTGTTGTGACTGTATTAGTTCACTCGGATTTTCTTTAGCTACATCAGCAAAACTTTTAACCTTTTCAGGTTCTATGTAAAAATTAAGTCCCAAAGATTCTCTAGCACTTGCTAGAGCTTCTTTAAAACTATAAAAACCTTTGAAAATAGGGCTTGAGCACATAATATGTTTTCTTACTGTATTAAAATCATTAAAAAGCCCAATTTTTGTCCCTCTAAAAATCACATAATGTGAAAACTTTCTTTTATTTTCAGGAACTATATTCTTTTGTTCACTAAAATAAAAACCTAATGCATTTAAAACTTGAACTTTGAAAGAAGTGGCTTGTGAAACTGTTTTAATATGCCACAAGTTGTCAAGCAAACATTGCTGCTTTTTTGTAACTTCAGATCCATAAGTTGTTCTAAATTTTTTCAAAGGATCGAAGCATATTGGTAATGTAACATTACCAAATTGGAAACTTTCTTCATTTTCCTGTTGTTTTAATTTTAACTCCTTTTTTGTAAATTTTGTAATAGGAGTTTCCTCTTCTCCAGAAGAAGTCTGCATAGGAGATATGCTTCTGTTTGTTACCTTTGAGGATTCCTCACTGTATAAACTTTTAGAAGTATTTCATTTAAAAGGAATTTCCTCCTTTGAAGCTGTATTAACTTTCTCTTTCCCTTTA
>JAPKLX010000315.1:96338-152603 GCA_026898415.1 Leonotis leonurus
CATTTCCTGCATTAATAAATTTATAAATATTTCTAGATAATAAATCTGCTAGGCTATTATTTTTTCCTTTTATATGTTCAAAATTTATTTTATATCCACTTCCTTGGATTATATTTTGTAAATTTACCCATCGAGTTCTATTTAAGTTTTTACTATTATCATTTTTAATAAATTCTACAATTGCTTCACAATCAGTTCTTAATGTAAATTCTTTGTTTAAATAAATTTTAAACTTTTCTAAAGAATTTATTAAAGCTTGTATTTCAAAATCTAATGAAGTCCAATTTTGACCTATTTTTCCAAAATTTCCACTAGCATATCCAGCTATTCTCTCTTCATTTTTTAAATTGTATTTATTAGGTTTACAAATTAATACTGCTCCCCATCCTTCTTTAGAACCATCGCACTCAATTACAATGTAATCAGTTATTAATGGCAATTCTAAGGGTTTAATTTGTTTTACTACTTCTTTAATTTTTCTAATCAAATTAATATCTTCTTTATTAAAATTTCTTTGCCCATTTTTAGTTGTATTACTATATAAAGGTCCAACTAATTTGCTTAAATTTGGTATAAATTTTCGAGCATAATTTATTAGTCCTAAAAATGCCTGTATTTGTTTTAATCCTTCTAATTTATCTGGAAAATTAAGGATTTTTTCTGAAATATGGGGTTGTAATTCTATTTTACCATTTCCAATTTTCAATCCTAAAAATGATATTTTCCTTTTAAATAATTCCATTTTTCTTTTACTAACTACTATACCATTATTTTTAATTTCTTTAAAAACTAACTTTAGATGATACTCATGTTCTTTTATTGTTTCGCTAGCAACAAGAATATCATCAATATAAACTAGACAAAAATCATACTTTAAAAATATACTATCCATAAACCTTTGAAATACTGATGGAGCATTTTTAAAGCCAAAACTTAAAACATTCCATTCAAACTGTCATTCTGAACATGTAAAAGCTGTCCATGGTTTAAATATTTCTTCGAGTTTTAATTGATTATAACCTGATTTTAGATCAAATTTACTAAATATCTTTTTATGCTGTATTAATCCTAATAGTGTATCTTTATTAGGTATGTTATAACCATCATCTTCTGTATTATCATTAAGCCTTTTATAATTATAAACTATTCTAGTTTTTCCTCTTTTTATTTCAGAATGATTTCTTACTAAAAAAGCTGCTGATCTATGGGGACTAATTGATTTTCTTATTAATCCTTGTTTTAACATTTCGGGTATTTGCTTTTTAAATTCTTCTTTATCTAAAGGATTATATTCTATATTTGCTGTTCATATAGTGATATCAGGGTTTTTAATTTTCATTTTACAAATATATTTTACTTTTGATTTTATAATATCTTCTCCTATTAATCATATTTTTTCTAACTCAAGGATAATAGAATGATTAATACTTTTATATATATCTGGTCCTTTTTCTAATTCATGTGTTAAAAAGTTTCCTAAATAATAAAGATTCTCATTTTCTACAAAATTTAATTTCTTAGTATTTTTTAAAAAATCTAATTCACCTAGTCCACCACGCTTTCGAGCAAACTCTGATGTTTGGCAATATCTAGATGTTGGAAAACTGTAAACTTGTTTACTTAAAGTAATATGATTTTTTGCTATTGTAATACTACCATTTAAGCTAGTTATAAAATTTAGACCTAATAAAAAATCTTGTGATCCTATAGATTTAGGATTAATAATAACCTGTGGTAATTCATATTTAAAACTATAATTTCCAGCAAAATCAAGGAATTGTATTCCTTGTGCTTCTATATAATGTGTTATTGGTATTTTTCTATTTTCAACAGTTCGTGTTACTAAACTGTAATTTAATTTTTTATGATATTTTTCTGATATTAAATCATATCCTATTAAACTTTTAGTACTTCCTGTGTCAAGTAATGCTGCTAGATTAACATAAGTATTATTATCTAACCATACTCTGCATTGTAGAGTTATTAAATTTGCTATTCCTTTATTAACAGTAGTTTGTCCTTCATTATTTATTAGAATAATTTCATCTATTTGTTCAGACAGTTGATTTAATTCTATTGTATCTAACTGGTCTATTTTTTCTTTATCAAATTTATTACTAATTATTTTATATTTTTCTTCTAGACTATTAATTTTTTGGTTATGTAGTTCTAATATTACTTCATGTTTATTAATTCTTTCTTTAAAGAAATCAGTATTATTATTTTCTATGTTTGCTTTTCCTTCTAAATTTGTAATTATACCAAATAATTTTTCTATACATATAAAACATATTTCTTTAAAACATCTATTACATTGATATCTTCTATTTGTTGCTGGGAATAATTTAAATTAAAACAACAAATATGATTATTTCCTCTAAATCTTATCCATTCATGTATACAATTATTTTCTATTGTATTCATATAAGTGTAAGTAATTTTAGAAGATTCTTCATCTTCACTATATATACTATAGATAGACTCATTATCTGAATCTGATTGTATTTCTTCTATTTCGTATTCTCCTATTTGTTCTATAAGATTAGCTCTTTCATAATTTTTATTTTTATTAGGATATTTATTTGTTCTCCTATTTCATAATTTCTATATATATACTATAGATAGATCTGGAATGCAGTTTAAAATTAATATTGAAGGGATAGTAAAAAATATAGCTTCAAAAAGTATTAAAATGATAGAACCAGTAAAAATAGATCCAGAAGAATTAGCAGGACTAGAATGGTCTCTGGATGATTTAAAACAAGAAGAAAATCAAGTATTAATACCACAAAGAAGTTTAATATATGAAGATTTTGAAGGAAGTTCAACCTTAAGATTTATAAAGTTTAAAAAACAAGATAATAAAAAAGATGAAGAAGAAGTAGAAGAAAATTATACATTAATGAATGATATATATGATAGTGAACCAATATATGACACAAAATCAGATGAAGAATGTAACGATGAAAATATAGAATTTAATGAAGAATATTTAATAGGATATAGTCAATTTGAAGAATTAGAAATAAATTCAGAACCTGAAATAGAAATAGGATATAAATTTGAAGAAACAAAAAATTCATTTGAACAAATAATAAATAAAAAATTTGCAGAACTAAATATACAAGAACAAGTTGATGATATGATTATTGAATGTATAACAGATTTAGGAATGGATTATGAAACTGCTTATAAAGAACTTGAAAAACATTTTAACTTACCATTAGTAAATGATAATTTAAATGGTAAAATTATGATAAGTGATTTCTTTAAAAATGAAATAAATTACATGGATCAAACTATTAATGACCCATTCATAAAAATTATGAAAAGTGATTTCTTTAAAAATGAAATAAATTACGTGGATCAAACTATGAATGACCATAGTTTGATCATTCATAAGTGATATAGATATATATAGATGTTTAGTAGGTTTTTAGTTATGTTTTTGTGTGTCGTCATGTCGTATTCTTTATGTTTTTCTTTTGTTTCGTATCATTTTAGTTCTTGTTTTATGCCGGTTCTTGTGTTCTATGATTTGGATGCAGGAGTTGAAAAGGAGATGGAATTGAGTTAGAAAGGATGTGTGGCGAAACCGTGTGAAAGAGACTAGGAGTTGAGACGAGGAGAGACGAGGACATTAAGATGATGTAAAGAAGAGAAGCTGCCACAGAAAACTAGCGGCCGCTGGCACCCCAGCGCCCGCTGGGGTGTCTTTTCTGAAAACTTCAGAGAGCAGGGCCCAGCGACCGCTGGGAAACCAGCGGCCGCTGGCCCTGCATTGCAAAAGGCGTCAGACACCCAAGGCCAGCGACCGCTGGCTTCCCAGCGGCCGCTGGCCTGCAGTTTCCAACCTACTTACTCTATTCCTTGGCGTGATTTTGGGCGTGAAAAAGGGAGATGCATATAGTTTTAGTTGGAGAATAGTTAGAAAAACACTTTTTACTTATTGCTTTCAGTAGATAGAAGTAGATTCTCAAGAGATTGAAGGATCATTCTACTCTTTGCTTTTGGATTCTAGTAAGTTTATCCTTATGAATATTTCTATGGTTTTAGTTTTCAATATGATTGGCTAAATACTTTTCTAGGGTTTAATTGTCCTTGATCCTTGGTTTAATGCTTTGATTTGTTCTTGTATGGTTGTTTGATTTGTGCTTCATGAGTCTTATATGTTTGATCACCTATGAACTCAAGATATAGAGTGGATTGCAATGAATTATTCTATATCTCTTTTGTAATTGAACAACCAACCCTATTAATCGGAAACATAAAATAGGAAATCGTGTTTTGAATTGGAAAGTTTTTAAGTGTGATCTATACACGTGAGTGCTAGACACGGATTAGCTTTAAGAACACGTAGGTGTTTAGTTAATCAACTTAGGAATAATCGGATTAGAGATAGGATTTGATCAAAGAAGCATTGAACCTTAGGTTTCGGATAATTATTACCCTAGATTTTCTTTATATTGTTATCTAGTTTAATTTCCTCGTTAATTTAGTATAATTCCATCTCAAATTGATCTAGAGTGTTTTAGGATTTCTTTTATCTCATTTTATATTATTGTAGCACTTTTAATCATTGCCCTGCATAGTTTTCCCTTGAGATACGACATTCGGGTCGGCTATACATTTTTAGTCGAACATAATTGAACATAATAACTAGAAGTATATCGGCTGGAAACATTCATCCTGCCCGATACTGATTCCTTTTATAGAACAGTGGGTCTGGACTTAACAACGCCACGTACTTCAGTTTAAATTTTGGCTTAACAATAGATATATATATATATATATATATCTATATTTATAAGATAAATATAGATATATCAAATGGAACTTGCATGATGCCTTTCAAAAAGACAAATTATGATTGATTTTATAAGATATTTATACATATCAACTTGCATGGTGCCTATAGACAAAACATGTTTCAAATGGAAGAAATAAATCACATGACGTATATACGTGATAATTGTGAACCATTTATTTTGTGATATATCTATTACGCATAAATGGGTGCTATATATCGTTTATAACCTTTTATAAAAACATTTGAAATAAACTAAATAATTCTATTTAATTTTATAAGATATTTAGTAACGTTGAAATAATTCCTCTTGATTATCATATCTACATAACAAAATAATTCAAATGAGATCTATCAAATTAAATTATTTAAAAAAAATTGTCTATTTAAAAAGCAATTTACAATAATTAAATCAAATAATTTGTCAATCATTGCATTAATTTACCCACATTTTATATAAAATAAAAATTGACCAAGGGTAATTTAGGTACTTCAACATTAATTTGGGTATTTTTCATTGATAACTTACAAAGAGGGCATTTTTCATTTCTAGTTATGGAAATTGATATTTCTCATATAGCACCCAAAAATAATTCTTCATAATATTATAAATTTTCTATATTTTGAATAAATATTAATTTTATATCTTGACAATTAAAATTCATAGAACAAAGTTATAGGAAATTGAATAAGATTTCAATTTCGTGTCTTCTTCTATTTGTAATATTAAAATAAACACCAAAATTTTACTTGCTTATTTCATTTAGTTCTTATATATATTTAATAATTATTTAGTTTATGGAATATACCTTATATTGATGAATATGGAATATATAGTATATAACATAATATTTGATACATATAAAAATAAGATTATACCACAAACATTACGTGCACACATGGAAATAAGAATATATATAATATTATATGTGATTAATGTGTTTTTTAATTCCAAAAATTTGAGAATTTGGATAAATTGAAATTGAGAGATTTTTAGAGTGGTATATAAGATTCAAATTATAATGGTATTAATAATATATATATATATATATATATATATATATGGGAAGAGATCAAATAAAAATGGTTCTGTATGAGTTAACTAAAATAAATCTTGACTGTTGAATTATTTAGATCAATGGTGCAGATTAAAAGATAATTTTGGTATATTTCTTTTTTAAAATATTTTATTCCTAAAAACAGGGAATTTATTATTTTTTTTACTAGGGTTTATTGATTAGGGTATAGTTTAATTATATCCATTGAATGAAAAATATGGATGGTTCAGATGTATTTTTAGTTAACACAAGCAGATCTATTTTCATTATAACCATCCCCTATATATATATATATGGGTGGATTCAAGTAAAAAGTAACTTTTGTGTATAAAATAGAAAATGATTATGTCCATTTATTTAATTTCATAGATCCAACGGCTGATATGAATCCGCATAAATTCGAAATTAACCCTTCTGGACGCGTTGCATTGTTAAACAACAATGCAACGAGGGTAAATCTGTCCATTAATAGATTGGCGATTTATGGATTATATTCAAATTTATTTTTATCTCATTAATTACGGAAACCGACTAAAGTAAGTTACTTAAAAAATCTCAACTTCACCGGTTTTTTAAATTGATATGGATTCCATAAATTACGCAACTGCAATAAAGAAAAATAAAATTGTCGTTTGTTTATTGTTAAATTGTATAGTCACATATTATGCATTAAACATATGAGTAGTGTTGCACTGTATAGTTACGTAATTTGCATTATATATATATATATATATATATATATATATATATATATATATAGGAGGGAGTTCAAATAAAAAGGAACATTAAGGTATAAAATAGGAAATGATCTGGGCCTTAGATTTTCATGATCGGACGGTTGAGATCTTGACCGAATTATGCATTGCATTTAACTATTAAATGCATTGTGAAAATGTAATTGAGTTATGCATTGCATTTAACTATTAAATGCATTGTATTTAACTATTAAATGCATTGTATTTTGAATGCATAACCGCCCACTTCAAATTTTACCAAAATAACCTTATGTATATATAATGGCGCGTTTTTTGTTTTAATCATGGCCGTCGGATTGTGTTGATCTAATGGCCCAGATCATTTCCTATTTTATACTTTAATGTCCCTTTTTATTTGAACCACTCCCTATATATATATATATATTATACTACCATTTAATTTTGGTAGTTGGAGAAATTTATAGAATAGCATAAGCTTCCAAAATAATTGAAAATCTCTCTAATTTCGAATTACAAGAATTTTAATTGGGAAACGCAACCGAAAACTAGTCCACCGCATGCAATACCGATTTACGCCATTTTCATTCCAATCAAACATCTGATGCATTATGTTATACTCCCTCCGTCCACGATCTTTCTTCCCAACTTTCCTTATTGGTCCGTCCACCAAGTTTCTTCCCACTTCCTTTCTATTTTTGGAAACCCTTTACTCCACTCACAACTCAACACATCATCAATAATGTGGGCCCCATTCTCCACTAACTACATACTACTCAATATATATAATCATTAATGTGGGCCCCTTATTCCACTCACTACTCTATACACCTTACACATCATCAATAAAGTGGACCCCATTCTCCACTAACTATACAACATTCAATACATTTTACCATTTACCAACTAAGTCAACACAATTTATTAAAACCCGTGCCGGGTCAAATTGGGAAGAAAGATCGTGGACGGAGGAAGTATTTATTAATGCATTACAGTCTATACAAATTATAAATTGGATGTGACTGAATGACAAAACAATTTACATATATATGTCAATGCAATTTACATGAATATGTGGTGCAACATAATATTATTAAATGGTACAAAGATGAAATAACATTGCAATTTACACGTATATGACAATGCAATCCACGTGTATATGTGGTGCAACGTAAATAACAACAATCTATTTTGCAATAATCTTTTGCAGATGATGCAAAGCCGCCGCTGCCGCTCCCGCCGCCTCTTGGCTCCGCTGCTCCGTCGCCCTCCTGATCTTCCTCAACATCATTCACATCTCCATGGTGTAGAAAATACAATTCGAAATGAGACGAGAAATTCCTAGTCATTACTTGGTAAAATCTCACAAAAATCACCACTTGAGCACACTAGTATGAACAAATAAACTGCAAAAAGCAGTACCTCTGAATTGGCATGGCGGCGAGTCACCGTCGGCGACAATAAGACGAAGAATCGCTATTCTCCGAGGGAGAAAAAGAAATTAGTAGAGGAGAAGAATGAAGATATGATTAAAATACCTTAATTATCGCTTAGATTATAACTAATTAGTTAAACATTGATTCTCTCTCATATTTACAAGTACTTATTTATCCTTTTCATTCTAATTATAGAATATTTTAATAATTAAAAAATTGAAAATTATTAGATAATTTTGGGACGTTAGATTATAAAAATGGAGGGTTGATCTCACTTCATATTTTATAATCAAAAGTCACTTTGTATATCAACTTTTTGTATATGAACTATAGAATTAATAGATATGAATATAGATGCTTTCTAAATTTGTTATGGCATTAATTAATCAAAAAAAACCAATTTTCGTGAATTGGAACTTCATATATTAAATAAAGAAAAACCATCTAAAGAAGTAAATCTTTACATGATAATAGCAAAATCACAACTAACGCAAAATACTGAAATCAATAAAGTATCTTACGGCGTGTGAAGAATTGTGTTGAAACCCTATTAATTTCAGGTGAACAAAACCTAATTTCAAACAGAAGCCGCCGTAGATGGCGAGCAATAGCTTCAGGATCGACGGCGCTCAACGATTTCCATCTCCATCACGATCACTCAATATTCCTCCGGAGATCATCGAAGAAATATTGACAAGACTTCCAGTGAAACCACTCTTAAGATTCAAATGCGTTTCAAAATTATGGCGTTTTCTCATCGAAAGCAACCATTTCAAGAAAGCCCAATTCAAGAACTCTAGAGATGATAAAACGTACGCCAATTGGAGACTCTTCTCAGAAACAAAAACCGGACTGAAGATAGACTCTCTAAAGCCTTCGTTGGATGAATTATCTTTCGTCGATCCTTCGCAGAATAATGATCTCACTACAGGTGATATTGTTGATAGCTACAATGGGGTGCTGTGCATTCTCAAGCAACCGGGCCGTTTCTTTTTGTGGAATCCAGCCACTAGAATCTTCAACGAACTACCCAAAATAGACAAGGAAATAGTAGTATGTGGATTCGGTTGGGATGAAAAGAGTGGTGCTTACAAAGTCTTTGCGGTTCACGAAGAAGAAGATGATGAGAAAGACGGCAATGATTACAAGAATATAAGCCAAGTTTATAGCTCGAGGACGAATTCATGGAAAATGGTGGAGTTAGACGACAAGTATAATGAATACGTTTATGAATCTGGGGTCTTCACAAGCGGAAAAATTCACTGGCTTGTGGAGAATGGGAAAAATATCCATACCTTTGACGTGAGTAGTGAGGTGTTTGGAACGATTGAGTTACCATTCAGAGTAGATGTTGTTATATGGTTGTGCGAGATTAATGGATGCCTTTGCGTGTGTTGTGCTAACTATAAAAGCAATGACGTTGTCGACTTGTGGGTTATGAAAGAGTACGGTGTGAAGGAGTCTTGGGTGAAACATGTTAGGGTTCGTACAGCGGAAGGATCACATTACTACGTTGAGAGTTTGGACTCACCGTTTACTCACAAGAATCTTTGAACGATATGCGTATACTGTTAGATATAGAATGGTTTGAGAACATATGTTAGTTTATTTGGACGATATATTTACTATTTGCTAATGGTAAGTTTTGTGCTTTGTTAGTTGAGTCTATTTTGTGTCTTCTCGTGAGGCCATTGATATAATGTGTGAAATAGGTGCTTTTCCAGTCTGTTCTTGTTGAAGGAAGATAAAAGCAATCAAAAAATTCAATGAAAGACAAACTCTAACCACACACTTATAATGTGTGAAATAGGTGTTTGTTGTCAAATCTCATATTGATTATTCATTACTTTTCCACATGAGTTTTAATAAATTGAAGTTACGTCCTAGTAAAGAACATGCATACTTCTCATATTATATTTTATCTAACATTTTCTTGAACACGTATATTCTACTCTTATTCCTTTTAAGATCTATTGAATTTCAAGTAACTGAAATGATCATTTTTATTCAAAACCTTACTTACAGCATAAAGAAAAAGGGAAGGCTGAAAGATCACAAAATGAAAATAATCTTCAGACAAAATACTAATCAGTTTAATATTCTAATCAGAAACTTTTAATCCAAAGCTCATTTCTTCTTCTTGAAAGTACAGAGGTCATAATTAATTGGTAAGGGCTTTCTGAGTCTTCTTCGTTTTAGGGTTAGAATCGAGCAATTAAGAAGTACTAAAATTGGTTGTTAGTTTATGTATTAATTAATGTCAATTATCACTTTTTATGTTTAGACTTTCTGTCAAATGAGTGTTGAGATAATTATAGTAACGGAATAAGGTTGGACGTGTGGGTTATGAAGGAGTAGGGAGTGAAGGAATGATGGGTGAAAATTGTAGCAGTCACTCCTCCTCTTGAGTTTGAACAAATGCCAAAATGCTTAGGAGTTCACATGGAGGTATGTCCAAATGGAGACATTTTATAGTTTATAGTTCCGATAACAATGCGTTTTCAGCACCCAACAAAATTACAGGTAATAGTTGTTATGGTGTGCATGTTAACGGTTGAAAGTTTAGTCTCGCCTCACATGTTTGGTGTCACCTCTCCAATTTAAAATTTTAGTCTCTATTTTGTAATATACGTTTTTGGATTTATTATACATTGGAATTCCATGCTTCTTATTTAATATTCATGAATGTTATTTTTGTTATTGAAATTATGAATATATGATAGATTTATATTATGTAGTGGTAGTCGTAGTAATTAACCTTTCATGGGTTTCTTTAAATTTTTTATTATTCTAATGTATTTAATTTTCATTTTCTGATAAATTTATTAAATTATAATATATAAGTTGGAACTGGTTGTTACGATTTGATAATTGGTACCAAATATCTTCCTCTTCGATCGACTTGTTTCAATATTGAGAGAATTGCAAGAGTTTTTTCTTGGATATGGGTCTATTTTGATAGAACAAAAATACAATACTAATCGAATAATTATGTCAAAAAAGTTCAACTAACTTACATTTCATCTTAATATTATACAAATTTGGATTTTATGATATATATATATATATATATATATATATATATTTGCAAATTTTCTTTATTTTCAAACAATATATATTTCTCATTATCAATAAGAACTATAATTAATTTCCAACAAGTTCACAATTTTCAAAGTAATACTCCCAATGTACGAACTCGCGCTAACCGAATTTATCTGTTATTCCATTTTATATACGAAAATATAATCCTGAGTTAAAAATAATTTCTACCTCCGTCTACCAAAAATGCTCTCATTTTGACCAGACACGTGTTTTAATAAATTGTTTGACTTAGTAGATAGTGTGTAAAGTATATTGAGTGTTGTGTAGTTAGTGGAGAATGTGGTCCACTTTATTGATGATGTGTAAAGTGTATTAAGTTGTGAGTGGAGTAAAGAGTTGCCAAATATAGAAAGAAAGTGAGAATAAACATGGTGGACGGACTAAAAAGGAAATGTGGGAAAAAACTTAGTGGACAGAGGTTGTATTATTTAAATTAATGAATCAATAATTACATTATTATGCATAATACATCAAATACAGGGGCAGAGCCAGGCCCCCGAAGGTGGGAGGGGCAAAATCGTTGCCCCTTTTTTTAAAAATTTTTGGTGGGGCAAGATGTTAATAATTTTATGAATTTATACATAAAATTGTTAAATTTTAGCACAACTAATAGCTAGTAAAAATATTTGAGGTGGGGCAACAGCCCCACCATGGCAAAGGGTGGCTCCGCCACTGATCAAATATGAACTTCAAACCCTTCAAAATTTTTAAAACGTAAAAATAGGAATCTGAAAAAATGAGAAGCGCAAAACTATTAATTCATCTCATAATACAAATATAATAATAACTAATAATAACAAATGCATATAATTTTAAACCAAAAAACTCGCATACACTTCCAAAGTAATTTTAAGAACATACATATATGTAGAAAACTTAGAAATTGAATATGTATACACAAATTTAGTATTTCAAACTACTCAACTATATTAGAATGCATATAATTCTAACCTTCTACGGTTCTACCTACATGAAAAATACATACTAAATTTGAATTATTTATTTTTCTCTTTTTAATTTGGTAGCATAGCCCATTGTGGTTCTGGATTTCAATACCTATAATTTTGGCTGATTTTGGGGAGAACTTGCATTTTTTTAGTATCATCTTTAACCCTTTCTAAAATTTCATTAACATGATATTATAATAAATATTACGCAATTGTGAAGAGGTGGAAATGTATTTGAAGTAAGATACATTAAAAAATATGTCATATTTATGTTTATTCACTTTATTACATACATGTATTGATAATATAATGAGACATTTGCATTCTTTTTTATATTTGCATTTGACAGGCTTTATAAGGCTGAAATTCTTAGAGTTAGAATAGAAGAATTTGATGAACTTGAACTCTCTAGTTCTGAATTGAAACAATTTTCTCATTGGTTAAGGAAATATGTAAGGATTTAATACTTCTGTAAACTAATTAGTCTTGATTTTTCATCACTAATCTAACTTATTTAATGCCGATTACTAATGTACGAATCAAAGAGTTTCTGAAGTTAAAGAAGGATTATGGGCTCTAGCAAATGGACCTTTTAGACTTGATACAAAATGTTATACAGGTTGCATGGTGAATGAAGTCCGTTTTCATACAAAAGATCGTGACGAAAACCACAGTACACAAAATAGTGGAGTAGTCGTGGAAGGAAACCATAAAAAAAAATAGTGTGATGCATTTTTTCGGATTTCTTAGTAGAGTTGCGGAGTTGGTATATCTTGGTAATCGTAAAGTTATACTATTTCAGTGTGAGTGGTTCGATACTGGGAGCAAGAAAACAAAACCAGTTGATAAACATTTTAGAAGCATTGATGTGGGGACACGATGGTACAAGGAAGAACCCTTTGTGTTAGTTGAAACAGTATTTTATGTTAGTGATACAAAACTTAGGAAAAATTGGCAGCTGGTGCAGTTGAAGATAGACATTTATGGGATCTTCCACCAGTGGAAGTTGAAGATATTAATGTTATTTCTTCTCAATCACAAGAACCGCTTCAACAGTTTGAATCACAGTGGAGTTGATGAAGTTTGTGAAAATGAACATGGATTAGAAAAACTCGTAAGGGATGATTTAGAGCCTATAGAAGTTGATGAGATCTTATTTGAAAAGAGAAGGAATAGATCTCAAAATAAAGAGGATGATGATACAGATGAAGGCTTTGAAATTGTGGAATTGACTATGAATCTGTTAAAAGTGATGATGTTGGAGATATCTAGATGTAGTTCGTATTTAGTGAACATCAAGTCATTGACTCTAATTTTTTCTCAACTATGCTTTATGTTTATTGGTCTTTTTTTGTTATTTTTTGTTTCTTATCAATTGAGTTTAATGTACATGTTTATACAAATGTCATATGGGCTAGGAGGTGTCGGAGGTATGAAAAGGGAAAGGCTTTTGCAATCAATGAAACAATCTAAAGTTTGTCAAGATGATGGACTTGAGGTTTGGCTCGAATCAAACTCCAAGAGAAAGAGATAATCGATGATTATGCAGATTTTGACTCCGAAAGCAATGGCAAGATGTACGTTGAGTATGACAATTTTTGTATAGACATGAGCATACAACCTCACACCCATTAATTTTGCATGTATAGTTTTAGAAATTGCAATGGACAACCTTTTTTTGGCTAAAAGCATTGAATATGCTATAATATTTGCCTCATATAACGGGAATATTGTTGGAAAAGTAAGTAAATTTCTTATTTACTTACTAGTAATGTTTTAGTGTGTATTACTATCACTCAAAAATATTATGTTTGTTTCATGGCTTATCTATAGGTAAACGATGATAGACTTATCTTATGGATTGATCAAATTAAAGCCCAAATTGCACCTGAAGGAACCAAATTAAGTGTAAGTTGCAGTTCCCATTGAACTATTAAATGTCACATGTTATATGAATATCCAACTAATTTTATTGTATTTTTGTTAGAATACAAATGATGCAGATCTGAGAAATGATACAAAAATGGGGAATAACCAAAGTACAATCGAACCTTCATATGCATTTGACACCTCCAAATCTATAGGTTATAAACATTTTAGTAGTATATAAGTATTTTAATTAAATGATTAATTGAGTATTGTCATTTTATTCTTCTAGATTTGGGGAATTCTAAAAACAGAATTTTCGGATCACCACTTTGTGAAGCACAATCATCAAAGGCTCTTGGTAAGACTTATAATTTATGAATAGTGTGATGAGTACTTATAATTTATGAATAGTGAGTATTGTGATTAAAAAAAATAGGTCACTGGTGTGTATTATTTTTTTTGGAACTAAGTACATTGATAGGTTGTGGTAAAAGTTTTTAGATTTATGTGACATTATGCTAGATCTTATATTCAATTGTTTAATGATTTGATAGTTTAATGTATATAATATATTTCTAGTTGGGAACATGTGATTATAATAAATATATTATTTTGCTTTTAATTTGACCATTCATATTAATGGACAGAATTATAAATCAAATTTAGTATTTTCAAACAACTCAATCTATTAAAGTTAAACTCGAACCCGATCAATTAAGAATATATTGTAAACCTGAACCTGAACCCAATTTGAATGGTTCAAAGCCAAACATAACCTGAACCCAAACTTATATGTTTTTTCTTTTTTTCAGATTGACCTAACACGATGATAATCCAACTTGGTAACAACAAATGACCCAATCCAACACGACTGTATAAATATCAATTATTAATAATAATATTTTTAAATAATATATCTATATATTTCAGGTAACCTGAACACAACCTCAAAACCAACCCGAAAATTTAAGGTTCTTATTGGGTCAATTTGATAAGATCCCGAACCAAATAAAGATCAACCTAAATTTGAATCGATTCATCTCTTATTATTTACAAAAATAAAAAAAATGGTCATTTATAATGGGAATCCAAAAAGGATGGAGTAGTATTTATAAACCCAAACAACCTCATTTGTACTATTAAAAGAAATAACTAATCCTATGTGAAATTAGGAAACAAATTAAAAAATAAATAAAATATCATAATTATGCAAAAATAATAGCATAGTTAAATGGATTGGATAACGATTGAATTTGAACATGGAAGTTCGTACAATTAACACGACGAAGCGGTGAGTTTTGTATGTCTGACCGTTAATCTTCCAGAAACATAATTTAAAAGAAAATTTGAGTCCCAAAGTAAAAGTTATCCACATTTCGATTCCGGTCGACAACAACTATTCTTTTCTCGATCTTGTATGGTCCCTACTGTTTGAAGTCTTAGAAAATGTTTATGTAACACCATGATGAATTTTCTTAAATTAATGATCTCAAATCTTCCTCCATTGCATGCATATTTAGTTATCATTCTTTAGTTTCTTATATTCTTCTCAATGCCAAATCCCAAGAATCAGACTACACTAAATTGAATTGAAGTAGAAATTAAGGGTCAAAGATCTGTGTAATTAGTACTGAAGCACATATATGTTGGACAAAATAAAGAATTTTGGTCTCAAAAAATTATGTGATTAACAGAGAGTGGTAGCTAACACATTTTGGTGCATAATTAATCGGAATCATAAATAAATTATATAAAGATCATCAACCACCGAGATGGATCTCTAATTCCTATCTAATGATTTGTTCTCATTTGATGCATTACCTTTTTATAAATACCCTAACTTTTAATCTAGCCAAATAAGAGTGTTAGTGAGAAATAATCAGCATTAATATATCAGTAATTATGTATATTCTCCCATAATAAGATTCATCTCTTCTTCTGTCTGTACATTTACATGGACGTAGCTAAAAAATATATAGTAGAGCTGAGCAGCAGAAATTGCTAGCACTGCGAAAGCAGCAAGAACCTCTTCATCGCTGCCGAGCTGGTTGAACAATATCTTCTCCTCGCACAGCTTCATCACGTCTCCGGGAAACTCGAGCTCGAGTTTCATTTATCGAGCCGAACTCAAACTTGATTTACAAAGCTCGAATTGATCTCAAGCATAACTTGAACCTTCAAATTTTTAATTAAACAAGCCGAACTCGAACCCGGTATTTGATTCATCTTGGTTATCCACAACTAATATGTGATACTATCATCAAAATTATAACAATTGTGAAGGAGCCTATCCTGACATGAGAAACAAAATAGACTTGCATATCTATTCAAAGAATAATGCAGTGCATCAACTGGGAAAATCATAAAACCTACTACTATCAAAATCATAATGTAATTTATTAAGAAGAAGAATTTTTAATCATTTGCTCCATAATATTGTTGCGCTCGAAAATTAGTTGTGTGATTACACGAGCAAAACTTGTCGTGCTCATGTAATTTCTTTAGTATGCTATTATCTTGGCGTGTGATTACACGAACATAATAAAGACCCGTTGTGGTCATGTAATTACCTTGTTATGCTATTTGGTCGTGTGATTACACGAAAACAACAAAAACTCGTCGTGCTCATGTAATTACCTTATTATGCTAGAATTTTGGTCATATGATTACACGAGCACATCAAATTTACTAAATCCTAAACCCTAAACTAAAACACAATAAAAATCTCATAAACTAAACCCTAAACTAAACACTAAAACCTAAACCCCAATCATCTTGATTGCGTGATTACACGAACACAGCCAAAACTTGTCTTGTTCATGTAATTTCTTTAGTATGTTATCATCTTGGTCGTGTTATTACACGAACATAAGCAAAACTCGTTATGCTCGTGTAATTTCTTTTGTATGTTATCATCTTGGTCATGTTATTATACGAATATAACCAAAACTCATTGTGCTCATGTAATCCGTGCATTCGTGCAATTACGAACAATAAGGACAACAGGGGTGGCGATGATTGCGGCGACAGCGGGGCGACGGCGGCAACGATGATGGTGGCAGCAGCATCGGCGTCGGCGACGGCGACGAAGAAGGTGGTTACCGTGGTTTTGTAAATTTACTAGTAAATTTGGACGAAAGATGATTTTGTCATAGAAATATGAGTGTTTGTTAAAATAATTTAATTATTGTCGACCTCATTAAGGTTAAATTATTAAATTTATAGAAAAAATGGTTATAATTGACATGTTTTAATTTAAGTGACTATTATTTACTAATTTTTTTAAAAAATGAGGTATATTAACCCATAATTTTATACGGAGAATTAATGAATTAGAAAATAATGATGAAAAATATAGAGATGCAATGACATATATGAAATTATATGAAGGTGGTGCACATGATTTTAAAGAGATCATTATTCATTATTAAGATCTGAGAAGCAAACAAATCAATTATTTGAAAATTTGAGAACTTGCAAAGTTCATAATTTAAAATATATATAGGTACGATTATACTAAAAATATATCTACTCCTCCTATTAATTAAAAATAAATTTGATTTATCCATATTTTTTTATCAATTCATACAGTTAAACAATACACTTAGTGAATAAACCAGAACAACAAATTCCAATTTTTTAGGAATAATATATTTGATCTCTCTCTTTATAATATAAATTGAAAAATGTGTGTTTTATATATATGTGTAAGTTAAACCGAAATTTGTGTACTTTAGTAAAAGTTAGCCTTATATGAGTGGCGGATGCAGTAAGGGGGAAGGGTGGACTTTAGCCCCTACTACGTACATATTTTTTAAGGTATTTTTTATAGTTATAAATTCATAAATTTATTGGTATTTTTACGAATTATTATGTAAAAGCTCTTACTATCAATTTGAGTTATAACAACAAAATATTTTAACAACTACAATCTTCCAATACTCTGCTAACATTGTTAATGAGTATATCTTCGTGAGCTTAAAGAATAATTGAGCTTCAAATAGTTCTAAACTTTATATACGAACTAGTTCACGAACACGTGAAATTGTTATAAAAATACATAATAACTCAAATAATTTAATAAATCAATTTTACAAACTAAACTCAAATATTTAACGAATACGAACCGAGTTTGAGCTCGAATTCAAATTCAGTATTAAATTAAATAATAAACAAATCAATCTCAAGCTTGATTTTCATTTATCGAGCCAAACTCGAGTTTCATTGACTGAGCTCGAATGGAACTCAAGCATAACTTGAGCCTTCAAATTTTCAAACGAGTTGAAATCGAACCTGACAATATTCGATTTGCCTTGGTTCTATTAAGCATATATGTGATACAATCATCAAAAGTTAACCTTAATTTCTTGTAAATTAGTTACCAGCAAAACTATTAAATAATTGTGAAGGAACGTATCAAGAATGAAAATATCAGAAACAAAATAGACTTGCATATTTATTGAAACAATAATGCAGTGCATCAACATGCAAAAGCATATATAAAACTTATCACTATCAAATACGAAACTTATTGTCCTACTAAACTTATTGTCCAAACATAACAAAATAAAATAGCATCAAAGCATTGTGTAATGCAGGAACCAACAAAATATATTGTCCAAAGATAACAAAAGAAACAAAAATATCAAAAAACTTGCTATGGTATAGTAGGCAGATTGTCGAAAGAGCATCACATGATGCATAAACCAACACGCGAATCGTTCAAAGCTTCTTGTCGGAAAAGGGTGACCCCAAACTCTCAACGAAGTAACGCGAACCTTTGCCAACACGAATCCTGACCTTTTTCACCCAAGATTCCTTCACACCGTACTCCTTCATAATCCACGCATCGATTAGGCCATTGCTTTTTCATTAACACAGCACACGCAAAGGCATCCCTTGATCTCACTCAACCATATAAAACCATCCTGTTTGAATGGTAACTCAATCATTCCAAACGCCTCACTATTCACGTCAAAAGTTTTGATATGTTTGCCACTCTTCACAAGCCAGTGAATTTTTCCGTTTGTGAATCTCCCATATTTATACCGACAAAAATCAACCTTGTCCTCTATCTCTATCCTTTTCCATGAATTCGTCCTGGTGCTATAAATTTGACCTACTTTCGTATTGGAGTATGGATAAAGGTAGTTGTTGTAGTATTTTTATCCCAACCGAACGCACATACAAATATTTTCTCGTCTATTTTGGGCAGCTCGTGGAAGATTCTAGTGGCGGGGTTCCACAAGAAGAATCGCCCCGGTTCCTTGAGAATGCATAAAATCCCATTACAGCAATCCACAATAGTACCGGTGGTGAGATCATTGTTTGGCGAAGGATCAATGAAAGATGATTCGTCTATCGACGGCCGTAGAGAGCTTATCTTCAGCCCAGTTTCCGTTGTGGAGATCATTCTCCAATGGCCATAGGTTCCATCATCGGTGGATCGAGTTCTGATGAATCGCTTGCTTTCGATCAGACGAAGCCATGATTTCGAAATGCATTTGAATCTCAAGACGTATTTCACCGGAAGTCTTGTTAATATTTCTTCGATGATTTCAGGATGAAGATCGAATGATTGTGATTGAAATTGTTGGGCGTCTTCAATTTTGATTGAATTGTTCTTCGGCTTCAGTTTGAGAAGTTTTTAGGGTTTTATGATTTATGTTCATGAATTGATTATAAATAGCTAGGGTTCCGATAAAATTGCATGCATCACTTTGGACTACGTTATTTTAGGTTATTTAGAAAAATATTAATCTTTTATGATTTTGGGACTGAGATATTCGTGTAATGATTTACGTCCGGTTTTTCGTTGTTTGATATCTTGTACTCGTTTTCTAGTTAACCTCTATTGATTTTTTGATCATCGTCACCATAAAATAAGAATTATTAGAATAAAGTATGGTCACATAAAATAACAACTATGTTCACATATTTAATAAACTTTATTATTGCTTACTTTACGATTAGTGATTAATGTTTAGTTTAATATTCAATACGAAACAACAATAAATTGTATTAAAATAAACTTCGAAAGATACATCCGACTAGCCCCTGCAACAAGGCGGTAACTCACCTCTTCCCCTCATGGATAAATTTCTTGTCTTAACAACAACCGAAGGGAGATATGAAACCTTCAAGTACTATACTTCACTTGAACACCTGCCGATGAACTATTCTCACCGAATACCGTGCCAGTTGGTCTATTAACTAACGTTTGACTTGCCTTCGTAACTCTGTGATTAGGAAAGAACAAGGGGCTTTTAGCTCCACATATTGAGTCCATTCCTGTTAGCTTTTAGGATAAGAAACACGTCTCTTTGACTACACATATCGATTATGATTTATGTTTTATGTTCATGAATTGATTATAAATAGCTAGGGTTCTGATAAACTTGCATGCATCACATTGGACTACGTTATTTTAGGTTATTTAAAAAATATATTAATCTTTTTTGATTTTGGGATTGAGATATTCGTGTAATGTTTCATATCTTAAAGTTCGTTTTCTAGTTAATCTATATTGATTTTTTGATCATCTTCATCATAAAATAAGAATTACTAGATTAAAGTATCACTACAAAAAAGCATGAAACTGGCGACGGAATGGACGACGGATAACAAATCCGTCGTCAGCTCGCGACGGATCGCCGCGAAATACTTGACGACGGACTGGCAACTGTTTTTTTGGCGGGAGAGTTGGCGCCATAGTTAGCGACGGACTTGACGACGGATACGTCCGTCGTTAGGACATTCCGTCGTCAGTCCGTCGTTAAGTTAATTATTTTTTTTAATTAAATTTAATTCTAAAGACGGACTGGTCCATCGTCCAGTCCGTCGTTAAGCCCTAATAAATCGGGTGTTCTTCCCAGACGCGATTCAGAAGCTTAAAACACATTCCACCGGCGTCTTCCACCCTCCACCGACGATTTCTCTTCCCCACCGGCGTCCAGGTATGATTTCTACCCTATTTTGTTCACCATCTCTCCCTCTATGCAATTTTTAAGTTTTTTTTCCCTTTTTTTCCATCCAAGTTGTTCTTCCCCATCTCTGCCGCCGCCCGGAGCTATCTTCGGAGCATTCCAGGCGTTTCCAGCCACCGAGCACAAGCTGCCGCCTTCGTCTGCCTCTCCCCGCCACCGCCGCCGCTCCTCCGACGAAGGTTTGTATATATTTTTAAATTTTCTAATTTTGTGATAATTAGTTTGAAATATTGATAATTTATGTTAATTAGTGTTAATTATTGTTAATTAGATTAATTAATGTTAATCTGTATTAATTAGTTTAATTGATAATATTTTAAATTAGCTAATTTAATTGTTAATTATTTAATTAATTAAATTAGATTGTTAATTATTATGTATAGTTTTACTTAAATTAGCTAATTTAATTGTTAATTATTTAGGATTTAATTACCTAATTTAATTATTAATTATTTAATTAATTAGTTTATATTGTTAATTAATACTATAGCTTTAATTACTTTAATTTAATTGTTAATGAAGATTATATGTTTAGTTAATTTACTTAAATAAGTTGATTATTGTTAATTTAGTTAAATAAGTTGATTATTGTTAATTGTTGTTTAAATAAGTTAATTGTTAAATAAGTTGATTATTGTTTTATAATTGTTAAATAGTTTATTTAGTGTGTAATATGTGTTTGATAATTGTTTGATACTTGTGGTTTTAGTGTTTAATTAAATTAGTGTTAATTGATTGTTAATTAGTATAGGTTTATTTAAATAGTTTAATTAGTTTAATTATTTAAGTAGTTTTTAAGTTAATTAGTTTAGTTATTTACATTAGTGTTAATTGATTGTTAATTAGTATAAGTTTACTTAATTAGTTGAATTTTTTAAATAGTTTAATTGTTTAAGTAGTTTTTAATTTAATTATTTAATTATTTTATTAGTTTCTATTGTTAATTAATACTATAGATTTAATTAATTTAATTAGTTTAATTTAATTGTTAATTAGTATAGATTTACTTAATTTTATTAGTTTAATTAAATTGTTTATTTTTGTTAATTAACTTTATAATAAACTTGTTTAGGAGTCGTATTTCGTCTTTCCCAACTGCTCCCGCCTGCTCTCGGAGCCGCCTTTCGCCGCTACGTTGTCGCCTCATCCAGTGAAAGGTAAATAATTTTAATAATTTATTTTAATTATATTTAGTTAATTTTTGTAATTAATTAGTTAATTAGGTTAATTAGTAGTTAGAATAATTTAATTAATATAATTAATTTGATAATTTTTAGATTATTTAGCATTTATAATTAAATAATTAGTTAATTTTTGTAGTTACTTCGATTAATCTTGTTAGTTAGATAAATTTAATTGTGTAGGTTAATTATACTAATTTACAACCAATTTAGACTATTTATACATAATTTAGACTAATTTAGATTAATAATTGGTAATGCATTTAATAATCGAATACTTTGTACATATTTTCTTTAGGTCTAATTAATTTCTTAATGAGTTAGCAATTGAATTACCTGTTTAATTTAAATTATTATTTTAATTTACACCTTGAAGAAATGTAGGTTAATTAGTTTAGTTTATTGTTTCTAATTTCTTAATTTTGGTAATTTAGTATAACGATTTGCGTATATTTATAACATTGAGATAGACGTAATTAATTTCTTAAGGATCTTCTCATTTTGAGAATAGATTTTGATTACGTCTTAAGGATCTTCTCTCAATAACGAAAAATTAATATTATGTTGTGGTGGTTTGATGAGAAGCATGTGTTGTGATGTTTTGGTGATGAGATGTATGTTGGGATATTTTGATTATTATGTTCGGATGTTTTGATCATAAAATGTATGTTGAGATGTTTTCATGATTATGTCTGCCTGTTTTGATTAGATTAAGTGATATATGTTATTTGGATGCAATTAGATATAATATAACTCAACATACATAACATTTCCCAAAATGACAAAAAATGACCAAATGCAAATCAACTTATAATTCTCAACCAAAAATGACCAAATTAAATGACCAAAAATGACCAAATGCAATGAACTACAAATCAACTTATAATTTTCGCCCTCAAACCATAATTCTCAACCTCTAACCATAATTTCCATAATGCTGGCCATCTATTGTCGTCATCTATTCAACTGCAAATCAACTTATAATTCTTTCACTCTATTCAACTTCAAATAATTCAACTCCCATAAAACACTTTCCTGAGTGAGTCTCTGTTTACACATGTGCAATCTTCATTTAAATGACCAAATTTAATAGACAACTAATTTAATAAACTTATCCTATTCGAATTTCAGTCTAATTAATAATTATAAATGCAACGCATTCATTGTATGTTTAATATAAAACTTCAACTTATACGTTTCTTGTTATAATTAATGCAACTTATTTATTAATTTTCAACATAATAGATGTCTTCTAGTTGGAGATCCTCACCTCGAGATGATGTGTCTACTCCTCGAGGAAGGGGTTCACGACGTTCTCCTCTTTCTATCGGCCGGGGTAGTTCCCCGAGCTTATCATCCGGATATGACTCCGGGACAGGGGGTCTGAGCCACCACATTGGTGGCATACATTTAGGTGGTCCGTCGTCTGGCTCCGATACGAATCATCATGGGGAGCAGAGACCCACGGGGGACTTTGTTCTCGCAGTGAGTGAGCTGGAGTACGTAAATACAATTACATATTCAATTTTAACAAATATTTAATAGGTAATTCAGAAGACTAATATAAATCAAATTAAAATGATCTATGTAGGGGATTTTACCCGCACGGCGCCCCGGCTGATTACATTTGGGAACTATTTAAAATAGTTCTCAATCCGACTGGATACAGTTGGAAGCTGACGCCGTGAGGACGTGAGGCAGAGATACTGGGAGGAGTTTAAGGTTCGAAAAATTTCTACAACTTTCAAATTATTTCTAAATTATGACTTATAACTATATATTGAAGTTAACTACAATTTTTAACATACATTTTGGATGTTAGAAAAAATTTACTTGGGCACCGTCTCTTGATGCCAAGATTCGAGAGTTGTGGTACGATAAGTGCCGGGAGAGGTACAAGGATTATATCTGCGGGATCAAGAGGAGGAGGAATGATCCGCCACCCAGAGGTGGGAAGCCTGGGTGGTGGAGTGATGATGTCTGGATGGGTTGGCTCGCTTACTGGTCTAGGGATGATGTTGTTGCTAAATCCCAGGCAGCGAGGCGCAACCGGCTGTCTGAGCCATAGGGACCGGGGACTGGTCCTATCAAGCATAGGGGAGGGTCGAAGTCTGTCATGCAACGAGCTGAGGAAAAGGTAATTTCAAATCATAATTTCAAACATGTTTTATAGTTTTAATTCATATACACATGTTTGAATAACACAACCTCATTGGTATGTCATGCACATGCTGTTGAGAGGGGAGTACAGCCGATAGACTGCATGTTCGACTCCTTCCTCGATGAGCATCGGTACCCAAACGGGACGTACACCGATGCGAAATCGGAGGCGATAGTGGTAAGTCTTAATTTCAAAGTAATATATATAGTTTATAATTGCAACCTTTATATATAATATGTTATTAATAAATGTTCATTTCTTGTTTACATGCAGACTGAGGTGTTTGCCCGTGCTAATGCGGAACGGGCCCAGCTGCCTGAGGGTGACCACGATGCGGTGGACACCAACGAGATATACTTGGAGGTTCTTGATGCCCCAGACAAGAAGAAGAGGTTGTTCGGTATGGGAGGCGCATGGAAGACGTTGAGAGCCTCCAGGTTCAGTGGCTCATCGTCTGCCTCACGAGCCAACAGGAACGAGGTTGAGGAGCTGCGGCGCCGAGTCGAGGAGCAGGAGCACGAGCGATAGGAGTACATTGCCGAGCAGCGGAGATTGGCTGACCAGGTGGCGATGGTGCAGACTCAGTACGCTCAGATGATGCAGTCTCAGTCCCAGGGAAGAGCAGGTGGACCCTCATTTCCCCCGTTTCTCACCCCCCCCCCCCCCCCGCCCCCCGTTTCCCCCTCCCGATTATGATTCATAGACTATTTGTACGGTTGCTACACACATTGATACTATTTTTTTGTATTTCAACATTTATAACATCTTTGGTTAATTATATTAAATTTTGAATTTTAATCGATTTCCTAAATTTTAAATTATCGTTCGATATTTTATTTTATTTGTATTGTTTGTTGTGACAGGTTATAGATTACCGGCATTACAAAAAACAAAAAAAAAAAATTTAAACCTAACGACGGACAGGAATACGTCGTTAGGTCAACGATCAATGGCTAACGACGGACTGGAATTCCGTCGTTAGCTCTCCGGCACCGTCGTTGGTCGCCGGAGGCAAGTTAACGACGAATTTATGTCCGTCGTTAGCTAACGACGGAATTATCCGTTGCCAGTCCGTCGTTAGCTAACGACGGACTTTTTCTTTTCGTCGTCCATGAGCCTAACGACGATCGAAATATAGACGAAAAATTATGTCGCTAGTCCGTCGTTAAGCCCGACGGACGACGGTTTTCTCGGCTGGACGACGGAATATTTCATCGCAAGTAGGCATTTTTTTTGTTGTGTATGGTCACAATAATATAACAACTACGTTCACATATTTAATAAAATTTATTATTTCCCACTTTACGATTAGTGATTAATCTTTAGTTTGATATTGAATACAACACAACAGTAAATAATATTAAACTAAAAATTATAATACATCATGAATTTGAAGTATTATATGAGATTGACAAATCAACAGCACACATATTTATAAATGTCCGCCAACGTCAGATGAAGTCCAACTGTCTAATTAAAATATTTATACTATTATATTATCATTTTTGAAAGGGAGATTTAATCACGCCCAATAAAATTATTGTGGAGACATATCAAGTACAAAAAAAAAAGTCTTCTAACGTGCGTGTGTTGGTCTAGTAGTAATGAGGTTAATGCTCTAGACAATAGATCTCGGATTCGAGTCCTTCGTGACGCAACCATTTAAATTAATGTTAATGTAATCTAATTTAAAAAAAAATCATCTTGTATATACAAGCTACGTTCACGTATCACACAATTTTAATTATTATAATAATTATATTAAATCTTGATGGTTCATTGTCAATTGGATTTGGGTCATAGTTAAGACGAATCATGGTTAAGAGATGGAAGTTATTCTGTTTGAAGATATAAGCACAAATATTGTGTGCATATTTGGTTCCAGTGCAATATATTTGGTATCAATTATCAGATTGTATAACTAGTGGGGAAGTCAAACTTTCAAGTTTCAATTAATTATAATTTTTAAAATTAATAAAAATTATTTTAGAAGTATAAAAACATAAACAAACAATGATTTTTATATATAGATATTACAAGATACTATAAAAAATTGATATATGCATAAAATGGATTACTTGGATCAAATTTTAAATTATTTCCAAATAAATTTAGATTATTTCATATATTTTTTAAAATATTACGGATTATGTTTGTGTATGATGTGTGTGTATATTCCTAACAATAAGTTTTTATAATTGCGTGTGTATTGGTTTTGTATATTTTTAAATTATGTGTGTATAATTTTTAACATGTACTAAGTTTTAATAATTGTAAAAATTTTTAAAAATAATTAATTAATTTAAATTTCAAAAAATAGCATAATAATTTATCAATCATTGGGTAATATGAATAATAATAATAATTAGATACTAAATATAATAAAACCTATAAAACAACGATCTATTGTCTTTTCTTCATTATAGATTAAGACGTTCTTCGAACTTAATGCACAAATAGATAGAATAACACCAAATATCATCTTTCTAGCTTGCACATGGAACAATATCTCATTTAAAAAACTTTATCTATCTTTCAACAACTGAATGAACGGGAAGTGGTTTAGGAAATGACTTAGCATTATTAATTTATTTAGTCCCAATGGATTAATTATCCAACTCATTTCCACTTTGTTTTCAACCCATATGATTAATTAAATACTCCCTCCATCCCAATAAGCATGATACAAAACTTTTGGGCACGGTTATTAAGGGGAGTGTATAAAATAGTGTAAGAGTGATAAAGGTGGAAGAGTCCACACCTTTTTAAAGACATAATTTTTACTATTTTAAAAATGTGTCAAGCCTAGTGGGACGTACAAATAAAAAAATTATATCAATCTGGGAAAAAGGGAGTTCAATCATTGAAATTAATATGATCCAGCCCAAAATTTTTCACCGATCTAACCCATAATATTAAGCATTGACCCATTTAATTCATTAACCCTTAGCCCAAGCCCAGTCCATTTGAATTTATTTATCTGAAGCCCACAAATTTCTTTTCTCAATCCAACTCTTTATCTCACCCGGCCCAAACCCAAGCCCAGAACCCGGTCCACTGGATTTAATATTCAAATTAACAATCCAAGTCCTAACCCTACTCTCATGGACGTTACTTCATTTCTATCTAGAAACTTCTATCCCCTCTCCCTACACTCGTCTCTCATATCCTTCTCCGGCAGGCCGCCGCCTTCCCCGCAGCACTCCCCGGTTTTCCGGAATTCTTCGCCTCGCTCTCGCTCTCTCTCTCAGTTGAAGGCAGCAGCGGAGCAGCCGCCTCCTCCTGACGTCACCCTACACCGTCGCCGCGTCTCCTCCATCTCCCCCAGGTAGACTCTTCCCTTCTCTCCCTCTGCTTCTTAGATTTTTTCTCACTCGGCTCTCTCTCACTCATTTCTCTATTCCTCTGTTGAAAAAATGAAAAAAGCATCCCCCTTCGCTCTCACTCTCTCTCGCTTGTTTTCCTTCCCAGCCGGTAACACCTCTCCTCGCACTCACTCTCCCTCCCTCGAGCCCAGTGTCAATCACAATCTCATTTTCACTTTTATTTTTGATTTGTACTATTCTAGCACCATCCTTTTATATTTCATATTGTCATCTTTTCCATTTCAATCAGTAGTGGCATTAGTGTAGCTGTGTACAATAGACTTCAGATTAGGCATGACTTATAAATAACCTCATTGAGAAAAATTAACAAGGATTTTTAATAATCAAGGATTTTAATCTAAATACTAAGCTTCGACTTGTCGAAATAGCTTGCCTGCGCTTACTATTAGATTTAAATTGAAACAAGTTCGTTGATTTGTGCAATATAAAAATTGACATTATCAATTTGCTAATCTACATGTAGACGAGACTTGATTAACAACAAAATATTTTGATACGAAATAATTAATAACGAAAAGAGTGGGGCATTATATTTATTCAAAACCTTAACTGCAGCATAAAGAAAATTGAAGAATCGAAAGGGTAGGAAATTGAAGAATTGAAAGATCACAAAATATTAATTAGTTTAAAAATAATTAGAAAATTGAAGAATTGAAAGGTTAGGAAATTGATGAATTGAAAGATCACAAAATATTAATTAGTTTAAATATATTCTAGTCAACATTTTTTAATCCAAAGTTCATTCTCTTCTTCTTGAAAGTACAGAGGTCTAAGGAGATTGAATAATTTATGCAGCTGATGTTGCAGAGAATGTATAGAACTCCCCCATTCCATTAAAGTAGACTCGTTTACATTCTCAATGAGTCTACTTTATGAGATTTTTAGTCTACTTTAATGGGACAAAGAGAGTATTTGTCCAATAAACAATGTGAAAATAATACCAACCTGAAAAGTAGAGAGGTCATAATCATAAATAATGATCGATTGCTAGAAGATATAGTGCATGAGAAAAAAAATAGGTTTAACATCATATAAGAAAGAATTCATATTCATAAGTGAGAAATAAGAAAAAATGTCACATTCCTATATTACATATTGAAAATTATTTAAAATTAAATTTATTTAATTTTAACTATTAATTTTAAACGTATCAATCTAAGCCCATTCACCTATTTTTATATAAGTCTATTATTATTAAAGGTTAAAAAAGTAAGTTTTCAATTATTAGTATAATCATAATATATCAACTCGATTTTAATTTTCAAGTTATATTTAAATTAAGATATAA
The DNA here is from genome assembly GCA_026898415.1 of Leonotis leonurus. NCBI lineage: Eukaryota > Viridiplantae > Streptophyta > Magnoliopsida > Lamiales > Lamiaceae > Leonotis > Leonotis leonurus. Next base: position 125,273 of record JAPKLX010000315.1, read on the forward strand.
TCATTTCTCTCTTCGGCACTATGTGTTTTCAGCTTGAATTACTGTCTTACTAATCAAGTTGGGTTGTTACATTTGAAAGTGCTGCTATGTCTTGAATGATTTGCGAACATGTTTGAATATAATTATAATGAGTCGAGCTTTGAATAGTTGATAAACTTTATATACGAACTAGTTCACAAACTTATCAAGTTACACTACTAGAATAATGACATGTTACTAGTACTACGCTTATTTTAGAACATTTTATGTTGCATGTAGTTATAGCCTATAGGCATTTTGATATTACACAAAGTTTGAACTACCTATATCTACATTGTTTAAAAAAATGCCATAATGGGGATCCTTTATTAACATCGAGTGTATGCCGCAATATTTTGAAATTTACAATTTACAAACTAAAATAATAAAATAAAATGGAAATATATAGAAAATTGGATAATTTCAAATCTTATCATGCCAGATAGGGATGCGAAATTGGAACTGACCAGCCGACCAGGAATTCCAGATCCCAACTCGAGATTCGAATTTTTCGAGATCAGGATTAAAAAAACTGATATTTGGAAAATTCGAAACTCGAGAGTCCTGAATCCCGACTGGACTCCAGATTTTCCAAAATTATTTCAATTTTAATTATAAATATAAAATTATATTTCAAAATAAATTAAATTTATTTTGAAATATAATTTTATAAATTTGAGATTTTTTTTGGTCAGGATAGGAATATTTGGGACATTTTGTGACTTTTGAATTTGGGACTGAGGTGCTCTCTACCACTATCTATCTCTTACATTGTTGATAATGATTAAGTGTCCTTCTACATATGTTATGTTATGTTAAGTGTTGAAATATATTGTTCTCATAAGAGGCTTAGATTCTTCTTCTTTTTTGTCACATCTTTGAAGTTTATTTGAAAGAAAAACCTTACATCTTGTATAATTTTCTGAGGGAAGATTTTTCATTAGTAACTTTTCACCATAGGGATTGCTTTAAATTGTCCTTTTTATGTTCTTGCTATATTTTCAACTAGAGTAATAATGATGATAATATTACGGTGATATATTTTATTCTTTATTTGTTTGTTGAGTGTGACATAGTTATTGTTTGTAACCATAATTGTTGATGTAGAGAATGTGAGAAAAAAAGATTTTTGAGACTTTGTTAGAGTATGAATCCTTGAGGTTGTTGAATATAGTTTTAAGATAAATGGAACCTAATACAATATTTTTTTGTTGAAGTGTTTATAGTAGTTTGGTTTCAAATTCCTGAATAATGATTCATTGAAGATATGAAAGAGGTAAAGAAACATGAGAAAATCAGTGTTCATGACAAAAAGAAAATGATAGAGTACCTTCTGGTCGAAAACTTGGCAATAGATCTCAAATTATTATATGTATCTGCTTCTATGTTGCATTCAATATTACAGTTGATGCTTTTAAATCTATGATATTCTCTTTCTCTTAAATGCATTGTTTATTAGGAAAATAATTTTATAAATTTTGAGAGCTTAATTCAGTGTAAATAAAGTAACTTTAATACAATTGTTACTACCACCAGAAAAGCTAGGAGGATGCTCTATCAGAGTGTATGATGTTATTTCATATTGTTTATGATTTACTTTATTAATTATTAATGTTGTTTTGATTTACTCTATTATTCTTTCTATATTCTCTCTCTGGTTAAGCTAAGAAAGATGTTGAAGCTGTCGAGGTTGCTTCTGCACCCCTCAAGGTGAGCCCTCCTCTTCTCCCTGCAAATTTCGAACCCTGCTTTACTGTTTACTGATTCCTCGTTTTTTTTTTTTTTTTACTGTAAGCTGAATCGCCATTGATTTTCATTAGTTTATAGTTTTTCCTTGCTTGTCCTTATACTGACTTTAGGGCTTCTGGTGTTCTTGAATATTACGGAGTAGGGATCATTTTTCTTCGAAGAGAATGCTCGGTGTTACTTATAATCACTTGAAACTATGGAGTGGCATTGGCAGTGAGGCTGGGATGTCTACTGTTACCCCAAATTTTGAGACTCGGGGTATCACACCTTTCCACCATCATCTCCTAGTGTACCTCTTTATATACTCCATCTGTGTTTCCAATGTTTTTGCTTTTGTAAAATCTTCAGCCAGAATATTTGCTCCTTACGCAATTTACAAGGGTAAAGCTGCATTGTCTGCGGATCCTCTTCTACCCAAGTTCGCCAAATTGGAAGTATGATGGCAAATTTCAATGGTTACTTATATATGGCTTCTTATTTTCTATAAAGTTGGGAGGGCATTGCTGTATTTTTAATTTATCCTTCTTAGACTGGTGACTACAGAGTTGAACGTCGTGGTGTCATCATGTTGACATTCTGGCCTGCTATTGCTGAGCGCAAATACGACTGGGAGAAAAGGCAGGTAATATGTTTGAACCGTAATCACCTGTAATGCCGGAGTGATCTGTGGCTTATCACTTATGTTGCTGTATATACTACAGAAATTTGCTCTCTCCACAACAGAAGTTGGTTCCCTGATCAATTTGGGTTCAAAAGATTCATGTGAATTCTTCCATGACCCATCAATGTCATCAAGGTTTTTTTCTTCTTCTATTTGGTTCTGTGTCAACTGATGTTGCTCATCCGTTTTTAATTTATTTGTGAAAATAACTGTAATTTAAAACTACAGTAATGCAGGCCAAGTTAGAAAGAGTCTGTCAATCAAAGCACATGCTGATGGTAGTGGTTACTTTGTTTCTCTGAGTAAGTACTCCTTTTATATGTGAAGTTGCGCAAGTGAATCATGAATTTGATGATCATATAGTCATGTAGGAACCTAGTGCTATAATCAATATGTTAGTAGGTCTACCTTCTGTAAACGTTGATCTTTAATTTCGAACCTTGTGCAATTGGAGAGCCTAAGTTGAAGCTACACAATCAATACATTGCTGCTCTGCAGATGTTGTCAACAATATTCTCCAAACAAATGATCGGTTAGTTGTTCCTGTCACTGCTGCTGAGTTTGCTGTCATGCGGACTGCTTTCTCGGTAAGTCAAGTATTATTTATTAGTTAGTATGAATTGTATATACTGAAAGCTGCCTAGATCAAGATCTATAGATGGAAGGTTGAGCCTTAGAAATTAAGAAGCCTTCCATTTTGTTTGGCATCTTTGCTAATTTGTTTTATGTGTTTGTATTGTGGGTGTAGTTTGCTTTGCCTCACATCATGGGTTGGGACCAAACCGTGGCTAAGCTCCCTTTCTGCGGTAACCAAGGTTCAGCTGCTAGGGCGATTCGTGCAGAACCTCGGACCTCAGAGTGGGATCAATAGATCCAGGCTCGGTTTCATGGATCACACTGTAATGATATGTCCATTTTGTTGGTTACGGTGGCCCTAAGTGTGTAGCGAACTCACTTCAGTGAAACTACATAAGACTTACCAAGTGTCTGTTTCTGGATTCTGTTATCATTTGCTTGCAGTAATTAAGCATCATCATCCAGTTCCAGAGAGGATGCTAATTTTCCAAAATATTCTTTTCACACTTTACATATCTGCTACATCCACAAGTTATAGCGTATACGTACAAACACAAATAGATAATGAAAATTGCATGAAGAATGTTTCATAGTCCTATTAAAACTACCAGTATCATGCAATATATATACAAGATGTAATGGAGAGTAATATGCAGCAGAAGTAGCAGAGAATATACAGTTAAGAATCAATAGTGGTTACATGATTGAGATGCTCCGGCACATTCACATTCAAAAAACCGCACCTACGGATGATCAACTGCTCGATGTCCGGTATTGCACCCTCCTCGACCACTACATCTTTCAGATTCATCATATTCTTGAGATAGAGCACTTTGAGCTTTGGGAATCCACCACATGAGATCACAATCTTCTCAGCTTGCAATTCACCATCCACTTTCAGATAGCACAATTCCGGCAGCCTCCTGAGTACTGACATGGGGTCTTCTTCGGACAACCTCACCTGATTCAAAGTCAAGCTAGAAAGGCTCGGAGGGAAATCCACTGGCAACGCCATCTGATATTCACCATCCAATCTAAGTTGAGTGATACGAAGTAGAGAGCTCAAAGTTGGGCACTCTACTTCATCATGTATACTGACGTAACTTAGGGTTAGATCCACAAGATTATGCAGCGTAGCCAGATATGTGATGACGAGGCTACCCATTCTTGGATCACCCAAAACAATTCCCAGCTTGCAAACACCACTCAGCCCTTTTAACTTCTCCACATCGGATTCGTCGTCCACCTTTAACTTTCTAACTGTCTCAAGGTTTGTCGTATATCCTTGAGGCACCTCAATCTTGCATGTATTTATATATATATGGCGCAGGCTAGCCATCTTTGTAATTGTACTTTTCTCAATTGTAATGGTTATACCGTAACAACTTATGTGAAGAAACTCGAGGTTTTTAAGCTTAGCCCATGATCTTGGTAGCTTGAAAGATGTAAGCGTATCGTATCTTATTTTGATGCATCTCAATCCAGTTAGCATACCAATTGACTTGGAGAGTACTCGAAGATCTGCTCCGATGTCAAGGAGTCTGAGAAGCTCAAAACTCTTCCAATAAGATGATGGCCCTCTATCAACTTTATGAAGGCTGTACTCTGGGTAAAGGATAAGAGAGCGAAGATATTTGTTTCCATCAGTGGAGTAAACAAAGCTTGCTTCTTTACTGTATATGACGCGGTGTCGAGGCTTATCCACCTTTTCATGAGAGCTTCCCACCTCTCTTACAACCTCAAAGTCTATCTCTTCCTTTGCTTTCTCTATCGACAAGTCTCGAAGAAGATCGTGCATGTGGCAGGCTTTAACCCTACCATCTTTTAGACTCATCTTCTCCACTTGAACCATGTTTCGACTGATCAACTCATTTAAATAATATCTTGCTACATCCTCCATCGTTTCGCCTTCTCCCACTAGTTCTTGACCCACCAAGCCTTGTGCAACCCATATACGTATCAAGTCTTCCGAGTCAATGGTAGCGTCCTCCTTGAAGAAGCCCAGAAACAAGAAGCATGCCTTCAATGGTGGTGGTAGATTCTGGTAACTCAATTCTAGTATTGATGATATGGCATTGATATCTCCACCTCTATTCAAATGTTGCTTCATTTCTTTAAGCACTTTCTCCCACTCGCTCTTAGACCTTTCCTTTTTGGCTAATAGGCCTCCCACCACGCTGATTGCCAATGGTAGCCCTCCACACTTTTTCAAGATCTCTTCCCCAATATTCTTCAGTTCTTCTGAACATTTGGCATCGTTCTTATCACCGAACACTTTTCTCAACAATAATTTCCAGCTTTGATTGTCATCCAAGATTTTCATCTTATGCACATATCCGCTATTCATTGTTATAACTTCATTGCGACTTGTAAGCAGCAATCTGCTACCATTACCTACACATTCAAGACATGGATAGTTATGAGCAGTAACATTTCGTGAGGGGCTATGATTTAATCAATATGTTTTGAAAATCAGATCGGTTCGCTGTTAAACCAATTTGAGTTGGGATTCTTAATAAACTGTTTTGATTCAAATTTCAAAAATCAATTGATGCCTTGTCAATCAAAGACTGAGAATTAGAAATCTACACTTACTACCAGATTATTATAGAAACAAATCATTAGTGCGAAGATTAAGGCGTCAAAGGTGAAGTGGAGTAAAGGAAAAATTCTGATAACTTACCATATCAATGAATGATATGCTTCAACGGGTCTTAGATTCAAAGAGAAGATATAAAAGGATTGCTGAGAAGACGAGAAAGATACGACACATATGCGAGAAAAATTCTTCAAAGATCAATACCCGGTAACGCAATACGAGCTAGATTCAAATAGCTATTAGAAAGCTCGCTTAGAAGACGAGAAAGATACGACGCATATTTCTAACCACATCTTAGAGCAACCATCCCAGATTCATCCAAGTTCAGACCCAACGCAGCCAAACCTTAACCCACTTCTCAAGTGACCTTCGAAAAGTCTGGGTCTAAATATGGAACACGAGATCCTATATCCAAAAGTAATTGACCATATTTCTTCTCGCTACTACTGACATATTTCGTTTTTACACATAAAATATGAAGTGTGAAAGATAATGAGGTAATGAAATTTAAACACTTTAAATAGTCCCTCCTCTCTCGCTAGATGTGATCATTTTTTTTATTGAGTCGTCCCTTTAAAAGTGGTCATTTTCTTAAAAAGGAAAAAAATTTATCTTTAATATACATATTTTCTACTTTTTTAAAACACCACACTTTATTTTCTTAATGCCGAAACTCTTGTGGCTGCATTTAAGGGGACGGAGGGAATAGTTACTTTTTTTTAATTTTTTTTTTAAACGAGTTAATATTAGTGGGATAATCTATAAAGAAAAATAAGTAATCATTTTTAGCGCGACAATGTAGTATAATTAAAAGGTATAAATTACTGTAACAAAAAACCTAAAAATCAGCCGGATTTACCAATTATTCAGCAATTAACAGTATTTAGAGGAATATATATATATTAATTGTTCATATTCTATAACTTTTGAATATATTATAATATTTGTATTAAAATATAGTGATGAAAAATAATGAAATTATATCACATCTAAAAAATAAATAATACTAGAGAAATAAAATATTAAATTTCACAATCATCTTAATTATTCCTTTCCTCACGCTATTCATAGCACGCTGTTTTAAGCACATATTTAGATTAAAAACCATATTTATTTATGGGTAAAATAACAGATTTCTCCGAAAAAAGTAAACCTTTAAAATGTATAGACCATATAACTTTTTCATCTTTTACTCTACTTAATATAAGCGTTGAAGAAAAAAGTCGAAAATAAAATAGCCGTATCATGCAGCACTCGAATCTAAGATTTATTGTCTTGGACATTAAATTTACTACTATTAGGCTAACATACGTACGCCGGAGAGAGTATTTTTTTTTTGAAAACGACATATCCTAATATAATAAAGTAGTGATGAATAATGGTACCTTCGTCAGGAAAAGTGGCGCTTAAGGATTCCCAGTGTGTGGCTTCCCAAACATCGTCAAGAACTATGAAATACCGTTTGCCGGCGAGTTGGTTTTGAAGCTCTTCTTTGAGATTGTCTATGCAGCGCAAGTTGTCTTCCACAGATTCCAAAAGCCTGAGTTTATTAAGGGAAATTCCCAGCTTCACCAATATTTGTTTAATTACATCTTTGGGTGTGAACTCACTCGAAACAACTACCCACGCTCGAAAATCAAACTGATTAGCAACATCGCTGTGATTAAATATCTTGCTGGCGAGGGTTGATTTCCCCATTCCTCCCATTCCCAGTATTCCGGCAACGGAAAGCCCTTCACTCTTCTCAAAGATTGCTTCTCTGAGAATCACTTTCACGTCTTCTTCCAAGCCCACCACCTGTTCGTTGTTTTGCCGATAGTTGATTCTTCGTCGTGACTCAACTTCTTCCAACTGTGATCTTGATTCCACTCTCTGATGATCGCCAAGATCTTGAATACCGAACTCCCTTCGGCTATCTTCGATGTCCTTGAGCCGTTTACGGATGGACTCGATCTGTATCCCGATCTTGTTGAGGTGATTGAGATGATGTGGTAAGCAAGTGTACCTCATCAATGGCCTTTTGCTGTGGACATTGAGAATGAACATCTCGATGGCATCTTCCGCGTCATGAGCCACCTTTCTGACATCGGAGATCCAGTTGCGTATGCTGTCACTGTCGCTCTGCTTCTTCGTCGCGTCTATGAGGAAGCATTGCATTGTTTTCAGCTTGTCTCTCAACCACTCGACCTCTCCGGTCACGTCTATGAGGAAAACAGCCTTCTTGATCAACAAATTTCCCAAAGTCTCCACCGCAAACGACACAGCAGCCTCCGCCATTTCTATAATTGGTATGCTCTCTATGAATAAAGAAACACAAGAAATAATAAAACCAGGAGATGACAAAGATTAATTCCTCAAATTAAGTACAGAATTTATAAACCTACTATTTCTGTATATATGTGTGTGAGAAAGAGAGTGATATAGGACATTACTTACTTTCTCTAGCTACTCTGCTTGGTTTCTTTGTAGGCAATTTTATGCTTTTTGATGTATTTCGTGAGGGTTATAAATGAACAAATCCACTCACGTATTATTCGAGGTTCGGCTCTAAAAGAGTTTGTTCAAAGCTCGCGAAAATGATCGATTTTGTTAGTTCACAAGCTGGGTTCAGAGGACGAGAAGGAAGGGGTTTAGCCCTTCATAGGAGGAAGAGGTTTGAATTATCGAGCATGTTTGTGAACCTTCAATCAAGTCTCAAGTTAGAATAACAAATTTGCTGAAATAAATAATTCATACGAGCTTGAAAAAAATTAATATAAATATCAAACAAGTTGAGCTCGAGCTCAAATTTGAAATAATATTATTTGGTAATGTATGAGCCGACCTCATACTCGACAATTATATGGTAAGCCGAGCTCCAACACTTCAAAAGTTCAAGTCGAGCTCACACCGAGTTTGAACACCCTATTCTTTTAAACAAGTCGAGCTGAGCTAAATTAAATTCGACTCGACTTGTCTCGTTTACAGCCCTATATATATATTTCGGTACTTATATATGTAGTAAAACCCAAATATTTATTTAAACACTAAAAGAGTACAAAATTTTATGAACTACTTCATCCGTCACACTAATAATGACACTTTTTCTCACACACAAAATTAAGGATGAGATGAGAGAATATTTTATTTTTAAAAATATTAAATAAATTAAACATTTAATTATGAATAAATTTAATAGTTTAATTAATTATTGATAAGTTAACATGATTATGTCCTTATTATTTTAGCTAATTAATATTAGCCACTTTTAGTAATATAACAAGATCAATGGGATAAACAAAAAAGAAAATTTAGCATTATGAGTGGAATATTTAGAGGGATAAAATTATTTGTCAAGTATAGAACTCAATAACAAATAATGTAGAATAATTGAATAACCACTAAAAGCAAATAAGAGGATGCAAATCAATTAATGCAGCTTCCTAACTTATGTACTATGTAGACCAATGTGACAACTGGCTGAAAATTAAACCATTTAATGAGGATATGTACAAGTCATCATTGGTTAGGTAGAAGATGGTAATGTACAATAAATGCAATCCTATTCAAATTAAAACTTGAAAGGATTAGTTATTCACAATATTTTCATTCATATCTAACATTACTCAATTGAAAGTTTACTTTTTTCTTTCCAGAATAATTTTAGGCTAACTACAATAAAACAAAGATGACCAAAACTAAGTCAGTTGATTTTGGGCTAATAATTATAGATATATAACTATCTACAGTGAAACACTGAACCACATTCTTGATCGATCCAGTTTTCAATGCTAAAGTATTGTTAATGATTCACCAATTTAATTTTATGTGGTTTTATTTATCATGTCAATTGGTCGTTTCTTTACTTTGAACATTGTTGGGAAATTAATTTCTCATTCAATCTTAAGAGAAATATGAAATAAGAAGAAAAACAAACACAATCACCAATAAAAGAATTTAACGTGAAAATTCTAAATTCGGGTAAAAACTACAATCAAAGAGAAAAATTCACTATATGATATGTTTCTAAAATTATGTACTACTCGTATTTATCTCTCGGCCCAACCCCCTACTCTTAACAATTCTTTGAAAAAACTTTCACCTTCGTCGAACCAAGAAGAAACTGAATATTACCCAGTTCTAGTTAATCACTATATTATAGAATAATGGTTGGTGTAATAGTATCAATGACCACTGAAATTTATAAATAGCTTAAGAAACTAATTCTAATGAATTATTCAGCAACAATAAAGAAGACATGCCCTACTCATTAGAGTGTTACATTACCATTGGATAAGACTTCAAAAAGTAGGGCTTGTGATGTTGAATTGAATTCTAAAAGTTAAAAAACAATTGAAGCTAGTTTCTGGAGGCCCATTGGGGATGATCTTTGTAAATAATCCAAAAGTTGGGCAACACGGCCGTCTAGGCGTTAATCGATGCTTGGTCGATACAAGATAGTCGTTCTTAGTCGGCACAAATTGGACGAGGCCACAACTGGACGGGCTAGGCGGCTAAATAGGGTTTTATTAATAATTTATTTAGACTATATGAATTGAAAAAGATGAATATATATATGTGTGTGTATGTATTCATTGTATTTATTATTTTTAACTTGCATATTATGTGTTTTAAACTTTTCATTAAGATTTAGAAAATAAAAGGATAATTGCCGCTAAATACATAAACTAACCATCATTTCTGGTATTACATATCAACTATAAAATTTGTCCCACAATACATGAACTATCATTTTTTAACTAATTAATATATCGGGGCTTCTTTTGGTCAAACTATTGTATACGTAGACCCAAATAACACACGTGTATGTACACATGAGCTTAACACGACGATGTATTGACTCAATATAAACAACGTCGTTTCTTCTTTAAAAAAAACAATGTCGTTTTATACCATTTCTGAGTGATCGTTGTTTTAGGGTTAGAATCGAGCAATTAGGTGGAATAAAACGACGTCGTTTTTCTTAAGGAAGAAACGATGTCCTTTATATTAAGTCAGAACGTCGTCGTATTAAGCTCATGATTATATACACATGTATTATTCAGGTCCACATATGCAATAGTTTTACCAAAAGTAGTCCAATGTATTAATTAGCTAAAAAATGGTAGTTCGTGCATTGTGGACAGATTTTATAGTTCATGTGTAATAACAGAAATGGTGGTTAGTTTATGTATTTAACGGCAATTATCCCAAAATAAAATATACATAATTTATGTTTATATAATTTGTACTATAGGATATGTTTTAAAAGTATAAAAAAATAAATATTATAATTCTATCCGCTTATGCCCCGCCGAGACGCTAGTCCTCCTCCACCGCCCGACTAACACCTATTGATTTTTAGAACAATGCTTTTAGTACTAGTTTCACACAAATGCTTTCCACTCAATTGAAATAGTGAATGAGACAATTTTTTTACCCAGCTTTCTACTACAATTTAGTGTGGTCATATTCTTGAGATTTAATCTTTGAGCTGAATGTAGCCGATAAATGTGTATGGGCGGAAGATTTAACATCATTAAATTTCATTATTAATTCTACTAACTCATGTGTGGAGAATTACTAAAAGTAAAAACAATATAACACCATCTTCAACATCAAATACTAAAAGAATTATAGTAGGAAATTCTCTTCGAAGAAGTTCCCCTTCTTTAAACCTTATTAAGATAAAGTTGATCATAATATTTTAATTTAAATACTATTTCATGATGGACTATTATTTTGCACTGAAATTTTATCGAACATCTTGCGAGCATTATGTGTAAGAGGAGTTTGAAATTTTCTTACATTAAATAGTATGAGTAGCCTTTAAAATCATCTTGTTGTGAATAATAGTGAATGATGGACTATGTTGAGGTATCAAAGCTTGGAGAACATCTTGATCTCGATGAAGAACTCATATGAGCCTTAATACGATATTATATGTTTCCTTAACATCAACTAGTTTCACCTTCCATACAATTATTTTCGCAACAACGCCAACATCAACACGAGGGGTTGAAGTTCTATCACCACAGCGGGAAGATGATCCTGGTTTATGACTCTTAACAATGGGCAGATGATTTCACCACAACGGGAAGATGATTTTAGGACAAACTCCGAGAATGAATAAGCGTACAAATATAATGGAATGACTCATACAAACTAGTTAATGCTTGCAAGTTGTTTGACAAAATATTTAGGAGAGCATTTAACGATGATAAAGGGTTGTTAGGAACGAGGGGTAGATTGCAGCAACTTATAAATGTGATTAGGTATATTTTATACACTTATTTTGGGATATTTTTGTTAGATTTTGGATATTTAATACGGACTTATTTGTGCTTAATTGTGAATTTGCAGATTTCCTCGATTCGTGGAGTGAGCGATCGAATTTGAAGATATTCGAAGGAATTTGCAATAATTAATTTGATGAAATAATCTAGAAGATATTTCGATTATTTTTTAATATTTCCTTATCCTATTAGTTTGAAGCATTATTATTATTTGATATATTTTGCCTATCTTTTAGATTAGTTACTTGAGATAACCTAAGTCAATAGTTAAAGTTAATAAGCATATATATGTGTATTGAGGGCACAACTCACGTACACATTATGAGCCACCCCACTTTCGAGACTATTTCAAGTTTAATTTCTATTTCATCACGTAATTAAACACAGCTGCCCACTTCTTATAATTCAAGTTCCAAGTTTGCTTCTTTATTTCCTCCTCATTATTGCTTACTCAAGTTATTTTGTTTATATATGCAATTATGATTTGTGGCTAAGCCCCTCCATTCCAACACCGATTAAGCTTGAGCGCGATTATTTTGTGAGATCTAATTTATTCTCTATGCTTTAATTCATTTATAAATATTTGTTGTTATCTATTTTCTCTGTGATTTAATTGTTTCAATCTGCTAGATAGTACGTAATATTGAAATTAACTAGTACTTTTACCCGTGCAGTTGCACAGGAAATTATTTTTTGTAGTATATAATTTCATCATTTTAAAATATAGATAATTTTAATAATGTTTAATAAAATCAAACAATCCAAATAAAAGTTATCTTATTATATATGATAAGTATTAAGCCTACATATTATATTTTAAAGATTATAAATAGGTTATTATATACTCCATCCGTTTTATAAAAACATATACCATTTGAATGATGCGATACAAATTTTAACAAAATGTAGTTGAATTGAGTGGTATTAAAACCGAGACTCACAAAAAAATATTATTAAGTATTAAAATATAGTTAATTTAAATGGTAGTGTGTTAGGACCCACAAAAAGGTGTTATTAAATGTAAAAATATAATTTATTTGAATGATAATGGAGATTGAGACCCACAAAAAATGTTATTAAACGTTATACTATATCCAAAAATAGAAAGTTGATGTTTATGTGGAAGGTAATAAATTTGCAAAAGATTTATCTTTTAAAAAAATGAAATGAGTATTAGTTTCTCTTTTTAATGTAACAAAAACATAAAAAATTTGCTTATTACATATTATTCGATTTGAAGATTACCTAATTAATTTAGGTTGCGTATTTTCTAATTTTTTGTAAGTTGCAATTCGACTTCAAAATATTTAATTAGTTTTTTTTGCACATATGTGAAATATATTTCTTATTTACATTTTATTAGGTTTATAACGGTTTATTTAATACAAATTTATTTAATGATTTATTGAGACTATTCATTTCCCCACTCCCCACTACATAATTATTATCTATTTAATGAATTTATTAATTTGTATTTTCTAATTAACTATATATAATACTAACTTATATTTAATGATAATAAATTATATATTTATAATCAAAATAATGAATATAATTTTATAAATGAAATTAAAGAAAATTAATTATATATGAAAAAAAACTTAAAAAATAATAAATATAACTATATTTGAATTTTTTTTATTCATTTATTGTGTCATAGTTTAAGATAAAATAAAATAAAAAAATATAAAGACTATAAAATAAATAAACTAAAAATATACATATTTTTCATTAATTATAAAATAATAAATAAAAATTTAAATGGAATTTAAAAAAATTAATTATTGATAATTTGAATAAACGAAAAATTAAAAAATATAGATATAACCATATTTGTATCCACATTTTTATTCATTTGTAATGTCATAACTTAAGAAAAATAAAAATGAGAAGTGAAAAGACAATAAGGTAAATATAATAAAAATATTAATTATATATAATTTCATAAAATATGTAAATTAAAAAAATAAGAAATATGATTTTATAATAAAATTAAAAAAATTCATTACTGATAATATTAATAAAAGAGAAAATAAAAATATGAAGTCAAAAGATAATAATGTAAATATAATAAAAAGAGCAAACAAATTTATTTCATAAAATATATAAATTAATAAAATAATAAATATAATTTTATTATGAAATTAAATAAAATTAATTATTGATAATATGAGAAAAAAATGAAAAGAAATAGTTAAAAAACACTAATCTAAATAAAATAAAAGAAGGGTAAAATGGGAAAAAAAGTGGCAAAATGGTTTTGTTTTTATATATATATAGATTAATAGCCAATTAAATTTGTCATAGGTAATCGTGGTTTAAATTTGATTAAAGGTAAATTGACTATCAGTTCAAGGGAATAATAATTTTAATTCGATAATCTTGCGCCAGAGTTTATTGGTTTTGAATCGGGTCTCTCTAGTTCTTAATATTGTCGGCTCATTAAATCTATAGAGTCTCTTACGATTGTCAGTCGATTAGAGAAATAGTTCGTTAAACATCTTACTAATTATTGAGAAGTTAGGAGAAATGAGATCGCGTCAGAAACGTCTTTAATGATCATAACTGATTTATTTGTATGAATTATAGTTATATTTTCATCGAGGATATGAATATCAAGCTTGGGTTGAATTAATTGATTGTTCGAATATTTCTCATACTTGTTAGTTTTCTCTATGATTTATTTGTCAAGAAAAATCAAAAAATATAATTTTTCATTTAATGTTTAATTTTCAAGAAAATGATTTATTTGTAAAGAAAAAACGTCTAAGATCTGGAGAGGACCAGTATATGAATGCACAAAAGAATAGGAGGAATGATCCTTTCTCAAACTTGTACAACCCAGGCTGGAGAAATCATCCCAATTTTCGATGGATTCAACAAGAACATGGACTTTATGCTCTGAAACCTCCGCAAGTTGGTCAGTATACCCATCCTGCCTGCTCAGAACCGAGTATGAGCAATATTAAGAAGTGTCTCGCACAGATTAGTGAAATTGTTAAAATTTAGTGCAAAGTCAGCCAACATTACAGCAGGAAACGCATGCCGCCTTGGCAGTATGCGAACACAAATCACGCAATTGGCTATCCAAGTTAGTCAGATACAAAACAACCAAGGCAACTTTCCTTCTTAATCTGAGTTGAACCCCAAGGAGAATGTGTGTCCTATCACTCCAAGGAATGGGAAGATGTTAGGTGAGCCAGAACCTTTATGGAAAGATGATGATGCAAGGCCTAGAAACACCCATCGCCATTGAATCCACGAAAGTAAGTAAAGAACCTAAAATTCCAATTTCTCAATCACTGAAGACACCTCTTTTTCCTTCAAGGTTGGCACATAACAAGGAGGAAGATGAGAAGGACATTCTGGAAGTCTTAAAAATTGTAGAGATAAACTTGTCTCCCATTGATGCGATTAAACAAGTTCTCAAGTATGCTCAATTTTTGAATGAGCTATGCTCTAAAAAATGAAGTTTGAGAATGATGCCAAAATAAGTGTAAGTGATAATGTTTCGACGATCATTCAGAGAAAATTGCCGCAAAAGTGTAAGGATCCTAGTATGTTCACTATCCATGTATTATTGGCAATCAAAAAATCAAGAAAGCCATGCTAGATTTAGGTGCATCTATAAATGTCATGCCACCTTTAACAATAATCGGTGTTGTCATTCAGCTAGAAGATAGGTCTCATGCATATCCTAATAGGATAGTGATCGCACTATTTTATACACAAACGTACGTGTAGTAATAGAACAATCGAGTATCGTATCTAAAGAGACTGATAAACACTCATTTTATATGTTTTACTTGATACGGTTGGTATTGTTTTGTGTCTTGTTTGCTTTATTTTGTGTCGTTTTGTGTTCGTTTCATTCTTTTATTTTCATATTTCGTTTGTGGCGCGTTTTATGCCCTTTTTTAAGATTTGTTGGAAAATACTTGATTGGAGGCTTAGTGGTGTAAATGACGAGTCAAGATGTGTGCCGAACCAAGAAATGGAACAAAGATCAACGCACGAGTGCATGGGGCACGAGAAATCAAGGTTGGGGCAGAGTACAACAAAAACGGTGACCCAAGAGAGTCGGTCGCCGAACTTTCTTAACAACTTCAGTGATCGCCGTCTGGATCGCCGAACTTTCTAGAAGGCATGACAACTTCGGCGATCTCCAAAGTTGTCGATTGTTGGCTGCAACTTCGGCGACCACATTGCTCAGATCGCCGAAGTTGTACGGTTTGATAACCTCAATATGTGGATGCTGCAATGTGATACCCAGATGGCGATCATGCGTCAGGATATCACCTCCATCCGGCTCACTAAGTGGCAGCTGAAGCATGCACAACAACAGCAGCAGGAGTGTGCCCGACAAGCGGCGGCCCGACAGCAACAGCAGGCCTTATACGATATGATGACTAGCTTTAAGGCCTACTAGACCAGCCAGGGTCACTACTGGCCACCTCCACCACCACCGCCACAATGAGTCAGCAGCGTAAGTGTGAATCATATATCGTATAACTTTATCTTTTACTCCAAATTTATTTCTCACTACGTGTTAAAATAAGTTTGGGCTATGGGTAGTGGGATACGATATACGATTCACCCCACTAGATAGTCCTTTAGTGATTAGTTTTGTTATTTCTTTTTGTTTTGTTTCCCTTTTCGTATCATGATTTATTATGTTCGGTTGTTATTTGTCGTTGAACTTGTATCATTTGGGTATGTATTATGAAGTTTATTAATTTTTTGTATTCGATGTGAAATGCCTGTGATGATGTATGGTTTCGTATTTTCTAAAATGATGATTTGAGCACCTTGTAGGCTTGTCTTTATCATGAAATTTCGAAAGTTGGCTTCGATAGATAAAATTTGTGAATATTGACCCGTGTCTTCATAGCCGTTCTGTTCCAA
This sequence comes from Leonotis leonurus, assembly GCA_026898415.1. Lineage (NCBI taxonomy): Eukaryota > Viridiplantae > Streptophyta > Magnoliopsida > Lamiales > Lamiaceae > Leonotis > Leonotis leonurus. The sequence continues at coordinate 142,056 of JAPKLX010000315.1, forward strand.
AATATTAAATAAATATTCATATGTGTCACATATTATCAAGGTACAATACTAAGATAAGGTCGGTTGGAAAAACACCAAGTTCTCATGAAGGTAATTTTGAAAGGATTCATTCAAAATTATATCACTTAGGTTTCACAATTCATTGACTAGTGATGGGTTCAACTTAGATAATGTGTGCGTATAAAAGCAAAACAAAACAAAAAATAAATATGACTAAATACATAATTGCAAGATCTAATCTTAACAAGTCGATTTTCGAATAGTCTGCGAACATTGTTAATAAGTATTTTCACAAACTTAAAAACGATATGAACTTGAAATAGTTCACAAAATTTATATACGAACTAGTTTACGAACATGTGCATTTTTATTATAAAATATATATTAAGTCAAATAATTTAATAAATCAGTTTTATGAGCTAAACTCGAATATTTAACGAACACGAGCCGAGTTCGAGCTCAGATTCGAATTGATCACAGTTAAACTGAATAATAAACAAATCAATCTCGAGCTCGATTTTCATTTATCAAGCCAAACTCGAGTTTCATTGACAAAGCTCAAATAGAGCTCAAGCATAAGATTGAGCCTTCAAATTTTCAAACGAATCGAACTCGAACCCGACAATATTCGATTCACCTTGGTTCCATTACAGCATATATGTGATTTCTTTCTCAACAAAAGTTAACCTTAATCTCTAGTAAATTAGTTACCGGAAAAACTCTTAATAATAGTGAAGAGCGTATCAAGAATCATGATATGAGAAACAAAATAGAGTCGCATATCCATTACATCAACTTGCAAAAGCATATATAAAACTTATCACTATCAAATAGTGATATGATATGGCCCATCAATAAGGCCCAATGCCCAGAAGCAGCTCGACGGCCCAACACCTCGGCCCATCAAGAGCAGCTCGGCCGGCCCAATAGCACGGCCCACTTACTATAAATAGCCATAAACCGCCTCTCTCATCTATAAATACTAGATGATAGTTAAATTAAAGGGGGGACAATCACTCTCTGTAATCTATATTTCAGCTCTCATCTAATTCATAATAAAAGAGTTCTCCTCTCCGTGGACGTAGACTTCATTAAAAGTCGAACCACGTAAACCTCGTCTCGTTTACTTTCAAATCATCGTGCAAATCTCACTTCGAAAATCGGCGATCGATCACTGGCGCCGTCTGTGGGAAACGAAGTAAATTTTGTGTCCGATCACTATTTCCGAAGTGAAAACACAATGGTTAGATCCACCCGATCTACTGCCATAGCTGCTGCTGCTAAAGGAAAGCAAAACGAGGTTGAGATACCTCGTAATCCACCTCGTCCATCTACTAACGAAGGGGAGGGACACTATGCTCGGTCTGCCAGGCAGGCCACGAACCGCCGAACTCCCGAAGGGCATGTAGAAGATGTCCTTTCTCACCGAGCTGATGACTCCGTTAGCAGTGGAAGATTGAATCAAAACCATCAAGGGAATGCCACACTTCAACCTCTGCTCGGCCATGCGCTCAAAGCATATCTAGACCTCCACGAGCAAGATTTCCTCAAATTCGCCGAACAGCATCAACAACGAGGTCAGTGCGAAGAGGATAAAGCAGGTCCATCACAGCGACCCCAGGCTTCGGAGCAAATTGCCGAGGAGAGAGATGACGAAGTCCCCCAAAGACTGCATAATCGCCGAAGAAATATTGCTTCACCTCGGCGAGGCTCAACTTCACCTCGTCAAAACGTCGACCATTACCGACGTAACGAGGAACACCGAAGAAGGACTTCACCTCGTCAAAACGTCGACCATTACCGACGTGACGAGGAATACCGAAGAGAGAAAACGCCACCTCGTCGAAACGTCGACCATTCTCGACGTGACGAGGACGACCACCGAGAGGGAAGATTCACTGTTTACAGCAGAATCATTACCCCCTTCACCAATAAAATTCTCTATACACCACTCCCTTCAGCATACAGGGTCCCACCAATCAAGCCCTATAACGGTTCTTGCGACCCGAGCAACTTTTTGTCGCAATACCAGTATAACATGCTGAATCAGGGACTGGCCGAGGATGTTTATATGTGCAAAGTCTTCCCCGAATTGTTGGTGGATAATGCACGGAAATGGTTTGACAACCTTCCTCGCAGCAGCATAGGGTCGTACGCCGACCTGCTAGATGCCTTTGAAAGGCGTTTCTTCCAAAAAGCCGAAGCCAAAATGAGTTCGGCCCAACTCCTTACCCTAAAACAAAGACAAGGAGAATCCATTAGCGACTTCCTAGCTCGGTTCTACAACGAGAGCCTCAAGGTCGATCGCCTTTCGGACGATGTCCTCATTTCGGCGTTTCAAAACGCCATTCACTCCGGCACACTTTTCAGGGAGCTCGTGAAAGAGCGCCCCCAAACCTCCAAACAGCTGTGGAGGATTGTCGATGCCTTTGCCGAAGCAGATGAGGCGGACAGGAAGAAACGAGCCACTGACCGACCTGAAGGTCAGGATAAAAGGAGAAGGGAAGAACGAGCTGATCAAGGGCAGCATCGACGAGGTGCTCTTGAAAGAATCCAACGAGGTCCATTAGCATCTCGCCTCGAACCTCGGCCTAATCCAGAGCAAGATCGGATCGCTCCGCTGAACCGATCTCAGGCAGAGATTTATGAGCTTCACGCGAACTTGTTCCAAAGACCTCCACCGCTATCCCGAACTGGATCAAACAGACGATCACGGGATAAATACTGTGTGTTCCATGGCGGCTACGGACATGATACCGAGGAGTGTCGCAATCTTGCCTCGGAAATCGACCGCTTAACACAAGATGACACTCTAGGAAGAGACCGAGGTCAAAATCAACCGGATACTCAACCTCGGGGCAGAAGCAAACGAAGAAGGAATGGGGGAGAAAATTGCAAACCCCAAGATAAGAAGACAAGACGGGATGACGAAGACGATGACGAGAATCAACCTCAGTATGACGGAGTCATCGCCGCCATCATCGGAGTACCCCAAGGCTCAACAAGGTCGTCGCTGAAGGCAGAAGCTCGGAACCGACCCGCGGAGGAGCCTTCGTACCAAAGGTTCAAAAAGGACGAGGTCGTTATTTTTTCTAATGACGACCCTGTTCCTCATGCCTCGCCTCATCAAGATGCCACTATTATCGAAGCCGTGGTGGCTAACAAGTTGGTACACCGAGTCTTCGTTGATAGTGGAGCCTCGGTCAGCGTACTCTTCAAAGGTTGCTTCGGCAAACTTGACATTGAAGAGGCGCGCTTAAAGCCAGCACCCATTCCATTGAAGAATTTCACACAAGGGGAGACCTCAACAGATGGAACGATCCCACTCCCCGTGACGGTAGGACGAAGTCCATTATCCACTACAAAGATAATCCACTTCTTCGTCGTCAAAGCCAACTCTCCCTACAACATTATATTAGGCAGAGATTGGCTGATAGCGACACGAGCAGTATGCTCGGCCTACCACTTGATGATCAAAATACCTTCAAAGAATGGAGTTATCACGCTTCGGGGAAATCAAACACAGGCCAAGGAGTGCATGCAGGTCGCACTCCGAGGTTCTGGTGTACAACATCCCCAAGCATAGCAATTACAGAACCCCGGCGCGCCGAAGTCAACCTCGTCTGCTGCAGAACCTCTAGAAGACGTCATACTCTATGAAAACGATGTGTCCAAGATCGTCAAAGTCGGCTTCGTCGGAGGTGCCGAACTCCGAGGTCAAGTTATTCAACTACTTCGGGAGTTTAGAGACATTTTTGCCTGGTCTCCCTTAGACATGACCGGGGTATCACCAGATATTATAACTCACCACCTCAACATCGATTCCGAGGTGAAACCAGTTCGGCAAAAGCAACGAGCCTTCGCTGCCGAAAGAAATCAGGTGATACGCAACGAGGTGCGCCAACTACAACAAGCTGATATTCTGTTCGAGGTGAAATATCCGACGTGGTTGGCCAACCCCGTGATGGTGAAGAAGCAAGTAGGGGGATGGCGCATGTGTGTTGATTATACCGATCTCAATAAACACTGCCCTAAAGACTGTTATCCCCTCCCCAACATTGATAAAAAAGTAGAAGCCCTCGTCGGTCACGAGGTTTTTAGTTTTCTTGATCTATACAAAGGCTACCATCAAGTCCTTATGACTACCGAGGACGCTCCGAAGACCGCCTTTGTTACAGACTTCGGCATTTTCGCTTATAAGAAGATGCCCTTTGGACTTAAAAATGCTGGAGCTACATATCAAAGGATGGTTGACAAAATATTTGAACTTCACATCGGTCAGATTGTTGAAGTATATGTCGACGACATCGTTGTCAAAAGCAAAAAAGTCAACACTACCTTAAACGACCTCCAGGTCGTCTTCAAACTGCTCCGCGAGGTGAACCTGAAGTTAAACCCAGGAAAATGTACTTTCATGGTTCAGTCCGGAAAATTCCTAGGGTGTTGGGTTTCCCGCGAAGGATTAAAAGCTAATCCAGCAAAAGTTAAGGTCGTCCAGGAGATGCAAGCGCCGAAGTCAATACACGATGTACATCGGTTGACGGGCTGCTTGGCTGCGTTAAGCAGATTCCTATCTAAAGCAGCCGAGAAGCAACTCCCATTCTTCAAAATCCTTAAGAAGGCTCCAGACTTTGAGTGGAATGACGAGCACAAGTCAGCCTTCGAGAGTTTGAAGAAGTACCTCGACAACTTGCCCACTTTATCCGTCCCAAACGAAGACGAGGTTCTTTCCCTATACCTCGCCGCTTCGGACGAATCAATAAGTGCAGTCTTAGTTCGAGAAGGACCTCGGCAGTTACCTATATACTTCATAAGCCGAGCTCTAAAAGGGCCAGAAACGAGGTACCAACCTCTGGAGAAGGTCGCACTTGCCCTGGTAAATGCTGCAAGACGACTTCGACCATATTTTCACGCTCACCCGATACAAGTATTGACCGACCTACCACTTCGGCAAGTGCTTACGAAGCCTGAAGCTTCGGGGCGAATCGCCAAGTGGGCGGTCGAACTTGGTGAGCACACCATCTCCTTTGCACCTCGGCAAGCTGTCAAGGGGCAAGCTTTGGCAGATTTCCTGGTAGAAACAGTATTCACCGAGCCTCCGAAGCCTACCAAACCTGCCGAAAAGAATATCGGAGAAAAAATGCCGAAGACACCCCCCATAGATTGTTGGAAAGTCTATGTCGATGGAGCGTCGGGCAAAAAGGGAAGCGGAGTTGGAGTTTTATTCATCAGTTCGGAAGGGAAACAAATCCCTTATGCTTTACGGTTAAGCTTCCCAACCACCAATAACGAAGTGGAGTACGAAGCCCTAATAGCTGGACTTCGCCTCGCGCAAAACCTTCAGATACAGGCCATCCAAGTCTACAGTGACTCCCAGGTCATAGTGAGCCACGTCCTTGGAAAATACGAAGCACGAGATGAAAGGATGAAGAAGTATCTCCACAAGGTTAGAACTTTACAAGAAAGCTTCTCATACTTCGAATTGACGCGAATCCCGAGAGATGAAAACGACCTAGCTGATGCATTAAGCAAGCTCGCATCGTCGTCCACAGCCTCTCCGGTAGAAGAAGTCATGACCCGAAGTATAGACGAAGCCGAAGTGAACGCAATAATCGATGACGAGCCGAGCTGGATGACACCACTTCAGGATTATTTAGAAAGAGGCGAACTCCCTGATGATAAAATTGGAGCTCGGAAGCTTCAGAACAAATCAGTCAAATATGTCCTAGATCGGGGAGTATTGTACAAAAAATCCTATCTTCAACCTCTTCTAAGGTGTGCAGGACCCAATCAGGCGGACTACATCTTACGCGAAGTGCACGAAGGATCCTGTGGCAGTCATGTCGGAGCTCGGGCTTTAACCCGAAAGATTATGAGATGGGGATACTATTGGCCGACCATGCTACAAGACGCAGTCGACCTCGTCAAAAGATGTCCGAAGTGCCAAATTCATGCAACAATAACGAGGGTACCTCAAACCGAGCTGACCACCATGCAAAGCCCCTGGCCCTTCATGCAATGGGGAATAGACATTGTCGGTCCCTTTGAGCAAGCCCCCGGCCAACTACGATTCCTAATAGTCGCCATCGACTATTTTACGAAGTGGGTAGAGGCCGAGCCTCTTGCAAAAATTACGAGCAAAAAGGCCCTCAACTTCGTTTGGAAGAGTATAGTTTGTCGCTTCGGTATACCTCACATCCTCGTCTCGGACAATGGGACTCAATTCACGGATAAGGCATTCAAGGAATGGTGTGACGAGCTCAATATCCAGCAAAAATTCACCTCGGTAGCGCACCCTCAGGCGAATGGTCAGACTGAAGTCACAAACCGGACAATAGTCAAAGGTTTAAAGACTCGTCTCGACAAAGCCAAGGGAGATTGGGCCGAAAACTTACCCCAAGTCCTATGGTCCTACCGAACTACACCTCGGACGTCCAATGGAGAAACACCATACAGCCTCGTCTACGGAACCGAGGCAGTAATCCCAGTAGAGATCGGTTTGCCGAGTCCCCGAACTATAAACTTCGCAACCGATGCCAATGAAGAAGGCCTCCGAACTAATTTGGATTTGTTGGAGGAAAAACGAGAACGAGCCTACATACTAGAAGCTCGGTACAAACAACAAGTAGCTCGGTATTACAACAATCGAGTGAAACATCGACAGTTTCAGATAGGCGACCTCGTTCTCAGGAATAATGAAGTTAGCAAGTCGGAGAAGCTCGGTAAACTTGAAGCCACCTGGGAAGGTCCGTATCAAATCCAAGATGTCCTCGGCAAAGGCTCATACAAGCTCGTCCACTTATCTGGGAAGCCAATACCCCGAACTTGGCATATTTCTCATTTAAAGAAATATTATTTGTAATTTATGTAGTTTGGATTTTATTAAGTTCTTTTGTGAAGCATTTTTTATATACATACTACGTTAGATCCAAGTCGAGCTAAAACTCCAAATTGAGAGTAGCAGTCAACCACGCGAGGAAGCCACTCCTATCGATTACATCGACAAACAAGGGACTTCAAAGCCAAAACTTCGACTTCAAACGAAGTGGCGAAGTCAAGTGCGTGAGGAGACCACTCGATTAAATTAATAAACAAAGAACTTCAAAGCCTAAACTTCGTCCCTAACCGAAGTGGCCACCCGGAGTCTCAAAAAACTTCGCCTTCAACCACCTGAAGTCTCCAAACTTCGCCTTCAGGCGAAGTAAAACTTCGGTGTCGAACGAAGCTATTCCGAAGTACGAGCCAGTCATCACAGTTCGAAGCAAACTTGATTACACAAATTGAGTATAGCTTTAGAGAAGTAATGACAACTAAAATTGTATTTTATTTTATTTTATTTCATAAAGTACATATTACAATCAGCTTGGAGGATCTGAGCCCGGAGACCTACTACTATAACTAAGGTACTTTTCCACGAAACCCAGACCCGAGCTCGAACTGGCGCCGCCATGACCGAGCACCGAATCCAAAAAGGCCATCCCCTCACCGCGGCCAAAACCACCTCGGCCTCGACCTGAAGGTGCAAATCGACCTCGGCTTGGAGGCACAGCTCGACCTCGGTCGCCTGAAGCGCGCCGCCCTCCACCTCGGGACATGATGGCAAGGGTCTCTTCTCGAGTTCGACCCAGAGTAAGGGGAGGGGCGCCAGCCGAACTCCTTTCCTTCTGACCTGAAGAGGAAGCCTCGAGTGAAGCCTTCTTAGCCTCGATCCACCTCTTCAGCTTCGGGTTCCTCTTCTGAATAATTTTATACATGGATCCGAGCTTGAGGAGCGCCTCTTCCTGCTCGCGAACTTGCCAGGAGTCATCGCCGTACCTTTCTCGGTACTCCCTCGCTCGAGCTCGGACCTCCTTTATTTGCGTAGAGACCTCGTATATAGTCAGGCCACCGCTTCTATGTATACGGTCCTCGTATTCTTCATGCTCCTCGCCTATAGCCTTAAAAGTCTGCAGATCGTCCTTGACATTCTGGAACTTATCTTCAAGCTCCAGAAACTTCGCATGCTCTTCGTCAAGCTTCTCCTGAGCTGACCTAAGCTTCGCCTCGAGCTCGGTCTCGATGTTGGTAGCTCGGCTTTTCCAACATGCAACCTCGACCTCGGCAGCCTCGGCAGCACGACGAAGCTCGTTTATTTGTTGTTCAAAATGCGAAGTATTGGAGAAGTCAAAGGCAGGCTACAGCAGCAAAAATTAAACAGTTCAGCACAAAGCGCAGTTCAACAACATATACTTTATATACGTGGAAAAAGCGCCGCCCTAGTGGCGACGTGATACAAACTAAAAAAAGAAGAAGGAAAAACTAACTATCGCCCACCTCGGGCTCCTCAGCGCCGCCCTCACCGCCTCCCTCCTCGGCCTCGGCCGGCCGCCTCCTCGCCAGATCGGCGATGACAGCTTCGAGACTGTCATCCCGATCCGCAGGGCAGCGGCGAACTGCCTCCTCGGAGAGCGGAGCCCTCTCCCGCGCAAGCCTTTCGACCACCGGGATCACCGCGGTGTGTTCCACGAGTACTTCGGCGTACTCCTGCAGCATCTCTTCCTTTGACATCACCTCATACCCGTACTTGACTTTGTCAAGCTCGGGGTAATCCTTGGCGACACGGTCGAGCGCTGCCGAAGTAATCGGCGTACTCATGGCACTCACCAGATGCGCCGCCACTGTGCCGAAATACTTGGAGCGGAAGATCCGCTCGGTGAGGGCTCGGAACACTCCGCCTTGCTCCGCCGCCATCCGCGCCACCCTCTCCTTCTCCTCGGCAAGCTCCTCCCTCAGCCTTGCCGCCTCGGCCTCCGCCGCCGCCGCCTTCCTCTCCGCCGCGAGCAGCTCGACCAAAGTTCTAGCCTCCTGCTCCTCCGCCCTCGCCGCCTCGGCCTTTGCTCCCTCGAGCTCGGCTCTCAGGGCCCTGAACTGCTCGACCCCGCCGACGATGAAGCTCGAGAGGGCACTCAGCCCGTCCAGTGCCACATCGGCCTCCTGCACAGGATATGTTAATACAGAACAAGAAAAAGAATAGAAGTAAAGACAAACTTCTTCCACTCACCTCGGGGAACGAAGCCATACGAGCCTCCCCCGACCCGGATGCCCGAGCATCCGGGCCCCTCGCCTCCTCCCTCCGAGGCTCCTCCAGATCGATCACGGGTGGAGTCGCCTCGGCCTCCACCATCTCCGCCCTCTCCCGGCGCGGCGTCTCCTCGGCGGCCGAGGTGACTCTCGGCCTCTTCTTCTTCTTTCTCAACACCGCCTGAAGAACCTCAGGATCCACTACAGAAGAAAAACAGAATATTAGTCCAGTTCGGATAAACGAAGTCAAAGTGCTAGTTCGGATAACGAAGACAAACTACACTACGGAGCCTCACCCGGATCCACGTCGGCCAGGGCGTCACATGGGCTCAGCCCAAGCCTCGACAGCTCCTCCTCGGCGTAAGTCCTTTTGACGGCGCCGAGGTCCATCAAGCTCGTCTCGAGCTCGCCGACGGGATCCACCCTCAGTTGAGGGCCGAACTTGGCCACCGACCAGCCGTAGAGGGGCACACCTTCAGCTCGGCAGAAGAAAAATTTCTTCTGCCAATTCGACACCTTGGACGGGGTGACCAACTTAAATTTATTTACTGGTGAAAGGTAAACCCACCCAGTTGGCCCCCGCTTCACTCTAAAAAAACGGAGTAAAGACTCCAGTGACATCGGCCCACCTCGGCGACCGACCTCAACGCAAAAACCTATTACCTGCTTAATGGAAGCAGGCGCGAACTGACCTAAGGGAAGCTCGAATCTATCCAAAAGCTCTACAAAAATAGGGTGTAACGGAAAACGAAGACCAAAATTGAGGTAGTCTTCATAAACGGTAAAAAAACCTACAGGAGGAGAGCAACCTCTATCCTCTTCCCTAGGTAAGATAAGCTCTACAGACTCAGGAAAACAAAATTTTCTCGCTAGATTGGACATGTGGGATTCACTCATAATGGAGGCGCACTCTAAGGCAGCCTCCGACCCAGCTAACGGGGGGTACTCTACGAGTCGGGGAACAGGGGGTAGAGCCGCTCGGGTAAAGACCCTCACGGTGACCTTCGCCGGAATACTCCTAAGCGGCGACGGAGATTCAACAATCTCCCTACCACTCGGAGTATGAGAAGAAGAAACGGAGAAAGCAGAAGAAGAAGTGGAAACAACAGCCATTATAGCACAGTACTTACTTGTTGAGAAAATTTGAAGGATTTGTTTCTCGAAGATTGAAGTCGACGATGGCAAAGAGGTTGGAAGCTTTTTGCAGGAGAAAAAAAGACACTAGGGTTGCGAAAAGTGAAAAGTGTTGGTTAGCTTCCAAAGGAAGCCTTTATAGACGTCAAATCACCTTTTCCCAACCGCCTCCTTTTCAAAAACCCGCCTCTTCGGCTCCTCCAACAGAAAGGCGACGCGTGTCACCCACGACCCTCTACAACAGCTGTCTTCCACCACCACGACTTCTACCTCGGCTACAGCCAGAGAGTCACTTCTACCTCGGCTACAGCCAGAGAGTTACTTTTACCTCGGCTTCAGCCAGAGAGTTATTTC